>JAOYMU010000098.1:93003472-93023293 GCA_025802295.1 Psammodynastes pulverulentus | reverse complement strand
CAGCGCCATTTTTAAAGTCCGGAAAGCATTTAAAGAGAGAAAAAAGTAGTATAGCAAGATAAAAAAAATTGGAAAAAAAGTAGAAGTGCAGGAATCGAAGTTTTAGTGCTTACTTTCTTCTAGTAGGTCTCTTGCATCGGTCTGCTTGCTCGTTTCAGCTCTCGGTCTCAAGCGGTAAGCAAGGGTGGGCGTGTCTCCTTGGTCTGTGAAACAGACGCTTCCCTTCCACCGGAGATGGCGGTGCCTATGGGGAGCACGCGTGCGAACTTCTGGAAAGGCTCCCAAAAGTTCCCCGCGGCATCTACCCGGCTCCCGCAACTCAGCCAAGCCTCTTCTCCCGGGGCCTGGGTTCAGTGCCGCTAGGAACAGCTGATTTGCGCTGTCCTGACACGGCAAACGGAGGAATGGGACGGACGCGGCAAAGCTGCATCTTCAGAGAACAGCGTTGCCACCGGAAACGAGTCATTATTATTATTATGTGGAATATGTTAATAGCATTAACATTAAAATTAATGGATTATGTTATTGTTATTTGTTTAAGATCCAATTGTTGCCAGGCTCCAACATTTGCTTCAAACAGACAATTCAAAGTATTTGCGTTTAAGTACTGTATATCCAGGGCTTTTTTTCTGCCGGAACTCAGCGGTACTGCGTTCCGGCACCTTTTCCGAATCCGTGTCACGTGGTCCGTCTCGACCAATCGCGCGCTATCATTTTTGGGTTTTTTTAGTGCGGCGACGGGGGTGCGTTCCGGCACCTTTCTTCAGAGAAGAAAAGCCCTGTGTATATCTATTATTCTGAAAGAGTTGAGTACAGGGGGATATTAATGGCATCTGCCACATCTTTTACTCAAGCCTTACTGGATATTTTTCTTTTCAGGGGGAAGGAAAAGTAAAGCAGAATAGTGGTTGTTTAATATCTCTTAAATCAGTCCCAATGACAATGGTAATGCAAAGAACTCACCAATTTATATTGCATTAAGGGTTGTCAGCAAAAACTATCATTGTGGTTGGTCACAAACAAACCATCCAAGTTCATAGTAGAAAACTGTTTAAGTGATTAAAAAGCATGTCTTCAGGAGAATAATAAACCAAAGCCAATCTAAGGCCTGGGCTGCAATTTGCAGCCATTGAGGCCAGCCATTTTAAAATCTTATTTTATTACATCGCGTTGCTTAGAAAATGTGGACTTAGAGTGAACTTTATGTTTTAAATTCTTGCCCTGACCCAGTCAGTCCAACACATCTGGGAATCTTAGTCAGCTCACTTGATGTCTGAGGTCAAAATAAATGACAAACTGTTTCAGAAATTCTCATCAGAAAAAAATAGAGATTAAGGCAAGGAGGACTTTTCAACCAGACTGAGGTGACAGATGGTTAAAAGTTGTGTCAGGAGGAGGTAAAGACTGAGGAAAGCTAACAGAGAGGAAAATGAAACTTTGATGGGGAATTAGTTGTGGTGGAAGTGAAGGCACCTGCCACCCACAGTGCCATGAATAGAGAGTGGCACTTCTGAGCTGAAACAGAATTTAAAGAAAGCTAATAAGTGTGTCATACAAAATGGAGGTGGTAATAAATCTTCCAGGTGAACACTCAGTGAGATAGGAAGCATTTAACTGTAATGCTATCTAGGACTAGGGCTTTGCATGCTGCTCAGTAAATTTTATTCTTCCCTCTCTTCAAATAGCAAGCCTAGGCAAATAAAGAGAAGTAAACATCTTGAATCTGACTATTCAGGAAGATGCCTGGCCCTAGCGAAGGCAGGGAAGTTACAGTTACTATATTAAAATACACTATTTACTTGAGTGGGATAAAGAGTAAGGTGTCTATGATGTGTCAATTTTCTGAAGAAGATAATATCCCAGTTTGATGTATTGTGCTAATTTTTGGGGGAAGACTTTTTCACAATGTGAAACCAAATCACTATCTCACTGGAAGTGAAAAACACAATTTCCTAAGCAGAAGATATTTCCTGTTCGCAGCAACTTGGCAGAAAAAATAAAGGAAGAAACAATTACAAAGTAAACCTCTTGCCTTTTCTGAGCATTTCAGAACCACAGCTTAACAGGAAGCTTTGAAGTTGATTCAGAAGAGAGAGATAAGGATTCTGGCTTGGCTTGTGACCCACATGATGTCACTTGTAATTTCAAAGCCATAATATGTAAGTGACAGTTAAGCATTCTTGGATCCATTTATCATCAGAATGTACAGGAGATGGCAACTACGTGATCGCCATCTTGTAATGTTAGTAATGATTCTTAGGAATTTGAATTTAATTTGATGTAATCCATAGCAATCTAATAAACAGGGATAGAAACATCCCCAAATTGGAGAAAAACTTGTGTTATTCTTTTTTTATGTTATTGATGGGGATGATGAAACATGCCTCATAATAGCACAATGCAGTCTCTCTCCCTAATGTCACAAGTGCAAAAAGGGTGGAATCTGTGTTGGAACATCATGATATATATCGTTCATAAATTGTCCCTTCTTGCTACTCCTGTGAACTTTAATGGTTTCTGATGTCTATCCCTGGCCTGTTGGCAGCAAAACAAATGTGAAACAATGTCTGAGTAGTTGAAAACTCTGATTGCAACCACTGGATAGGGGTTTTTTTGTGTGTGTGACTTCTCTGTTATTTGCTTTAATGAAACTTCAGCTACTTTCCTGATTGATTTGATGGTCTGTGGCAGGCTCCTAGCAAGCTATCCTCTCTCTTAGCTTGTCTTTTATTTTATCTCAGATACGTTCAACATCTGCATTACTTTAAGTCCAGTAGCTCTTTGTATAGGTACGTCATTCCCAATGTAGAGTGACAAACCAGTTCTTTTTTGTTGCCTGTACTTCTGAAACATTAAGACTTAACCTATTAAGGCTAATATTCCACTGGTTTATTCCACCAGATTTCTGTTATCCTTTATTATGTCATACTTGCCTTTGTATTTCATTCATCTTATTATCCATATTTTGTGCACCGCTGTAGCAACATTCAAAGTGATAGGCTGAATACTCAGTCAGAATCCCTTTTTCTTTATCCCAGTATTTTCTTTGTTTAACAATAGTTAAACTGGTAATTTTCAAAACACTTTGCTTTACTGCTATATACATTCCATTACCTGCCAGTGTATTATTTGCCAATGGTCTCATGATTATCCACCTCATCTCCACCCTATTCCCTGTATTCTGATTTAAAACTGTCTCTGAAAGCCATTTTCTGGAAGACTAGTGTTCTGACCCAGGCTTCCGGAGACATAACAATCACACGTTTACTCCCCAAAAACCTCTTTTTATTTCAACGGCTATGAATTATGTTCATTCACAGCCCATAATGAGTCCCAAACAGTTTGTAAATAGTCTGACAGAAGTCTGTCACAGTCTTTTGGGATAAGGCTGATAAGCACCCACCTTTATCTCCCTTGAAAGGCTGCCAACGACCTAATTGCCAAGTAGCTGTGCAAGGCCAAATGGAGCATCAAGTCAATATGGAGCTTCAGAGTTTACACCGACCAGAACGAACAAAGTTGCTTCCTGCAAAGGCTCATGTCCCTTTGCTCCTCCTTTTATGTCTTATGGGAGGGGCCAATTGTCTCCAAGCCTTACTCCCGAGTCGCTCCTTTTGTCTTAACTGTTTTTGCCTTCTGGCAGCTCTGCGCATGTGCATACTGGGAACAGGCTCTCCCTGTTCCTCTGCTTCACTGCTGTCAGATTCTGGAGGCTCCGGAGTCAGCACATAACTCCCAGATAGCCCTGGTCCCATCTCTTCATTAGACACAGAACCCTCCTCCGAGCCTTCCCCAGACTCTTAGACTGGCTGTTGTTCCTCCCCAGCCTCCTTGCCATCTGACTCTGCCGCCAGCTCCACAGGCCGCTGGCGGACCACAACAACTAGTGGGTTTCCTTGTGCAGTTGGTTTGTCACTGAGAAAAGACTGCTGGATAAGATGGGCTGCTGGCCTGAAACATCAGGGCAGTTATGGCTACTGCAGCACCGCCATGGTCATGGTAACAAAAAATAGGGTGTTTTAAGATTGGAATACTCACACAATGGCAACACATGCCCTCATCATCTTGCAGTTAGACTTTTGCAACAAATTTTATGATTGGAAACTGCAATCTATCCAAAATTCAGCAGAATTAAGAGATAGAGACAGCAGTGTGAAACCTAAGTTGAGATTGCTGTATTTGGTTACTATTTAATAGGCTTTGGGCCCAATTCATGACTCTGGATTAAAGCCCTATTTGCTTTTGCATTTGCAGAATTGCTTTTCCTGACCAGCGTGAGCTCTTTCTGTGCATGGATCCCAAGATGTTAGATAGGTGGGATTCTAGAAGCATACCTTTTTAGTGGTGCTCCCTCCCCCAGATCATGAAATACTTTTCAAGGTAAAGAAACTCCCCAACTTGCTTACATTTTGCAAACCATTTCAATGGGTTTTTGTAGTGGCCTTGAATTTCATTTGTAATTATGATGTATATTGTATCTTAATTTTTTAATACAAAAGCAGCTTTGAACTCATGAGATGTAGGCAGGTATAGAAATGTTGTCATAAATAAATGTTAAATTATCAGTTGGTTCTGGATGAAACAGACTGACTGCTCTCTTGAAGCAATAACCAAGAGAAAATATTGGCAAGATTGAGAGAAGTAGAAAAAAGGAAAAACAACAAAAAGGTGCTACCTGGATAAGATTAGGTTTATCATTGGAATAGATTGAGCATCACTGGGGATAGGGCCATTTCCATGCAATCCCTGGAACTCAGTCTTGATTCAGTGGTACCAAATTAATTGCTATGAAAATAAAAACATGACTGCTATTGATCCTTTAATGGCAGGGTGTAGAAAAGCACACATGGTCCTTTGGACTGACATTATACTTCGGATTTTTGCTCTCCAGTCTTTAGAGCCAAATGATCCATTTTCCAAATCCCCCCCTTCATGTTTTTTTCCTTTAATTCATATATATTGAGAAGGTGTGGAGGAAACACCTAATTTGACTTCAGGGAAAAGAGGTATTTAATACTTTACTGCATATATTTTTCTCAATCCAAGTGTCCCCTGCCCCATGTGCTCTGAGTCTTGTGGTGAGATAATAGAGAAATGTGTATTTATTCATCATAGAATAAACAGCACTTTGGGCTTTAGTTTGACCCTGACTCCTGATCAAAATATATGCAACCTTTCTTGCTTCAGCCTTTCCAGTATGCAGTCTACTTTCCATCACCATCTCATGTCCAATTATTTGTTTTTCTGATGGCAGATCTGGCTGATCAAGATATAGGAGACAAGGAAAGCATACTCCTTATTCCTTAGTTCCTCTGTATGGTACGTATCAGCCTGCTCCATATTTGACAATGGGTAGTAAAAAAAATCTGTTACCTTAAGCACAGAAAAGGTTTATATTTTCAGCCTAGAAGAGCAAAACAAATAACCAGTTTTTGGGGTATGAGGAAACAGCAACATGTCACTAAATAAAGAAAAAGATGGAAATGTGTATAGCAAGAATGTATAAAAACAGGTTGCTTAAATGAGAAAACATGCGGTATATTTCAGTTGCAACAGGAGCTGTAAACTAAATGTTTTGGGGTTATGTATGACAGACCAGTAGCACAACTTGAGATCTATCAATCAAAGATCAATTGTAGTCCATCAGTTATATGAGAAGGACACATGCACACATAGCAGAAGAAGCGACTCTGGTAGATTTCAAAATGTGCAGGACTAAAAAAAGACCTGCCTATATATTCCTGCAAATATGAAATTACGTTGAAATGAATTCATCCCTGAGAGGTGTTCTCCCTGGCATGTTTTCAAGCAAATGGTGAATATTAGATAGTCATCTCTGTGATGCTCTAGTTGGATTTCCTCCTGTATTAAAGGGTGTGTGTGTGTGTGTGTGCATGTGTGTGTCTGATCATGAAGGTCCTCCAGCCCTAGGATTTTATCACTTCCTTTGAAAATCCAGGCTGCTACAGGCCAGCCTATTCCAGGCTACCTGGCACGCAGAATAAAGCCAGCCAAAGACATGCAATATCTATATCATCTTCACATGAATGTCTGCTTCTGAATTAAACAACATTCATTAATCAAAAGAAAGTGGCGGCCGCACACAGTGAGGCAATGCTGCACTTTTCTTGACGAAGCGAGAAGAGGCTCCCATACTCCAGCCTGGTGGGGGCTGGCTATAAATAGAATGCAAGATATTAGCCGCAACTGTCCAGAGACTAGTGCTTGTTGGAATCCAAAAATCCCCATTATAAAAGGGGAAGAAAAGACGGGATGAGGTTGAGAGAGGTGGGGGGGGGGGATGAGAAGAAATCTTGCGCCTGGCTGGGTGATGAGACTAACGAGCACTGTGTACAGAAACAAGGGGGTGGGGGTGGGGGTAGAACCCACGGGGACATGAAAGGGCGGCAATCGAAAGTAATGCTGGGGAAAGCAAGCAAACGTGCTGAAAGTCACTAGGAGGAGGCCATCCGCGGCTCCCAGCCAGTCTTGACGCAGGCAGCAGCCGGGAGAGGAGAGGAGTCTGCGGTACAAGCCCCCGAAGTTTCGCCTTCTGTAAAGCATCTCCCAGCCTGAGTCTGGACTCGCTAATAAG
Organism: Psammodynastes pulverulentus; assembly: GCA_025802295.1. Classification (NCBI taxonomy): domain Eukaryota; kingdom Metazoa; phylum Chordata; class Lepidosauria; order Squamata; family Psammodynastidae; genus Psammodynastes; species Psammodynastes pulverulentus. The sequence goes on along the minus strand of JAOYMU010000098.1, from coordinate 93,016,698 downwards.
GCGGCTGGAAAAGAGGAGCCCAGAGAGGGAAGATGCATGGCATTGTTGAATATTAAGGGGTGCGGTGCCCCCGGCTGAGCCTTTCCTTCTTTCGAGAGTCCCTGCTCGGTCCGACTTCGAGCCGGCCTGCCTCTCAGTCACGTCTTCTCGCCCCCTTAGCAGCCATTAAGAGAGCCTGAGGAGGGCTGAAGTGCGGCTCGACCGTCGCCTCTTCCCTGCGCTGCACCTTCCTGTCACACACTCGTCAAGGAAGCGGCAAATTACCTCAGCCGGCCTCGGTTCTGGTTTCTTTCAGGCCACCGGGACGGATGATCTCTCCAATGCATCAGCAGCCGAGAAGAAAACCAGCCTGACTCTTTACTAGTTGCCGTGGCGGAGGAGACGACTGGAGACACGGGGAAGCGGAGCAATTACCTTGTTTTTAATCACCTCAGGCATATTTTATGTCTTGCTCTGCAGTTCGAGACAGAAAGCCAGAAGGGGTTGCGGAGCTTTCCCGGACTGGAAGAGCTGGAAGCCATTCTGGCTTCTAAACACTCCAGAATTAATGTTCAGAGGTGCAGAGCGAACACCTATCTGCCCCAGTTTTAAAATCCAGATTAGAGAATCTTTCCAAGGAAGAAATACTCTGTTTTGGGGTACAGTTTGTGCTTGGCAAATTCCCATTCCTCCTTTATTATTCCTTTTTCAATTCTATAGTATATAGTTCCACATTACATACATTCAATACCATATTGACACATTTACAACATGAAACCAAAGCGGGATGAAGGGGATAAACTCTTATGTTCCGATGTTGGCTCCACCATTTCAAACTTATTTGTTTATTCAATTTCTATACTGCCACAATTGAAAGCAGGAAACCTTAGCAATTTTAGGGTATGTGGATTTCCACTTCAGATTCAGTATTCCCCAGCCTAAATCTGAAAACCTATCATTATCATTAGACTTTATAGCAAACAGAAATGAATTCAGCCACTGTGTGTCTTCCTCAATTTCAGTCTACTACGAGTAGCCTGGGAATTTGAGGGTTCTGCACAGTATTTTAGCTGTCCTAGTCCTGCATTCTTTTGGACAGAAACCTCTGATGATGTTCCTGTGACCTGTTGGACTACTCTTCCAGTTTAGGAATTACGGATCTAAGGGCTCCTACCACCACTGGGATCACTTTGGCTTTTACTTTCCATATCCTCTCTTATTCCTCCTTCAGACCTAGTTCTCATACTCCTTCTTCCTCAAGTTGCTGTCACTTGTCACTGCTACATCTATCACCTCTCTCATCCTTGTTTACTACCACAATGTCTGATTCATTGGCTAATACCTGTCTGTATGTCTGGATCTGGAAATCCTACTGGATCTCTTATTCTGCATATGGAATCTCCCATTTGGACTAGTCCATACATTCTGCAGGTGTTTCTGCACACAGCTATTTGATTGTGCCATTCAGTGTATGCTTGTCAGACCTGCCCTAGTCCAATCCCTTAGGAAAGAAAGACCCTCGACTCCATTTGGCTGAAGTGATAGGTTATTTTATTAAAAGATGCTGGCTGCAGTAAAGTCAGGCAAAAACTAAATTTCCTGCACTGAAGATATAGAAGGTTTCCCATCATCCCAGCCCTCTCCCCATGACCAGTTCATCTTCGGCCAATGAAGATTTACCCAGGTGTTTTGAGAACGCTGAGATGTTTGGGATTATTATCACCCATTTGTTCATTTCCCCCAAGTCTCCTCTCCCCTAGCCTTTGATGTCAGGTTGTCAGCAAGGCACCAAGCTGATGATAGTAGAGCCGACAATGTTATTCCTCCCTGCACTGTATGCCTTGCCACTATGTGTTGGACTGTCTCTGAGGCCTCTCTGCTAGTCTGCATTTGGGTCCTGTCTAGTGTGGTAGACCATTGTTTCTATGGATCTGGGTACCTGCTCTTGTACTGCTATGCAGGGCCTCAGTGGTGTCTAGCCTTTCCTTTCCAGCCACAGTGTGTAGATGTCAGACTGGGGCTGGAAACTCTATACATTATGAGAAGCTTCTGGTTCTTCACATTGGCAGCTTCCATGTCCTCTTTTGGACAGCTCATTATATTGGCAAGATAACTGATGACTGGGAGGGCATAAATGTTGATGACATGGATCTTCTTCTTTTCACCTATCTTCTTCTTTAGTGGTATTTGGATGTTGCTGTCTTCCTTGCCTCCTTATCATGGTTCCCTACAGACTATAGCTGGTCCGTATGTCTGCTATGTGGTCCACAGTTAATTTCAGTCCATCAGTCTTAAGTGCCTAACCTATGGTCAATAGCCATGGTCACCCCTATTTTCAAAAAGGGAGACCCCAGCCTAGTTGAAAATTACAGACCAATCTCTTTATGTTGTGTCACCTACAAAGTCATGGAAACCATCATTAACCAATATATTACCTTCCATTTAGAGACAAAAAACCTACTATCTAAAAAACAATTTGGTTTCAGAAAAAAATTATCCTGTAATCTTCAACTCCTACACTGCAAAAACATATGAACTACACAACTCGATCAAGGCAAAGCAATAGATGCAGTTTACATAGACTTCTGTAAAGCCTTCGATCCAGTGGTACATAACATGACAAACTATTTCTAAAATTAAAATCTTATGGCATCTCTGGACCCCTGCATAAGTGGATAGCTGCGTTCCTGTCAAACTGGCAACGTGGTCAAAATAGGAATCGCACGATCAAATCCTGTACTAGTAAACAGTGGAGTCCCCCCCAAGGTAGTGTTTTAGGACCAACACTCTTTATACTTTACATAAATGACCTTTGCAATCATATTAAAAGCAACTGTGTTCTCTTTGCAGATGATGATAAAACTACTACTCTTCAAAATGACCTTGACTATGTAATTGAATGGTCAAACAAGTGGCAACTTCAAATCTAAACCAATAAATGCTCCGTATTACACATTGGCAAAAAAATCAGAACATAAAATACAAGTTAGATGGTCACAACCTAGTAGATGACCCCCACTCTGTAAAAGACCTTGGAGTACTTATCTCTAATGATCTAAGTGCCAGAACCCACTGTAACAACACTGCCAAAAAGTCATTAAGAGTTGTAAACTTAATCCTATGTAGCTTCTTCTCTGGTAATATTGAACTACTAACTAAAGCATACAAAACATTTGCTAGACCAATCCTTGAATACAGCCCCTCGGTCTGGAAGCCACACCACATATCAGACATTAACACAACTGAGAGAGTTCAGAGATATTTCACAAGAAGAGTTCTTCATTCTACTATTCGCAATAAAATACCTTATACCACCAGACTTGAAATTTTGGGCTTAGACAATTTAGAACTACGCCGTCTTCAGTCTGATCTAAACGTAGTACATAAAATTATCTACCACAGTGTCCTAGTTGTCAATGATTACTTCAGCTTCAACCACAACAATACGCAAGCACACAATAGATTCAAACTCAAAGTAAACCAGTCCAAACTTGATTGCAGGAAATATGACTTCAACAACAGAGTGGTCAATATCTGGAATATGCTACTCTGTGGTTTCTTCCCCAAACCCCAAAAACTTTAACCTTAGACTGTCTACTATTGACCTCACCCCATTCCTAAGTGGTCTGTAAGGGGCATGCATAAGCGCATCAATGTGCCTACCGTCCCTGTCCTAATGTTTCTTTTTATTTGTACTTACTTAGATGTGTATATGTTATGTGCATATCCTTTTTATTCTTATATGTTTATATATTATGTTCATACATATACTTGTTTTTGTCATATATGCTTGACAAATAAATAAATAATAATAATAAAATAACACGATGTTACCAATAAGAGATTAAGAAAAACCCTCTTGTTAGGAGCAATATTTTCTCATCCAGGATCTTTTCCCCATAATAGAAAACTTGGTGACAATGAAATTCACAAGCATACAGATCCTGTCTAAAACGTTTTGCAGTCTAAGGCAAAGAACAAGGCTAATGGGACCAGAAGGAAACATGGATAATAAAACAGTATTTTTACAGGTTCTTCATTGCCCACTTTGGTGGACAGCTTAACAGAGATGTGAAAGGAGCCCACAACTGAGCTTCCCCTGGGCAATGGTGATGTCACCATTCTTTTACCCAGAAGTGTTTTTGTGCTTCCAACCTGACCATAGTAGTGGTATATTGCTTCTAAAGAAGTATGTTAGCTTAGGACAGGAAAAAAACACCTGCATGTTCTAACCCACTTTTCCATGGTTCCCAGAATCTCCTATGAACAATGAAAATTGGTAGCTTAATTTCTCACTGTCTGAGAAATATTCATATTTCATATATTCAAAGTAAAATAGACTAAACGCAACCTATGAAACTAACATGCCTTTCAAATCAAGACAAAAGTTATATTCATTTAACACTGTTGCTGCTCCCACTGTTAATTTTTGGACTCCCAAATATGCTAAATGCAGTCTTCTTCCCTTTAGGTCTCAGATCATATTTTAGAGGTCACAGAATTTGCTACAGGATATATCTATCAGAATACATTGGTACCTGAACTGACTGAAACACTATTCTGAGGTTGGCTGAGTCTGCAGGTATGTATGTAACACTCTCCACAATGAATACATTAAACATTAATGTTCACTGGAATTCTATTGTGGACATTTTAATGTCTGCTTTGCAATTTTCTGCTTTGGAACCCTTTTTAGGTGGTAATATGTATTATTTCTGTCATAGATGCCTGTCAAATTAGCCTGGCTAATTTAAGGGTCCCTCAGCTTGCACAGCTGAGTAAGGCTTGGACTGCTATCTTTAATCCTATTTTGCTACTATGTCCTCAAATCTGTGTTTTCTTCTAGAATTATGGGAATTCATTTAATTGCTTTCTAAACTGTGTCAGCAGTGGCCATTCTCAACATCCAGCCTGAATGCATTGTAACAGTTTATTAAAAGGATTTCCTTTGTCATTATAGAAAAGCATATCTTTGCTTCTGGCCCTTGTATTTTGCTGTTGCAATATATATATTTCTGGCACTATGTAGATAAAACCAAGTAATAATATATTAATGAAATGCAGATAAGGAAAAGCTGTCTTTTGTTATAAGATTGCTAGGACAATGCCCTTGTATATCATTTTGCCCTTTAAAAAAATTTAAATGCAGTAGCAGCAAGACAAAAAGGAATGCATATTGACTTTTGACAAGGAAACAAAAATTAATTGGTTTATAATTGGCACAAAGAACAAAAAACAAAAGCAAATCATGCCACTTATCACTTAATTAGTGCTCACTCTGAGCTATAAAACATTTTAATGTTAATCTCAACTTGCAAAATATATAATGCAAAGATCTCTTTTTCCCTATAAACTGTTTAAAGTTTGCTGATAAATTCTTTAAGACTGATTATGCAAAATAAGGCATTTACTGTATCTATTAAAACTATCATGAGTCTGTTTAGTTCTATAAAATAATATTTCAAGACAATACATATTCCTATTGTTTGGGTTCTGGTTGCTTGCTTCTCACACAATTATACAACAGGATTAATCACCCAACTGGTGAAGGAAATCATGGAAAAAGAAAAGCTATGGATGACAACCTGTCACCGTAGGAAATGTCACAAGAAAGTTATCTTTAATGACCACCCCTTTAAGAGATATGCCACGCATAATCAGCTGCTCTTTGACAGCTATCAACATAGTCTTTATTTATTTGAGACTGTAAATTTATTTCTCCAAACACTCAATGTTCCCAAATGTCTTAGTATTTTTGATTGAGACAGATTATGGTCAGAACCTAGCAATCTTTCTACCTATCCTAATCTATTCAGCAGGATAGATAAACTCCACTGGTCCCATCAGCTAAAAATGTCAACTGGCAAGTCCCAGAAGACCAATCTTTTCTGTCATAGCATGGAATATTCTCCTTCTGGATATCATTCTGGTCCCAACCTTGCTGACTTTGTAAGACCCTAAAGATCAGATTCTGTACTTGGACCTGGGCCCCCAAATGTGTAAAGGGATCTATCTCCTGGCTATATTAATTGTTGTAGTTTTCTCAACTACTATACAGTTTAATTTTTGTATATTTAGCGGTGTTTTTTAATAGTGTTCACTACCAGAGTCATTTATTGAGATGAGTGTACATAAAATTCAATTAAATGAGATAAAAAAATAAATTTTCTTAGTCACGTGAAGTGGCATGGTAAAACTAGGTTGAACTCTTAATTGGAAACTAAAAAATGTATTTGTACTTGTCAATGTACAATGTACTTTACAGAAACCATTCCTTCATGAGCTCACACAATAATTACACAAACCCTGGAAAATATGGAGGCAACACATAAATTAGCACCAAAAGCTTGCAAATCCAAAATAGTACATATCTTTAGCTCCTAAGTGGAATTCAGCTGCAGATTCTCTGACTAAGGACCCATTCCCACAGTTTAACCTATTTTTTGTTTTGCGCTTTTCAGCTTGGAAGCTGGTTAAGATAACTGACCTCTTTGTCCTGAGATACTCTAGTTCTCTATTTAATGCCTATGCCTATTCTACACCATGAAGATTACTCCTGAATTAAATAGTAGCAGTCTTAATTTTGTATGCAGCATGGGCTTCTTTAGCAAATACAGATTGCAAAGATCTCTCTCTCAACAGCCCTACCCCACATACATCACACACTATTTCAGATAAGAATCAAGACCTATCTGGGTTAGCATTCTGTTTCCATAGTTAGCCATTAGTTCCTAATAAACATAGCACCATTGACCCAGTGGTGGGATTCAAATTTTTTTACTACCGATTCTGTGGGCATAGCTTGGTGGGCATGGCATGGCTTGGTAGACGTGGCAGGGGAAGAATACTGTAAAATCTCCATTCTCTCCCTACTCTTGGGGGAAGGTTACACACATTATCACATTATCCTATTGATTGGCAGGCCCGGAAGAAATGGACCAGCAGCCAGCTTCCGGATGAGGAGTTCTGGCGCTGCGTTAAATAAAAGACAGGCCAAATTGCGATATTCGGCCTCTGTTATGAGTCCCGGAGCCCCGAGGAGGCAGGGATTACTGGCTCCCACCATTTTGAAAGAGGGCAGAACGAGGTGGAGAGGCTAATTTGGATGCCCATAGATGACGAGGAGTGGCGGTCGCCATTTTGAGGTGACCGCCATGTTGGTAAGTTCTCATTTAGCCAGAATGAGGGACTGCCGCCATTTTGGATGAGGGCAGGGCGGCTGCCATGCTGGTAGGGTCGCATGGGAGTTGCGGCCGCCATTTTGGAGACACATTGCGGCCGCCATTTTGTGTGGCTCGATATGATTGACAGGGCTTAGAATCGCCATTTTGGAAGCCGTTTTTATTGCGAATTTATCTTTGACTGAGGCAGACGTATTTTACGATCAGTCTTCGTTGGAAATTGGCGGTTTAACTGTAGAAGAAGAGGATCACTGTTGGGATCAACAGCTCCTTATACAAGAGACAGAAGGAAGGTGTACCTCTGTGCGTGTGTGACTGGGCCCTTGGGACCAAGCAGGCCACAATATATTCCACTCAGCCAAAGGTGAATTGAGGCTGGACAGCTTCATGGAGCCTTCTACCTCACAAGAGGGCAGCACAGGCCTTGTGCAGGCCAAGGAGGCAACCAAGGCCAAGGCTGCTAAAATAAAGGCCAAAGCCATCTCACAAGTGGGAGTGTCAAAGACACAAGAAAAGGCTGCATTGAAACTTCAACGGGCAGTTGAGAGGCAGGCCGAAAGAGGGGAGAGAGAGGCAAAGCAAGGGGCTTTATCCCCTTCAGCAGACAGGGCTTCCCCTGGGAGGAGTTCGGGACTGTCACCTCCTTTATCTCCCAGGGGAGTCCCAATTGAGGCTGGTCAGACAATTCAAGGCCAGCAACAACAGCTACCATTCATGCCTCCAGCCTTCTTCCCTAGTTCAGGGCCATCCTTTGGGGTTCCTATGGCCCTGCCACCTGGATTTCACCAACAGGCCTTGGTTTGGCCTACCATGCAGGCTTCTTCTGCCCCCTCATCCTCAAGCATGCCTCTACCGATGCAGCCGATGGTTGATATTCAATGGCTCCTGTCGGAATGCATGAGAAGGGGATATGAAGCTGGAAGGCAGGAGAATGCTCCATCTACTCCAATCCCACAAGCAACCCCTCCTAGACATCAGCAGGAAAGGCAGATCGACAGGCCGGCCCCTTCTCCTCCTAGGGCCCTCTCCCAAGACGTTCCGGGCTTGGAACCATACCAGAGGAAGAAGAGGAGGAGGAAGGGGAAATAGATAGGGAGCTATCTGAAGAAGAGGGAATCCAGGATGAGCAGACAGGATTTAAAGGGCTTTTCAAGCCTCACATGTTTCGAGCCCTTTTAGCTAAGGCTAAAGCTGTGACGGGCCTGGGACTGAAGCCACTGAGGCCCCCGGGAGAGCTGATAGTTTTTCTGATATCCTTTTTTCAGAGACTACTGAATCGGTGGAGGTCATCCCCACCTCTAAACTTTTCCTCCAAATCATAGGAAAGCAGTTAGAGAATCCAGGCTCCTACGCCAGCCCCACGGCGTACGATAGGAGATTCTTTAACATGTCTGATCTGGACATTCTGTCAAACCCCGAAGTGGATGAACCTGTAGTGGCCTTGGCAACTCCATCGGCCCCACTATCAGAGGCGGAGGATGTGCTGAAGCCGGAGGACCGAAGGGCTGAAATTACGCTGCGCAAGGCCCATCAAGCAGCAGCCTGGGTGGTCAAATCAGCCTCCGCCGCGTCCTTCTTCATGAGAACAGCTCTACTCTGGCTCAAGGCGCTGCAGGACAAAGTTCCAGCTCATGACCTGCGAGTCCATCAGGACTTTAATAAAATTATAGCCGCTACCGAATTTGCAGCCGATGCCACATTCCACTCGGCCAAGTTCGGAGCCAGAGCAGTGGCCTCCTCTACTACGGCCCGACGACTGATGTGGCTAAAATACTGGCAGGCGGATGCCAAAAAGAAATGGCAGCTGGCCACCACTCCCTGCAAAGCTAGGAAGCTATTTGGGGAGGTCCTGGACCCGATCTTGGTCGAGTCCAGGGATAAGAAGAGGAGGCTCCCTAGCTTGTCCCGGAGAGGCGAGCGTCCATCTCCTCCAGTGTTCCGAAGTTACTTCAGCCGCCCATCTTTTTCTTCCTCTCACCAGAGGCCGTACAGATCCTTCGGCCAAAGACAGGATTTCTTCTCCACACAAGGGCCTAGGGATCGCAGCAGGGCACCTCCCCCAGCCAAGCGGCCCTTTTGAGGCAGCGGGGGCCATCCCTTCCAGCGGTCCCGCTGACTCTCCTCAGGAAGCCCCTATCAGTGGCAGGTTGGGGCGTTTCCATGAGCAGTGGGCCAGGACGTCGTCGGACGGTTGGGTGAGGGAGACGATCAGGTCAGGGCTCCGGCTGGAGCTTGTGGCCCCTCCACCCCAACGTTTCATCAGCTGCTCTTCGGTGAGAAACCCGGCGCACAACATCCTGATGTCAGAGGCCATCTGCCACCTGCTGGATATCCTAGCCATGGAGCCGGTGTCCCCCGACCAGATTGGGAAGGGCTTTTATTCTACGCTTTTCATAATTCCCAAGGCGTCGGGCAGCTGGAGGGCCATCTTGAATCTGAGGGATTTGAACAGGTTTGTCAGATACCGAAGATTCAAGATGAACTCCCTGGGTTCCATCCTCAAGGGGATCAGGGAGGGAGATTTCCTCAGTTCGATAGACCTCACCGAGGCATATCTCCATATACCCCTCCATCCGGACCACCGCTTTTTCCTTCGATTCTGTTTCCAGGGATTCCACCTGCAGTATCGAGCCCTTCCTTTCGGCTTGGCGTCGGCACCCAGGACCTTTACAAAGGTTCTGTCGGCTCTTGTAGCATCTCTCAGATCCTCGCCCATCAGGATCCAATGCTACTTGGACGACATCTTGCTCCAGTTGTCTTCCATCCCTCAAGCTCGCAAGGACCTCCAGGCCACGAGTCACGCCCTTTAGATACATGCTTTTTCCATGAACGTGTACAAAAGCCAGCTGGAACCTTCCACTCGGCTGCAACACCTGGGTTCGGTCATAGATACCGTCCAAGGGAAAGTATACCTGTCACCCGACAGAGTAAAGGACATCCAAGTGTCGGTTCAGCAGTTGATGATTATCAGAAGACCTTCCTTGATCTCATTATCCCAGCTCCTCGGCAAATGCATATCGTGCATAGGGATTGTGCCATGGGCGAGATTCCACGCCCGGGAGCTACAATGGCTACTTTTGCCATTCCAGAGGGCAGGGACAGCCCACACCAACAAAAGGATACGTCTTCCTCCAAAGGTACGATCATCCCTTCGGTGGTGGACATCATCAGCGGTACGATCGGGGACGGTTTTTACAGATCCCCCACGGCTCACCATCACCACCGATGCCAGTCTCAAGGGCTGGGGGGCCCTTGCCCCAGGGTATGTGGTCTCCAGCAGAGGGACTCCTCAACATCAACAAGCTGGAGCTCAGGGCTATATTTCTTGGACTCAAGGCATTCCACCATTTAGTTTCAGGCAAGCATGTCCTTATCCTGACGGACAACGTGGCTGCTAAGGCCCACGTCAACCAACAGGGCAGCACTTGGTCAAAGACCCTCATGGAGGAAGCGCGAACCCTGTTCCGCTGGGGAGAGATTCATCTGGCTTCGATCAAGGCGGAGCACATCTCCGGGTCTCTCAATGTGCGGGCCGACTGGCTCAGCAGATCGGCTGTGGACCAGGCAGAATGGCGGTTGGCGCCGGAGCTGTTCAGGCAGTAGGTGGCCAGGTTCGGCCAGCCGGAGGTGGACCTGTTCGCGACCCCAGACAACTCGCAGCTGGGCAGATTTTTCTCCCGATACCCTTCTCCGGGAGCGGAGGGGGTAGACTCACTCAGGTGCCAGTGGCCCAAAACTCTCCTCTATGCTTTTCCCCCGACCGCATTGATTCCAGCCTTTGTCAGGAAGATGCTGCACGAGAGAGCGACGGTGCTTCTGGTAGCTCCTTTGTGGCCCAGGCGTCCCTGGTTTGCCAACTTGGTCAACTTGTCGGTGACCAGGCCTTGGAGATTTCCATGCAACAGTGTTTGCCTAACTCAGGGACCGCTACAACATCCAGACCCTCAATGGCTACAGTTGACAGGCTGGCTGTTGAGCGCAAATTGCTGAGGGAGAAGCGGATACCTGAGTCGGCGATAGACACCATCTTGGCAGCACATAGACCGTCCACCAAATGCATCTACAATGCCACGTGGAAGACCTTCTGCGACTGGTGTTCTCGGAAGGACTGCGTCCCCACCAGCCCTTCTATTGCACAGTTGATAACTTTTCTCCAAGAAGGTTTAGCAAAAGGGCTATCGCCAAACACTTTGAGGAGGCAGGTGGCAGCCTTATCATCCATCTTGGCCGCGGAAGGTTCGGGTTCCTTAGCCCAGCTGCCCTTGATCAGGAGATTCCTTCGAGGAGCCACTAATTTGAGGCCTCCTAGGGTCCACAGATTTCCATCATGGGACCTATCCAAGGTACTCAATGTCATGACTGAAAGTCCATTTGAACCGCTTGAACAGGTTTCGCTTCAATTAATGACCTACAAAGTGGTGTTCTTGGTAGCGGTGACATCTGCCAGGCGTATATCTGAGCTGGTGGCCCTCTCTATGAGGGAGGAGCTTTGTTTGTTTCATCCAGACAGGGTCGTCCTTAGACTCGAACCCACCTTTCTGCCCAAGATAAATTCTGTATTCCACCGGGCTCAGGAGTTGGTGCTCCCTAACTTCTGTCCAAACCCAGTACATCAGGAAGAATGCAGGTGGCACACGCTTGTTTAATTAACCATATGTTTTCTAGGAGACTGGAATATTATTGCCATTCATAATGTTAATGGCAAAGTAATCTTAAATAATCCTAAATGAATTGGTGAAATGACTTCCAGATAATGTCATATAAAACAATGAATATTTGCTGATGTTTGTCTCATGCAGCATTGTCTGGAAATCATTTCATTAGTATCCGACCTTCATGAAAATTATATCACACATCACCATTCATATTATACCACTCATAATAACACTCATATTATTTTTAATGTGAATTTTCTTTAAATGCATTTTCCCACCTACAGCATGAATATGTATTAGTACACATTTACGATTAACATTTGCAGTTTAGACATACAATATACAAGTGAATATGCACTTAGAAAAATGCCAGCAGAATGTTTCCCCAATTTTAAGCAAGCCATTTACTGGTGGAGGCATGATTTCAAGGATTTGAATTTTCCTGAGATCCATTTCTTAAACGACTAAAGAGTTCCAAACAGAAGACACCATTTAAATTTACTGAAATCAAGTTTTTTTTAAAAAAAACCTTATGTTGATTATTTAAGTTTTATTGGTTTATAAAAATAGCCAAATGCTCTACAAATACCTGTGTATTTGAGAGCTTAAGGGCAATGTGATTTTGTTAGCAGAGCTGGTATATCTATTTGATTTTCTTATGACTTGGTAATTCATGAATAATGTAGCTATATGCAAAATGTTTTCTGGTCAGACTGTCCTGGTCCTATAAAGTTCTGTTCCTGCTGACTAATTCAGCTTTACAGGACTGTTTGAATATTTTTTTTCCCTTCTAATTCTTGGAATCTCAAAGAGCAATAATAATAATAAAAAATCTTTGTCTGTGCCTACATTTGTGAATCAATCCACAAATTAAATGGATATTTTCTTTACTATTTTTCTTCCTGAATCTAAAGCAGCATATGCAATGTATGCTTCAAAAACATTTTAGAAAAAAATATTTTGAAACAAGGAGAAGAGCAATGTATTTTTAAAACAGATGTATCTTTTTTTAGATTCCCATATAATCTGGAAAACAAATGTGTTTCTTTGAGTAGTTGTACGAAAATAGCCATGTCTGTTATGCAATTCATTAATACAGCAGCATCCTATGGCAAACTCATTTGGAAGTCAGGGGAAAAATGTTATGGCTTCAAAGAGGTGCTGTACTCATACTTTGCCATACCTCTTTCAAACAATGTTTGAAGCATGCATAGTTTTTGTACAAAGTTTGATCAATTAAAGGGAAATAACACTTGACTTGGACATGCTTTATATACAGAAGTTGTTTGAAACCTGAATAATAATAATAATGATGGTGTGGGGTGCTTGGTACTTTCTAAATTTGGTTGTTTTCTTGCAGATGTTTCATTCCCAAACTAGGTAACAACATCAGTGCTAGAAGGGTTCATTC
>JAOYMU010000098.1:92957287-92970988 GCA_025802295.1 Psammodynastes pulverulentus | reverse complement strand
TTCCTTGTGTGTCCAATCACACTTGGCCAATAAAGAATTCTATTCTATTCTATTCTATTCTATTCTATTCTACTCTATTCTATTCTATTCTATTCTATTCTATTCTATTTCCATCACCAAGAATCTATAACTGTCTTAAAGCAGACCTGGAAAGGTCATGATCAAGATTTTTGGGAATTGAGCGAAGAAGAGTTGGGGAAAGTTGTAAGACTTCAGATGTACTTAACAGAGTAACAGAAGAGAAGTGTTGGAAGGGACCTTGGAGGTCTTCTAGTCCAACCCTCTGCTTGAGCAGAAGACCTTACACTATTTCAGATAAGTGGCTGTCCAGTCTCTTCTTAAAAACCTCCAGTGACGGAGCACCCACAACTTCTGATGGCAAGCTGTTCCACTGGTTAATTGTCCTCACTGTTAGGAAGTTTCTATTTGGAAACTTGGGAAGATTAGTTATAGTTGATTGGATGCAGCCATCTGCTCTTGCTACATATTAAGCGGACATACTCCATAGATTGCTCCTTTTAGAAAGGAGGGTAGATCAGTTATTGTTTGTCAACATTATCACTGACTAGTAGACATGATGGCATTCTAGGAGCAGAGGAAGCGTGCTCTTGGACCCCAATTGCTGAGAAGCTTAAGTGGGAAATTATGGTCCTCATTTTAGTGGGATTCCCAGGAGTTTTTGGCTGGCCATTGTAAGGACAGGCTGGATAAAATAGATCCTCGGTTTGAACCAGTGGGCTTTTCTCATGTTCTTAACAATCCAGCCAGCACTTGGCCCCTCTGCTTTCCCACGCTTTATTTCACAAGTCATGGGTTGCCATGACAACAGAGATAGCACTTGCTAGCGAACCTCAATTACTTGTTTATTAAACTACATGCAGAGAAGAGCCCTCTAACAGGACATGGCACTAAGAATCATTTTGTTACTATCTTATTCTATTGATATACTACCCTTCTGTCAAGAAGCTCAGTGTGTTATATGGGATGGCCATTTTCCACCCATTCAACAGAGCCTTGCAATAGATTGGGATGAGCCATGCTCGCTCTCCAAACTATAGGATAAACTACATCTGAACACAGAAAGGGATCATTCACATAACCTCTTTACATTACACTTTCTTGTCCCACCTTTCCTTAGGACAAGTTCATGAACTCTTCCTAAAGCGTGTCTATTCTGAGATAACGAAATCCCACTGCTTCTCTTTATCTCATCAGATTTCTATTATACTCATAATTTCTGTACCAACCTGCCTTTAATCCAGCTGAGACAATGTTTATCTCTTGCCCAGCACTGTCAACAGCAATGACTCTCTGGGGTTATAGGCTGGAGGTTTGCTGGACATGAAATATGTAATGCCTGCCCTCTGCTACCCTAAAACCAATCCTTCCCTAAAAATTTCCCAATCCATTTTCAATCTGTGACAGTGATTACATGATGCTCTGTACTTGACCTAAGATGGACAGGCTGTTGTAGGCGTACAGAGCAGCAGCATGCCACAATATGCCCTGTGTTCCTTCTTTTCTGTGAAACTGGGCATGGAACCGGAAAGAATGTTTCTTGCCGTGTCTGGCCACAAAAGGGAAAGAAGGAAATGAGAATCAGCATTAAGAAAATAAATGAAGATGCAGCTTGTCTTTTAAGCAGAAGCTTGTTTTAGAAGCTGGCTGATTTAGGACATTTCCCCTCCCACCCCCCACATTAGCACAGGGAACATTCATGACGACATCCTTTTTTAAAAATTATTTTTATTACTACAGAGCAGCGTATCAGGCGAGCAAAAATTCAGCATAGGAACAGCAAGGGATGATTGCTATTGTTGCTGAAAATTGGCACAGAGTGGAAGCGAGTTGGGGAGCACGCATGCAGCCTGCAAGCGGCTGACCCCGCTGTAGACTCTGGATGGAAGAGGACGGAAGAGTGTACTCATGAATGATTGTAAAGACTCTTAATTGCACTAGGCTGGCATCGGATGGGTGTTTTTTTCTTTTTAAATCTTTGTTGCTCGTCTGGGAAATGCATCTCAACTAAAATTGGCGTATAATGCCAAAAATGGAAAATTTATATTTAGAGACAGTATCCTATCCAAGGAGCAAAACGAAGTTAATAAAGCTGAATTGATTTGGCGGAGTATTTAAAAAAAAAACCCTTGTGTGGAGAAGTCTAGGAACAGCAGAAGCTGAAAATACCATGCAGAGGCTTAAAGTCCAAAGCTCTATTGTCACACAATTGGCTTGAAAAGCATATTCTACAGACATTGTATGAACACAGTCCTGGAAATGCAGAGTTCCTAGCAGGGAGTTCTCTGCAGAATTCAGCACATGGAGCTTTTTAATCTTTCCAGTGTGATTATGCTCCATTCCTTGAACAGCAGGAGAGAACAGCAATGCTGTCTTTTTTTTTTTAACTGCTGGTCATGCCAAGCTGCAACCTCTTTCTATTTCCCAACCAAGGACATTGCAAGTGCACAGATGTGGGTCTATACCTTATTTAGGAGGGGGGAGGGAAACCCACAGGTATCTAGCTGAAAGTTATCAGGTAGAGCAACCTTTTTACTTGTAATATTTTTTAGCAACCATTAGATGTCTCTGAATGCTGTGCCCTAGAGCAGACTAAAAACAACGGAGCAAATAAACAAAAGACATTTCCAGATGACTTTTTTGATTATGCAACCATTTCATTCATGGAAATGTAGAGGGACTCAGATGACGTCACCTATTTGTAAGCTTCCCATGCTCTCCTACCACAAGCTTTCAAGAAAAGAAAAGGAAAAGAAAGGAAAGGAAAGAAAAGAAAAGAAAAGAACAACTATTAAGGAAAAAATGCCACTGAAACTAAAATTCTTTTCACTGCCTAGTGCTAATATCCATCTCATCTGCCTCGGAGAACTAGAAAACTGGATATTATGATCACTTAGGGCTATCACATATGGACTGCAAAAATCTGGTTCACTGCTAGCTAGCAAGAGCAATAGCACTTAGACTTGTATGCCACTTCCACAGTGTTTTACAACCCTCTCTAAGTGGTTTACAGAGTCAGCATATTGCTCCCAACAACCTGGGTCCTCATTTTACCCACCTCGGAAGGATAGAAGTCTGAGCCAACTTTGAACCCATGAGAATCGAACTGCTGGCAGGCAGCAGAATTAGCCTGCAATACTGCATCCTAACCACTGCGCCACCAGTTGCCTCTTGAAAAAGCACTTTTGGGACAACTATGCCCCGGATGACTGAGAATCTCCATAGACATTTCTCAGTCTTAGTTATGTCACTATTCACTCTAGCCTAAAGTGGCTTGTTATTGTACTATGAAAGTACATAGATGGTGTATTTAGCGAATAATCTTCTCAGATGGAAGATTATCAGCTGGAGAAGATTATTGTGAAAGTTCTGAAAGCAAATTAGATCAAATATTTAATACGGTCATAGACCAGCATAAGGAGAGAGGGGTAATATAAAAAGTATATATAAAAGATACATCAAAATCTAATTTTAAGAAAGCTAAAAGCTATAAAAAGTATACATAAAAACAAGATTCTAAAAAAACCCTAAAGGGAGGGGTAGGAATCCTAGATGTATATAGGGAAGTGTAACAGTTAATATATGGCAAACAAAATCTATCACAGTATGGAACAGTCTCAAATAACAAACTACCGTAATTGCTCGTTAAGCCTAATTTATGGCACAGATTTGATCTAAAATCTGATGGATTTTAAGGGCAACGTTATATGGTGTAGCAGGGTTGGTATCTGCCAACAGCAGGGAGGCATAAAATTGTCCTGTGTCCCCTGGGTATTTAATGGTAGCAATGGTAGGATGAGACTAGTATACGTGTCTCTGTAATACAGGCATTGGAGGAGTACTTGCTGTGTTTGTTTCTGTGTGTCCAGTGCCATAGGAAGTGGAAGCAAAGGTTCTAACTAATGGCCACATTTGGCAGATCATGGCATTTTGGCTGTAGTGGTATTAATAAAAATGATTCACTGTTGTACAATTGTTTACTAATGAAACCATCTATTAAACTATTTTTTAAAAAAATTTCACTAGCAATTTCACTACTTAATAAAGCTAATAGTAAGTAGATCAAAACCGAATCATTAAAAAAAAATCAAAATTCAAAGCTTAATTAAAGCACAAATTAAAGCACAATAATGAAACAACATTGTCTATTGAGTACAAAAACAAAAACAACAAACTTTTCTCAATAGAAAAAAAATTAACTTCTGATGGCAGGAAGTTATATCACTGAGGAGCAGCTACAGAGAAAACTTTTAATATAGGTGGGGCCAACATCTCCTAAGTTTTTAAAGATCAATAGGCTAGTATACTGAACTGTATTTCATTTAACAGAAATAGGAGACCTTATACCACTCCAGACAAATGGCTGTCCAATCTCTTCTTAAAAACTTCCAGGATGGAGCACCCACATCTTTTGGAGGCAAGCTGTTCCACTGGTTAATTGTTCCTCACAGTTAGGAAAGTTCTCCTTAATTCTATGTTGCATTTCTCTTTAGCACTTAGCAATAAAACTTAGACTTATATACTACTCCATAGTGTTTTACAGCACATTCTCAGCAGTTTACAATGTCAGCATATTTTCCCAAACAATCTGGGTCCCCATTTCACCAACCTTGCAAGGATGGAGGGCTGAATCAACCTTGAGCCAGTCAGGATCAAACTCTTGGCTGTGGACAGAGTTGGCATGCAATACTTCATTTTAACCCTTATAACATCATGGCTACCACCTCTTCAATAAGCTTCCATCCATTATGTCTTGCTCTCAGATGCTTTGGAGATTAGGTTGACCCCTTCCTCTAGTGACAGCCCCTCAAATATTGGAAGACTATTATCATGTCACCCCAGTCCTTCTCTTCATTAGACTGGACATGATCTGTTTCTGCTTCCTGTCTTCAAATCATCTTTGCTACTCTTCTTGGCATTCTTTCTAGAGTTCCAACATCTTTTTTGTACCGTGCTTGCTGGACCTAAATTGTTTAGGATTTCATGGATCCTGACAAAGAGAATTGTGGACATTTTTGAGGGACAGTCTAATTTCAATAAATTCAACAAAGAGGATGACTCAGGAGTCAGTGACTTCTTTCTGAACTTTGCCACTGTCAGCTTTCTGGCCTTGGTACATAGCAGCCTTCTCATTTCCTGCCCTTAAAAACAAAAATTAATGTACTTCAGGTTTCACCACAACCATCCTTTTCACGGTTTGAGACCAAAAGTGTGGGAAGTTACAGAGTTCAAATGCCTCCGAAATGAGTATGTCTGCACTGCCAGGTGCACTTTTTAAGAACTGAATTGGCTGTAAACCAGAGTTAAAAGGAACATAATTAAAAACTCATTCTTTTCTTCCAAGTTTTTTGGTATCCGAACATTTGATGCCAACTCTGATCATACTTGCATTATGAGCTGTTCATTTGTTTTCCAACAGTCTTGCAATGTGTAAGTGTATTTCACATTACTACCAAGACCTTGCCATTTAAGTGGCATCAGGGTTGTTTCTGGATATATATCTTAATCAGCAAAGGGAATGTAATCCTGAACAAGACAAGTTGATTGTGAACAGTCATTTGGCTGATTAAAGTATCTTGATCTTGTTTGTATTGAGCTTCAGTTCAGTTGTCCTCCTTCAGTCCTTATTCAAAAAGTTAAATTTGAATGCAACCTGACTTTAGGGATTTTAATGAATTAGAAAGATAGAATGGATATCCAGCATATTGATGGGTCTGGATCTCTTAACAAGATCACTTATGTTACAATAGCAACATCAATTGTATTTGGACTTCAAAAATATTAGTATTGCAGCAGTTTAGCATTAAAATGAAAGTGAAACCTTAAACTTAATTTTAGGGGGAAAATGACTGAGTTTCATGAGAGTTTTCAGTTTTATGAGAGAATCTTTTCAGACTTTGAGGGAGAAAGCTGAGATCTTGTGAGATTTTGGCATTCAGGAGCAACATTTTGGGTAGTGACTGCTAAAATTTCCAAAGATGTTGTGACATTTTTAAAAAGTACCTGAGCTATTATAAGCTGGCATGTCAAACAATTGCTGAGTTTTGTTCTAAGGATTTTTCCTATAAGATCTGTGAGAAGCCAGGTTAGTGGACAAATGTACCTCAAAGCAAAATGCAAATATTAATCAACCTGAAATTGATTATAGTGATAGTCAATTGTGCTAGCTTGTGGGGTTTTCATTTATTATTTTATACAAATTAGAGGGATAGAAAGTTTTCAGCCAATGGGAAGATGTCCCTCAAAAACTAATATTGCACATGTACTGATCTTCTAGTGAGTTGAACATCCAATCAAACAGTTATTAATAAGACCCAATTAAACAGCTGAGTCCAAGTCTTTGAAAGCTGGTTTGGAGAAAAAAAATGAATGATTAGGGGCACCAGCTGAGGAAAGATATAGATCATCAAGAACAGATGAACAGAGGACTTGGGAGAAAGAAGAAGCATTAAAGCAGAAAGAACAAGCCCTGAGGGGGGAAATGAGCTGAAATCAGGAGACTAATGGGATGCTGTGTGATTTAGGTGGCAAAGTTCCACCATAATGGAACTAAGCCAAAGTGTAGAAAAACTGCTTCGGCAGTAATGAGGCAGGGAGGAAATCCTTCTTTCTACAATTATAATCTTATGAGGAGGCAGGCCTGATTTACCAAGAACCTGTGTGAATCTGAGGGAAAGATAAGCTAGGATAAATTTTATCAAAATATAAAGAAACAATTTGACTTGGAGGTGGAGGAATTATGTGGAACGTTCCCCATAATGGGAGGGACTCTTATGTGTGGAGTAAATAGGATCTGGCATAATTCCATCCAGATCCCTCACTCCTTTCCCTGTCTTATACACTCACATTCCTGAATGGCAGCACTGAGATAAGAGAAGCGAGAGATCTGGTTGGAATTACGTCAGTTTCTATTCACTCAATACATAAGAGTCCCTCACATTATGGAGAACATTTCAGATGCCTCATTAACCATTTCTGAGGAAATGTCATCATGATATTAGTACTGTGGAGGTAGCTTAAAGTCCTATTCAGTCATTCCAATTATCAAGTATTGTAGTGTTTTCCATTTCCTTCCAAACAAGTCTTGCTATACAGTCTATGACACTTCCTTGCTGATGGTGATGTCATCATAGGCTGGGAACTTCCCAATTCCTATTGGCTATTTTGTGTTATGATATACCTTCCAATTGTTGCCGTTCTCTATAGTAATTTTGGCTTAGATTATGAGAGACACCAGATACTTGACTCCGGTCCCCTGCATCCTATCAAAGTCACCTAGCCTGCCCATGCATCGTGGTTGTTTTTCCCACTAACAGGTGAGGCTGAATGGGAGGGAAAATGGACCAAAATGAATCCACTAAACTTAGAAGCCTCCCTATTATATCTGTGAGGTCAACAGCAGTTGCTAGCCTAGTCAATGATGCAGAATAGAGTTTGGCTATCAGGACAAAATAAATTCTGCTGGCACATTTTCAGCAGACTCAGAAGCTGGAGGAATGAGGGAGAGCCCTTAATTTCAGTAGTAACTAAGGAAGGATGCACACCTACATTATGTTAACTTACTTGCTTATATCTTTTTACTTTTGCCCACCTGCCATCCTTAATCCTAGATTCTGTAGTGAGCTATTTAGGGTAAAGGTTTTAAGCTTTTTGCTTTGTCTTTCTGAAGAATAAATATTCATAGCAGAATTGTATAATCTGAACTTCCCGAAAAGCTACTAATATTTTTTTCCATACCTTTTCTTAAGTAATGGTAAAATAGTAAGGAATCTTCATACAGATTATCACAGACAATTAACATTTCTCTTCATTGGAGAGTTGCATGGGAAACAAAAAAGCTTGGGGGGGAGGATGCAAATTAAAGGCAATTACAGAATTATTCATTCCTGGGGTTTTTTCCCCCTAAGCCGATACAAATATACCGTATTTCTTCTCATATGCATACCTCTTGCATAATACTTGGAGAGACTGCATACTTGTAATGAGATCTTCCGGTACATAAAAATATTACAGTCAGCAGACTTATTTGCATTCTTCAGTCCTCTACAAGTCATGTGGCTCTTCTGCCAACTTCAGAAGCAACCTCTTATAATTTAAATGATCATATAATTATTGTATGTTGTTATTCATGGACAGTCCAAGAATTGCTCTGGAAGAAACTCCTCCTCTTTAGAGATTGGCTCTTTGATTAACTGAAGCCGTATATGAAGAGATGCCTTTTTCATTTCATAGAGCTTAGAAATTAATTGTAAGCTCGATCCACCTTCAGGTCCCATGTTGACAATTTCTTGTGGATTTTTATTTTAACACGAAGCCTTTTGTTTCTGCATCAGGAATCCTTTCCTCAAAACAATCTATTGGGCTCATAATTTTTCTCTATAATTTCTCATTTTTCTCCATGAGCCTCAATGCTTTGAGAAACAACTGGCGATCATACTTCTAGTCAGTACTGCTACTACTGGCACTTGTTCAATCTAAGCCTTTAAGTCTCATTTATTAACCCAAAGCATTATGGGAAACTGAAAAGACTACTTGCTATTCTCCACCATTGCCTGGTAAGCTCACTAATGTAGGAAAAAGAAGGATTTTGCTGTAGGCCTCTCAGAGCTGGCTCTGATCCAAGGTAGCTCTAAGAAATGTTCCAGTTTTGATCTATTTGAGCAACATAAGCTAGCCTGTTACAGCCATTATCACAATGTTAAGTTCTCATATTTCCTCATTGTTTGCATTCTATAAATTAACAAGTATTAGAGGACTGTAAAAAGAACTAGTAGAAGTCATAGTCCAAGATTTGTTAGTCTTTTGTCCATCTGTCAAGAGAAAATAATAGCGATGCCCGTTACTATTTACGAAAGTCTTTGTATAGGGTGATAAATAATGAATTTTTAATCTCAACAATGGCTTGGGTATACTCTGAGAGCACTGAATCACATTAATGTGAATTAGATACTATTAACAGACTTTGCTCATCCTTTCAGTCACAGATCCAACGTGATTAAAGAGCGTCAAAGGAGATTTTGTGATTTTTTTTTTTAGTTCATGCCTATGTTCTGATTGGTACTTTATATGCAGTTTAACAATGATTATGAAGACAAAATCAATCACAGAACAGCATGCAGTCCAGCCAATAACAAATGCGTTATGACAGTATTCTAAGTTGTAGCTAAGAGGGAATGTAAACTATCAGGTTATATTTCTGTTGGATTGCAGTTTTAGGCTATTTGATCAATGGCCAATATTATGACTGACTACAGCATACAGAGCAAAGGGGTTCAGGATCCTGGTAATCCTAGTTGTTGTCCATATGATTTTGTGAGCTGAATCTATGTTTTGATGATGGTCATCATGCAATCCATCAGGAGTGAACCCAGCTCATAAGATGATCATGTTTGGCTGCACTAGGCTAAACAAAAGGTCAGTTAGTTTCTGCTTCAGTCTGTTTTGGGGATCTTCCCATTATCTTGAGATATTGTGTGATCCAGCCCATCACATTAACATGATATGTGGCTACAATAACTGAGGTTGTTAACCTGGGTCTAGGTTATATGAACCCAGTCTTTTGCTGCCATTGAAAGTGAGTTAACAGATTTAACAGATAATCAGAATTGGAAGGGACCTTGTAGGTCAGCAGGAGACCCTACAGGAGAACCACAGAGAGGTCACTCAAGGAGAGATGCCCATTGACAGAAATCAAGAAAGCCCATGTGAGATTAGCCAGGCCAGTTGTTTGAGTGTGGTTTCAACATCCTTCTAAGACTGGAATTCCCTTCTGTCTGAACCGACACCACCAATTTTTCCCTGCTGGAATTCAGACATCCCTAGATCTGAGGTTTGTGTGCCTGCCTGCCTGCCTGCCTGCCTCCTTTCTGGTGTTTTACAAAAATAAAGCGAATGCCATACTTGCCCTCCTTTTCCAACATTTCACCTTCCCCACCCCTCACTGTCTGTGAATCATTCAGCTGGATGCCCTCCTTTGATTAGCATTTTAATTATTCTAATTGCGTTGTTTGCAAGCTTATCTCTCAGTTCAAACCCAACCACGTTTGCACACACAAACACACAGACTTTTTATCACAGGCCCTCTGCAGATGCCATTAGCATTTTCACTCTGGTATCTTGTGGCAGAAAGGAAAAATTAGCATTTGTTCATCTCTTTCTGTTTTGATTCAGGCAGGCATTGTGCAATGGGAACAATAGCTAGTCTCCTCTGCTTGCCTCTGTTCAGGGTCATTGCATTCTGCCTAGAAGAATAGGGATAATTTATCTCTATTTTCCCCTTACGTATCCATTTCAAACAAAGGCTTGGGGAGATTAAAATAAATAGATTGTTTATACCAAGGCCAGTAGCCCACATCCAAACTGCATTTGAATGCATTTTCTACTTCTCCAGCACTCGAATTTGGCAGGGATGCCACAGTTTTGGCAATTTTGAGCAAAACTGAAAAGAGTAGCTCAAACAACCATGGAGAGAATGCAGAGGTGCTTCAGCTTGCGACAGAAAGAATAGACTCAGCTCTGACACAGCGATGGAGGGGGAAAAGTAACAAAATGCCTGGGACAGATTCTGCCCTGCGTTCCAAATCTGTTGACCACGGGGCTTTCCTGATCCATTATGCCAGGCAGGCAGACACAATTTCTTTCCCAGTCTCCAAAGAAAGATAAAATATTTCTGATCAGCTCTCCCTGTTCTAAAGTTTGTTCCCATGAAGCTCAGGATGAGGTAGGCAATTCATCCTCTAGAAGAATTGGATTACCTCCCACAACTCTGTGTCCTTGCCTATAGTGGCTGGGGCAGATAGGAATTGCAGGAAAACTTCTGGAGGACAGCAAAGTGTCCAACACAGTCTAGACCTGGAGGAGGCTATTCTACAAGGCAGTGGTGGGATTCAATTTTTTTTACTATTGGTTCTGTGGGTGTGGCTTGGTGGGCGTGGCATGGCTTGGTGGGCGTGGCTTGGTGGGCGTGGCAGGGGAAGGATACTGTAAAATCACCATTCGCTCCCCACTCCAGGGGAAGGATACTATAAAGTCTGCATTCCTTCCCCATTCCTGGGGGAAGGTTACCGCCGGTTCTCTGAGCCACTCAAAATTTCTGCTACTGGTTCTCCAGAACTGGTCAGAATCTGCTGAATACCACCTCTGCTGCAAGGGCTACATGTGTCCTGGATTTTGAGATAATTGTCTGCTTGGTAGTAGGGTTTAATTATCTAAACATAGAATAGGAAATTTTATAAATACATACGTAGCTAAAACAACTTAGTGCAAAATGGCATGATTCTCAAGCTTGAACTGTACGTGACAAATTAGCAGTCCTAAATTTCCTGTTCTGTGCTGCTGCCCTCATGGGGGCGAATACTTGCTGACCTTTCACTATGGGTTAAGTGAGACCCAGGGATTGTTCCCAATGGCTTTTGTATGTGCAATGCTGGTGGAGAAAGCAAAACAGGAGTTGCTACTAGATTAAAAGCTTACCACTAAAATTCTGAGACTGAAAAAAGCCACAAAAAGAAAGATGATCAAGGGGAAATGTGAAGAAACTTGATGCATGAACATAGATTTGATGCATTATTGGAGATAAAAAAAAGTTAAGATATAGAATAGTTGAATGTGTGGGATAGATTTGAAATAAGAATTTAAGTCCAGCTCTTCCATTAAGCAGGAACAGGGAAATGGCCTGAGGCGGTGATGTCACAAAAAGAGCAACAAGGGAGAAGCACTTCTGGGATTTTCTATCTGTGGCACAAAAATAACTTTGCTAACCTTGGATATAATATACTTGGACTTAAGATGGAAAGGAAGAACTATTAGCTTTGTGGATTATGCACTGATTTCCAAAACTTCCCCTCCAAATTATGGGCACATATGTTTTTTGAGCCAGTTACTTCTACAGAAGACAAATTGTGCCCCTACATTTTGTGCACCCAATAAAATATTGAAAGACCTTACATGTATCAATATCCTAATTATTTTGAAGGTCAGATGAGAATGCTGTACAATGCCACTCACCTTAGCATTTATGCCACACAAAAGAAATCTAAAAAGGTCTATAATTTGAAAGTGGTTGGTCAGCTGCAAATTAGTCTTAATATGAAGTCAATGATGTTAATGGATTTCTATTGAAAAGATCTGCTTCTTTGAGAATAATATAATTGCCTTTGAATTTCAGGGGTAAAGGAAACATTCTGAACTTTAAGTCTCTTGTGGTAGAAAAAGACTTATCCATCTCCAAAATAATTAACTCAGGCATCTTAGGGGACTGATGCTTATAGTAAGGCTGCCGTATTTGGATGGAAGATCATTAGATGGCAACAAAATAGTTAGCTTTCCTGATCTCTATGCTGTCATCTAGTGGTCATCTGGATTTTTGCAGCCCAAATATGGTAAACTTAGTTTGCCTCTGCTGGCTCTGAAAAGATATGACTCTCACTCCTTTAATTCAGTTTTAAGTACCTGCTATGGAATGGAAAAACAATTCATGTATTAAGGAAAATGAGTATTTCTCAAAGCTATTACATTGATAAAATGATATGTTTCTGAGCACTTTTAGAATCTTTTATTATTCTTTTGTTCCTCTTGTTCAAACTAAGAATAGATGTTACCTCATTTGGATGTTTTTAATCAGACAGTTGCCTTGATAAGATTGTACAATGCAGGCAACAAAAATTCATTGGCTTTTCTCATTAAATTGAATTGATCTTTCTACATCTCTTAGTGGCTATTGATATTGTTTATTGTGGAATTCTTCTAGTTAGCTCTGGATTACAAATTAATACAACAATTCAGTGATTTGTGCTCCACTGTGCAAAGCTAAGATTAGAGAACTATCTCCCATAAAGTGATCATACTTTGTCCCCATGATAATTAAGCTACCTCAAATGCTACCAACATGTATCTGAAAATGGTGAGAATTATGAGATTTGGAATAAAGTTTAATCAATGTGTCAATGACAGTCAAATCACCCTCGGTAACATCTGGCATCATGAAAGACTAAGCAGATCTAAACCTGTGATACTGGGCAACACCAAAGCCAATAAGATGAGGAGGCATTGTGGATTGGCAAGATCCTTGCCTGGAAATTAGGAAGATTAAATCTTTGAACCATGTTACCTACTCTCTGAAGGAGGAGGTGTAAAATCTAGTTGTATTGTTCTACTTTAACTTGTGATTCATACACTGGGAAACTCATCTTTAGATCACTGCTCTGTACTGTGTATGAATTAACTTTGAATTTGATCTATAAATTCTGATAGTTCAAAGTGTTGCAGTATCAAAAAGATACTATGGTATGGGAACAGCTCTGTAGCAGACAAAAAAGCTCTACAGCGAATTATTAAAATTGCCCAGAATATCATCGGGTTCCAGCTACCAGCCTGGATAATATCTTTGCATCTTACTGCTCGAGGAAGCTGTACAACATTCTCAGAGCCTCTTCCCAGCCTGCTTACAATTTTCTTGAACTGTTGCCTTCTGGCAGAAGATATAGAACAATTAAAAGTCAGACCACATGTTTTCTGAACAGTTTTTATCCCAGAGCTATAATGGCGCTTAACAATGAACTTAAGAACCACCATCAGTGAGCTGCTGGTAATATTACTTGGTCTGTTGTGTGTTTTTAGGGGGCAGAGAATTTTGGTGGATGGGAGTGTGGATGGGGATGTTATATGGGCGTGCGTGTTGGGTCT
>JAOYMU010000098.1:92927208-92938370 GCA_025802295.1 Psammodynastes pulverulentus | reverse complement strand
GTGCAAAGCTTTAGGCTATTGCTGTTGCTTTCTGGAGGAGGAGGAAGAGGAGGAGGTGTGTGTGTGTGTGTGTGTGTGTTGAGAAGGTGGGGGGGGAAGGATTAGGAAATGGATGGATCCGTTCCTCCTCCTCTTCCTGCCCGCTGCCCAGCAACGCGCCGCCAGCCTCCTCCTCCTCCCTTGCTTGCTCTGGTTCAGAATATTTTTTCCCCTATTTTTCTCCTCCAAAAACCAGGTGCGTCTTATGGTCCGGTGCGTCTTATGGTCCGAAAAATACGGTAACCAGAATGCTGTGATTCTCTTTTGATCTAGGTTCTATCATTCACATACTTTTCAATCCTTGTGCCTCTGCATTCTTCAATAAACACTTTTAGAAATACTATATTTGTTTTAGTATGCACTGAAAGCTAATATCAAGAACACCTACAGATTAAAAGCTTGAAAAAACTGAATACTATTGATTCCCAGTGCTATTGTTAATTAATACTGAGCTACATATACATACATGCAGACATAGCCACCATGCTGTTTCCTTTCAGATTATGTGACATTATGCAAAGTGCAGAACATGGGTAAGAAATTTAAATCAAAGAAATTAAAGAATGAAGGGAGGGAGAAAAAAAAATACAGCTACAATTCATTTAAACCGTCATCATTTACTATACATTAGCATATCTTTCAATTCTTGCAAACTTTGTTCCTCCCACATGCACTATTTCATACATTGCCTTTTGTTCCAGGATCTTCCTAATAGATTCTTTGATAAGTACTCATTAACTCAATCCAACTATGATTTTTTTGGTTTTCTTCTCAACCTGTTCACTTTTCCTTCATACATTCCTCAAAACTAAATTGCTATGATTTAAAATGATTCACTGATGTTTAACAAGATTGTGTTTTACAGTTTTCTTCCCTTCATGGAATTCCAACAACATTTTACCATTATCATAATCATTTTGGTTTGAATTAAAAAACACTGCAGTGGAAAAACAGTCATGTTAATGTACTCTGTAATGCGATCTGGTCTTGTTCAGATAAAATGTTAATTAAATAAAGTCACAGTTTGGATGGAATTGCCTCATAAGATGTTTTTTTTTTTTTAAAAATCCAGTTAAGCATGCAGACAATGGAAAAGATTACAGAAAATAATACCACAATGAACAGTAATAAAAGAAAGGGCAAGTGTTATGGAATGTGCACCTGGACAAGGAGTGGTGATGGGGAATTTTCCCAGAGAGGAGGCAGTACATTCTGGAGAGAAGCCCAAATTAAGAGACGGTGCATAGTCCCAAACTGGATGAGGGGGGGGGGGGAGAAAGCTAGATGGGAGAGGAAAGAAGAGGTTAAGGATAGCCACATTCTAGAATCTTTCAAGATATATCTATTAGGTTTGGAGATTGTAGCTTTAGTCTGGCAAGATTATGTCCATCAGGTGTAAGCAAATAAAGAATTGGACTCGATTGGATTTCACTGTGTTGTCTTTGGGCATGGGCCTAAGAGCAAGTCTGATCATTTCTAGTGACTTTTAGTGCCTTCATAGCATCAACCAGCCATTCTTTGAAGTGACAGAAAGACTCTCCTTATAATTCTTACTTTAGCACCAAGATGATTGGTTACTATGGGATCTCCACATAGCTGCATCATTGTGTGTTCTTTTGGCATCCGCGTCTTCTGGTCCCAATTGTCATAATTTGGGGTGTCTGGGCAGCCAAATTGTAATCTGCCTCTAATCAGTTCCTGTCTTTAGAACTTTAGTGAGGAACAATTAAGATTCTGTGACTGTTTCCCCTGGCCATTTTTCCTTTCCCTCCCAGCATCAGCAGTCAGCACATCAATTTATATTGACATATAAACAGCATTTAATTAAAATTGGATCAAGAGTCTGAAAAGTTTCTTCAATGTGTTTTTTAAATCAGATCCCTTGCTTATTATTTATTTTATTATTTTTATTTATTTTTTTGTATCCTGCCTTTATTATTAAATAACTCAAGATGGTGAATGTATTCAACATACCATCCTTTTCCTACTTTTCCCACAGCAGCAAATCTATGAGGTGGATTGGACTGAGACAGAGTGACTGACCCAAAGTCACCCAGCTGGATTTCATGCTAAGGTAGGACCTATCTGTGCTGAGTAAATTTGTGTATAGCCATGATGGCAAACCTATGGCATGTGTGCCAGAAGTGGCATACAGATCCATCTCTCTGGGCATGCCAGCTGTTGACCATTTCTTTTCCGGGTTACAGTGACCACCTGGTCTTCTGGTTTTTGGTGTGCATGTGTGCGTGAAGATCAGCTCCCTGGTATGCATGCATGCACTGAAAAGCTGAGCTTCCAGCTTCTGGCGCATGCATGCACATCAGCCAGCTGGTCTTCACATGCACATGCACGCCAGAAACTGGAAGACCAGGTGGCCAGCATGCATGTGAGTGCCAGGGAGCTGCTCTTCTGGTTTTCAGTGCTCCCGTGTGTGCATACCGGGGAGCTGCTCTTCTGGTTTTGGCACTCCCCCCACACACCTGCATGCGTTCCTGTTTCAATACTCAGTGTCGAAAAGGTTTGCCAACACTGGTATATAATAATAGTCCTTAAATTATATTAATCTTCTTTGATTAGTTTTGGAATCTTCTAACTATACATTACTTTGCTATCACATATTGCCCAACAATGTCTGTGTGTAGGAATCCATACTCATTGCATTCAAATTTATGAAGGGGCAGAGTTTTAGAGGTTTTGGGAGCAGGAAGGAGAATATGTATTTTTAAAAAAAAAATTAAGACAAACCCATCCATTCAAATCATTGACTTTTTCATGTGAGTCACATCATGTATGAAAAAGGGTGAGATTTCAATCCCATCTCAACTTGTTTGAACCCCTCACTCTGCAGACACCTCTGATCAGGAGTCTAAAATAGAGAATAGAGAAATTCTTGAAAACAACCACCTACTAAGTTTCCTGGTACTTCTTTATTGAAAATTCTTTCTAACAATGCAAGTCTGAACCAAATGGCCACTCCTCTTCCGACAATATTAATTATAGTTTAGGTTTACTAGGTGAACCTAGCTGCTCAGGTTCTCATCAACAAAAAAAATCTGTTAAAATAGATATTATCCATGCTGTTAAGCTAGGAGATTTCAGGCACTGTGGTCTTACAGGCTGCCAACTATGATCCACCAGCACTAATAAGTGCAAATTATCATGCTGTTTCTAAAGAATAGAAGTTGTCAAATCTTGGTTCCAAAGACAGCTCATCCAATATTCTTGGTGCTCAGGGGAAGCAAGGAACCCCCAATAGTGGAAATGCAGTATGAAAGGTCCTTGTGTCACATCATGACTGATGTGAAAGATAAATAATAGTGTGTGTCATGCAGAATTATGTAGAAGGATAGGAATACAAAACCCCTTGGGAAATCTTAGATTAATACAAATAAAGCCTCCTTTGACTCAACTTCTGGGCTTCATGACATATTCCTATAACTTCATTGGCAACAATAGAAGTGTGTTAGTATTGTGTTATTCTGGGATGTTTCTTCGGCTTCCCAGTCTAGCCTATAGCTCTAGAATGCCCTGTCAATCTCCTCTCCAAGTCCTGAGCAAATGAAACCTGCTTAGAATTCTGAGTTCAGCCAAGGTTGATGGGAAATTAGGTCCACCCAAGCGGAAGGTGTCAAGATTGGGAAAATTATGTTTATCCGGAGTGATAATAATTCACAAGGATGCTTTCTAGTCCCAGACAGAGATAACAGGGATTGGACCTTGGACCTTTCACTTGGAAAGCATATGCAGGAGCCTGTAGCTAGTAAGGTGTTAAAGCATTTTCCTTTCAAAGGATCATGAATAAAATAATGATTTCTGCCTTTGAAGAGAAAGTAGGATTTTTTTTAAAAGGACAAAATGTTCTTTTTTAAATGTTCACTGAGCTTTGTGCCCTGAGGTTATACTCTGCAGTTTTATCTTCAAACTTTTCTTTTCTCTTGCCAGATTTAGAAATGAATTCCTTGGGAAAATAAATAAATAAAAGTGGATATTCATACAGCATCATTAAGAGGCACAAACTTTTAACTTAGGAAGCTCACATTACAAAGAGTTGTGCAAAGGCAACCTGAGGTGGGTTTTTTGTTGTTTTTTTACCCAAGACAGGACAATGTGTGAAATTTCCATCTTACCTTCAGAGTTTCGGCTCTTCGGTGGAGATTTTTTTTTCCCCATCTGGTGGGGATTTGATGAAGAAGTGGAACACACTATTTTAGAATAATGTACTGCAAATTTGATTACAGCCTATTTCACCATGGATCAGAACATTTGGGTTCCATTTAATTAAGTCCAAAGAGACTTCCTGTCAAGATGGACATGCTTAATAAAATTACATTTGTCGCTAGGGTATAAAGTGAATGCCACTATCTCAGGGCTTCCTCATCAGCCTTTGTTTTGCTTTCTTAACTGTTTTGAGGAGAGATGGTCTGAGTTTACCCTCTTTCCCCATGATTCATTTCAGAACTCTGGAATACACACATGCTCCATTTGCACCAGATCATGGTCTCTCTGACAGAAAGTGCAAAGAGTTTGATCTATAATTTACACAGATACTCGTCTAGGGAGTAGTTTGATGTGCTAAGAAATATAGATGCTACCAGCCTGGTGCGGTGTCTTCTTTTAATATGGAAAGTTTTTTGCATCAAGGAAAAATATTAATGATAATATATGACAGCATGATTAACTTCCCTAGGACCTGCTATCTCCAAACACTTTCCCCATCCCTTCTCCTTTGCAGAAAACCTTGTGATTCTTTTTTACTCTAGAGGATATTTGATCAAAGGATAAAGGATAAAAGTACCACATTCCACCTGCTCCATTTTCAGAACTTTCTCCTCATCCTTTCTGCTTTCTTCACAAATTCACCGTGCTGTCACAACTCTCACCACAATTTCAAATTGCTCTCATCACACTCCTTTGATGCCAAATGACCTCTCTGCCCCAAAGATTTATAGATACATGAGCCTATCGGCAGTGCAGGACATCCCAACTGGACACATATGAGGATTTTGTGGGCGAGGCCACTGCCAGATGCTGAAGCTGGAGCCAGGGCAGTACTAGAGGCAGATCTGTCTGAGTCTGCTGAAACTTAAAGCCAGCCCTTGAGTTTTGGAATGTATTTCAGTGAGTTCTAGTTCCATTTTAGGCATGAAAGCTGGCTGGGTGACTTTGGGCCAGTCACACTGACTCACTCCAGCCCACCTCACAGGGATGTTTTTGTGAGGAACATAGAAAGAGGAAAGAGCATTTGGTATGTTCACTGCCTTCAGTTATTTATAAAAATAATAAAGATGGGATCGAAACAATCTAAAAAAATTAAAACAATAACGAACCATACTTGATCCCAGGATCCCTTCATTTGAAACTCGCAACAGAGGCCCATAAATAGAGTGCATGCATCATCCAAAACTGTAAGTAGTGTCTTGGATTCTGGGTAACTGCTCTGTGAACCTAGTTGCTGTGGCTTATAAGGTGGGATTCATCGTTTAGCTAGTATTGAGTTGTTCAACAAACTTGACTTACTTATGTAACTACAATTCTGCTAATAGTAGAGGTAAGCTGCTTGCCTTTCAGGATTTCCTTATGAGGATCCCTGTCAAGATGTTTGGCAGTTGCCTAAAATAAAATAAAATTCACAGCAAGATTCTCTTAGTAAAGCTTTATTGAGATGAAAGTTGGGAGGGGAGTGGAGAGCAAGAGCCATTACAAGAATTCCAGCAACACAGCCATTTTTCACTTATATCCAATAACATTTCTCTGTACATTAGGGTGGAGAGGTGGAGGCCTTCTGGTTTTCTTTCTAATCTTCATGACCTTGCAAATAGGCAGGTTTGAGAAATTTGCAGCTGACTGTTTATATAATGGTCTCCAGAACCTTCATCCATCTGGCAATGGGATTTTTCCTTTTTCCAAGCAGTCAGAGCAGTGGTGGAATTCAACAGGTTCGCACCTATTCGCGAGAATCGGTTGTTAACTTTCTAAGCAGTTCAGAGAACCGGTTGTTGGAAGAAATCTTCTTTTGGTTTTTTCCCACTTTACAGGAGTGGGAAGGCAGGAAGGAAACATTCTGGGGTCGTTTGTAGCCTAATCTTTATTGCCCCACTTACAGAAACTGCCTCTTGGTTAACCCATATACAGTAACAGCTAAAGGTTCTTGGCAGTATGGCCAGATTTACTGTCACCTGAGCTCCACCCAGTCACATCATCACCCAGCCACACCTACCCAACTGGTCATTAGGGCAAAGAACCGGCTGTTAAATTATTTGAATCCCACCACTGAGTCAGAGGCTAGAAAGAAGAGTGGGCAGGGTTTTACTTCTGTAGTATTTCATTGAAATCCCTGCATGCCAGTAGTAGGTGGATCAGAACCAAATGTATGTGGACCTTGATAAATGCCGTTTATCTTTGTTCAATGCAGAAGGGCATGCATTCAGATATTATCCATACTCATCTTCTGCATGATTCCCTCCGTGTTGGCTAGCTATGGGACAAGAACAGAACCAGTAACAAGGTATGGACTGGTAAATATTTATATTAGAGGACTGACAGATAGACACACATTCAGCAGGGCTCCTCTGGTTAGCCAAGAGAGGAGTTTGTGATCTTTCTTTGCTACACCCAGTAAAATAAGACCTTTATTACAAAGATCCTTATTCTCTAAACAATGGAAAGTTCTATGATTCTTGGTAACATGTCTTAGCAGAACCAAGGTTGATTGCCCTGGTTGATTAATTCCAGCTGATTGATCAGGCTGTGTAGCAATTTAGAATTTGCAATAATGTAAACCCATCTAGAGAAGTTCCTTATATTCTTCCTCAGCTGTTTCTAGATGTAAGATAAGAGCAGCTGAATCTGGATCTTGAAATATAAAACATATGAAGAGAACTTTGGGGTGAAAGATTTTTAAAAAATGTGCAACAAATGAATTTGTACATGTGATTTTTATATATATAAAATAACAACAGAGCTTTAGACTCAAACTGGCAATTTTGAGAGGTGCAGTCTAACAAGTTCAGAGGCATCAGGCTGGGGATAGCAGCTTTATCATTATATCTTTTGCCTTCCTATATTTAGGAATGTGGTTCTCATTTTTTGAAAAGAAAAATGAATATTTATGCTGCATCATGATATTTTAACTTCTCTCAGGGAAAGATTAAGAAATAAAGGGACTTACAAGACATTATGACACTAGTAAATTTAGACAGTCTATTTTTTCTCTCTCTTAGGTCCAGATTAGGTCCAGATTATTTGAAAGCTGAGTTTTCTCTTTGGACTCTATAGTTTTTGGACAACCAGTTTTCCTATGGTCAATTCCTGGTTCCTGGACTTAAGTCAACCATTAGCGTCTCTCTCTCTCGATCCCACTCCTTCAATATTTTGCTTACCATATCTATCCATTGGAATACTTTAGACTATAGTAGGCCAGCTGCGTGCTGTTGGGTGATTGTTTCAGAGGTTATTTCCTTACCTAAACATAGAAACAGAATGACCAAAGGTAGGCAAAAAAGCAGTGGGAGTGGGAGCGATTTCTAACTTCCTGCCAGCTTCCCCATTGAGTTTCCTCGTTTCCTGGAGGTGCAGGCCAGAAATTATATCCGGGGGGGGGGTGTTCAAGAGATGCCACAAGGCTTGGGAAAGATGTGTGGAGGTGCACCAGAGATTCCACGTGGGTCAGGTAGGGCATGTGTGCAGTTGGCATAGAATAGGAAGGGTGTCTGGTAGGTTGGGTAGGGTGTGCAGGTTGGGTAGGATGCATGAGTAGGTGGTGCAGGTCAAGAAGAATGCATGAGGGTTGCAAGGATGTGTGAGAGGTGCAGTGGAAGGGGATGGCATGCAAAGGATAGCATGAGTTAAGAAGGGTGCCTGGGATGCTTGGGAGTTGGCAAAAGGTGCCATGAAGTCATGGACAATTGGAGGAAGGGTGTGTGTTTGTGTGTGTGTGTATGTATACCCAAGAGGTGCTGCATGGGTCAGGGAAGGCATGCAAGGCACAAGTCGGGAGTGTGCACAAAGTGGTGGTGGCATGGGCCTAGACAGGTCTGTCACCTTTCTATTCCTGCCTCCCTTCATTCCCCCTTCCCTTCGAAGCTGGGAAGTAAATGGCTGCTGCTGGGTGGAGGAATAAGGGACTGTGAGACTGGCTGGAAAACTGTCACAGAACATTGAAAATGAAAATCATGTAACTACAGCAGTAACAAGTAGCATGAAGCAGCCACAACTTCCCCAAAGTTCATTGCCTTGGGAATAATGGACTCCAGATTTTGGTCACATTCTGTAAATTAGCCCATCTGAAGTACCTCCTTGGTTCAAAAATTGTTGCCCTGTGATGCACCATTTTGCCCACTTGAAAGTCATGATGAGAGCCTTAGATTCTTCCCTTTCTACTGAGTTTCTGCTTGTGCAGCATCACAAAACTCACAGCTACTAAAGAAAGTTGCAAAAATGCCAATTCACAGCTTGCAAGAGGCTTTTCGATGCAGGAGAATGTTTGGGTTTTCATAAAATGTCCCCTCACAGAGTTTGTTTTTTGTAGTGAACATGTGATGGGGGCATTAGCAATTTTCCTTTTGTATGGCATGGCAGTAGTTCAGGGGGAAGTTATTGATTAAGTAACACTCTGCCATGCCCTGTTCAACTGGACAGGGCATGGCTCACAGCATTCTCTAGACTGGAAGAAATAAAAACACTCCCAGATCAATTTCAAGCTGTGAGGAAATGAGGACTGGAAAAAAAAATGATATGGAAGTTCTTATAGTTTCAGAGCTGTCCAGATTCTGTTTTTATAAACTTTTATCCAAACCAAGGACTTTAAGCATAGATCCAAAACAGCTTGTGTCAGTTTGACTAGAAATTGTGGCTATTGTTGCCTAAGACATTTGGAGAGCAATGTGTTGTACTCTCTCTCCTCTCCCTATAGGTTTGGCTCCATGATGCATCCTCTGCCCCAGAGTTGGTTGCTGTTTTCCCAAGTAGAACTCTTATCATAATTGCAGTACTTTACAACAGTAGTAGTAAGAACAACAACAAAAACTCAGAAGGAAAAAAAAAATAAGCCCAGCAAGGTAAAGTAAGATGAAAGGATACAATCTGCTGAACTAACCAGTGACAAATATGATGTCCAATTTTCAGAATTCTTGTCGCAGGATTAAGTCACTGCAGAGAAATTTGCTCCTCTTAAATTCTACCCATTCAGACATGTGTCTTCAGACAAATTCCCCAAAGTTTTGGGTAATGTCAGAACAAGTGAGCTTAGAAGGAAACATGAATCAATACTTGTGCTCAATGAACAGTTAATGCTGACAAGGACTTATTTGTGGGACATGTCCAGGTTTTAAAGAATGGATGTTTACTATAGAACTTTATAGTGCCACAGAACACTTCTATGACACCAGTGATGGTGTGTAAAACAACAGCACTGAATTATGAGGCCCACAAGACCTGAATGTGTTTTGCAGTTATTGTAGCATATTAGATAGCTATATACTAACAAGTGCAAGGAAAATTTAGGCAAACCATATAATTTATATGGCTGCTCTTTCTTCTATATTGTTTCAGGGCAAGGCCTCCCCTCTCACTCGTAACCCTATGGTGCGTAGGCTCTTGAGTGGCGTGGCTAATATCAGACCACCAGTTATGCATATGTACCCTACATGGGACCTGCCTAAGGTGTTACAATCATTAACAGGACCACCATAAGAACCGTTGGGGATGGCCAGCCTTCAGAATTTAACCATCAAGGTGGTCTTCCTGGTAGCCATCACCTCTGCCAGGAGAGTATCGGAGTTGTCTGCACCATCTGTACAACAGGACTTGTGTGTGTTTCACCGTAATAGGGTGGTTTTGAGATTGGACTCAATGTTCCTACGTAAGATAAATTCTAGATTCCACCCGGAACAAGAATTAGTCCTTCTGGACTTTTGCCTTAATCCAACCCGACCATTAGAGAAAGTGTGGCACGTGCTGGACGTACATCGAGCTCTTCGCATTTATATTAAGCACACAGCAGGTTTCAGAAGGACTGAATCTCTATTCATCTCCTTCCAACCATCCACCCTAGGACACAAAGTAACTGCTTCCACAGTTAGTAGGTGGATTAAAGCCTGCATTGTTAAGGCATATGAGACACGAGGCCATCCTGTGCCTCACAGATTGACTGCATACTCAACAAGGAGTACAACCACTACAGCGGCTTGGGCCACCCAGGCATCTTTGGAGGACGTCTGCCAGGCAGCTACTTGGACCACGCCCTCTCCCTTCATCAGGCATTATAATGTGGATGCCTTTGCATTAGCGAATGCAGCATTTGGCAGACGAATTCTCCAGAGGGTGTTGTCAACAGAATGACATGGACCAGACGGTTAACCTCCCAAATGGACAATCCAGCTTTGGTAAGTCCCAGCCTGGACACTGGGAGCAACACAAGGGAGAATGGGCGTTGTATTACCTGAACGCTGGTTCTCCTTGAAATTGTGGAGAGTGTCCAGCCCCGCACAGAAAAAGTCTGGTCCAGCTATGGGGTGGGTTTCCTTTTTGTTTTTAGCACAGAGACGCCGAGTGTGCCGATCAAATTTGCCTAAATCTGGGAGCCCGTAGGTGGCGCTCAACTAAATATGATCAAATGGACACAGTCAGCAAATCGGAAGCGAAGTCTTTCCCCAGCCTGGACACTCTTCGCAATCTCAAGGAGAACCCATTTTCCTAGTGATCAGTCCAAACTCTCAGCCACTGTCATCGGAGATGCAGAAGTGGAACTCAAAAGGCCTATTTCAGGAATAAAAATTGCCTTTCTTGGTTATTGGTCTGACATCACAAGAGTCACCTGTTCTGCGTATTGTACGAGTAGAACTCACCTTTTCCTGGGGAAATAGCCATGGTGGCTTGGAAAGACTGTCATCCATATTGCAGAAGGAGAACTTACCTCTTCCTGGAGCTCTTGTCAACATCACTCAGCTGCCTGGGGTCTCTACTGCAGTTGTAAAACTCACCTTTTCCAGTTCATCAGTCCAAAGTTATTCAGCCACTGTCATGGGTATTGTAGAAGTGGAATTCAAAATACCTGTTGCAGAACTAAACGTTATTAGCTCTTAGAGGTCCAATATCAATAACCAGCTGTTGGGAATCTTGTAGGA
>JAOYMU010000098.1:92898474-92909302 GCA_025802295.1 Psammodynastes pulverulentus | reverse complement strand
GCCAAATTACAGGCAGCTGGCTGTAAGCAGAAGTAGCCTGCAATTACTGCACTCTAAGCTCTGCGCCACCAAGGCTCATAATATGCAATTTTGATGCAATCCGCGCGGTGGTCAATGTATATGTTAGTCTCTCCTAGGTCTTGACGTGTTTTGAGATCAGAGCATAGTTCACGGGAGTGAATACATTGATGAAAGGTTAAATCAAGGTGTGACCTAACACACACACACACACACACACACACACACACATATACACACACACACACACACACACACACACACACACACACACACCTAACATATACATATATACACAAATATATTTTGTTAAGTCAAATGCATTGGCAGAGAATAGCAATGTCAATGAAAGCAATAACTGCTGTATCACCTCAGCTAGCCTGTTAAAACCCTTTTCCAATTTCTTTTCATTCTTTGGAGTGTCTGTCACTTTCTGAGCTTGGTGGTTTGCTTGAAGACATGTTTACCTAACTAGGTGACATCCATTATTGCCCTGCTGGAAGGATAGTGATGGTTTGGTCCTTCTTTGGGTTTCTGAAGGCTGCTCTGCCTCTGCTTTGAGTTGGACTTTTTTCCTTGGGTCCCTGGGGCAAGTCTTTTGTTTTTAAATGCTGCTTCTAAGGCTGCAACCAATTCTAACTGATTAGCATTGTCTGTGTTGTAGCCGAAACCTTCTGAGAGTTATTTTGTTTTACGGTGAATACTATATGGTTGGACATGTTAACTACTCATTCGGGTTCAATAGCTCTTCGCTTCTGAGATTTAGCTCGAGCAGTTTGGTCTGAAGTTTTGCTTTTCTTTTTTGAGCTTGTTTTAGAGATGTACTGTGGTCTTGATGGTAGCTGTCAACATTTTTGTGTGTTTTGGTAATGTGGTTTGTTCCAGTTGCTCTTTGTGGTTATCTCTGGTGTGCTGGTATTTGTTTAGTCTGAGGTGAGCATTCATTATCATTAATTGTATCATTTTTCAGTTGCTTTGTTAAGCTATTTTCCACTCATCTGGGCATTTTATAGGAAGCTTGTATCTAATATAGGTGGGCAGGGCATTTATGCAGAAAAAAAAGTTTTTTTATGGTAGAAGTTTGCCTACATCCAATTTTCTCCCGTTTGTGTGATTTCTGAAGTGCTTGAGGGCCATATGTACTTCCAATAGAAGAAAAATATGTATCTTAAGGTTGAATTGTGGAGTCTTTGATGTTCTCTGAGCTTCGTTGTTTGTTGCAGACATTTCATTACATCATCATCAGTGGTAACATCATCAGTGCCTTTCCATTCTTCCTTCCTTTTCTCTAACCAAGTGGTGTCATCTGCACATCTTGCACTGTTAGTATTACAGCCACCAATATTGATTTTAACTGCAATTTTTTCAACTCTTTCTATTCTCATAAAGTACTTGAGGCCTTTCCCCCGCTTGCATCTAACCACAGCACTAACAAGCCCAGTCTTTCATTTTTATTCTGCTGTATCCCCAGGATGCCCTCTTTTCCTCAGCCTATGCATGACATGGCCATAAATTGTT
This sequence comes from Psammodynastes pulverulentus, assembly GCA_025802295.1. NCBI lineage: Eukaryota > Metazoa > Chordata > Lepidosauria > Squamata > Psammodynastidae > Psammodynastes > Psammodynastes pulverulentus. The sequence goes on along the minus strand of JAOYMU010000098.1, from coordinate 92,907,766 downwards.
TTTAGTTGAACTGATATTAAACTAATGTTTTATATGATAACAACCACTGGCAGTTTCAAAGTATTTCAGATTAGATGCCTTTTCCTTCCCGTGGTTTTAGTCCATAGGGATGAATCAGCTTAATGCCTACTGGCTGTTTCAGTAAGCTAGGACAGAGACACTTCTGCCACGCTAGTCCCCTGGCAATCTTCTCCACAGCCCTTCTTTTTTTCTCCTCCCCATGGAAATACCGTAGCTTGGCTAGAAAAGGTCAGGTTTTGAAAGTTCCCCATTCCCTGCTTTTAAAAGCATGGGTCATTCAAATCCCTGAGCCTCTTCAAACCCCCTCAGTGGGTTCATGAAGCAAAGATAGAGATACAATGGGGAAAGACCCTTTGTCAGTGCCAGTCAATGAAAGGAAAAAGGGGGTTGTGCACAAATCTGTAATTGTGTAAAAGTGACATGAGTAGCGAATGCCCCCTGCCTTTCTACAAGGAATCAGTGTATGTGCTTCACACATTCATGGGATTATGTGTGCGTGTGACTTAGCTCCCTTCATGAACCCAGTGCCTAGGCATCTTTATTTGCATGAAAGACACAGACCCTTAAAGATATTTAGTCCTGCCTCATTCCCAGCTTCCAGTATTGATTTATGGATGTTTTCCTGCTGGCTAGTGATGTTCAGCTGGAAGGGAGGGAAATAAAAACCAAGGAATCCACTAGACACTTTGCTTTGTGTGACCTGCACATAATAAACCTGGATACTGTCATTTGGCAGCAAGGCAGAGGACAGACAATAGTGATAAGGAAATAAGGGCCAGCAAATATTATACAATTTTCTGCTGGCTCAAAATGTATGGACAGCATTTTAACTCAATAGTAGGGAAAGGCCCTTAGGGAAAACTAGTATAAACTCTAAATTGTTTTTCCTAAACTCTACAGTTCATGCAAGGGCTCCCATAATATGCTTTACTACATCATATTATATGCAGAGGGCAAAATTATGGTGGAATATCAGTCAAGTGAATGTCAATCAAGTGAACCTTCAGCTGCTGTCTGACACAGTATAGTCCAGACACAGGTCTGACAGCTCACCGAGCATGAGATCTTAGCTTGAGCAGGACCAGCACATTTGGGCAAGAATAAAAACAGCAGCCTCCAAGATACCAGAAACAAGAGTTAATCTTTCAGAGTCCTACGCACTATCTCCCCAGCTGTAGATATAAAAGTCTGGCTGCTGGGTATTTGCTTGCTGAAACTGACAGCTGCAAATCCCCAAGAGACTTGAGTGGTTTGCTTTCATTTTCTGCATTTGTGCTGGTGTTAATTTGCCCAGACACTGCATCCCACAGAGTTGAGTTTAACAAGATGACAAGCACTCTGACCGCTTTTGAAGAATGCAGCAGGACAAACAGAAAGGCAGGCCAGTGTCTGGATGGAAGGCAAGGCCAACTCTTGTGTTTACCCCCTTATTAAGCACCAGTGTGCAAGTAATGATGCTGAAGGTGGTGGGTCTTCAAAGCAGAGACCTTGCTATCTTAAGATTCTGCATAAACAACGTAATTCCACCCACCACTTTTCTCCTCCTTCCTGATGTTTGCAACAGTTTAGTGAGAGACAGATACAAAAGTAGAAGATTAACTTAGTTTATCCAGAAATGCCTCCCCACAGCAAAAGGCAATATAACAGCATTCGTTCCTGCTAATAAACGCCAGTCTTTGCTCAGCTCCGCCAGAGACTTGCTCGGGGATATTTATCAACAGAACACTGAACAATAAAGGCTGCTAGAAAGATCTCCTGTTTTCAGAATGAGAAAGGCTACAGTTGAAATCCCAGTCCCCAAAGCCCCGGGGTGAAATCCCCAGCAGAGCACACTCTGGTTACAGGGCTTCCTGTCTTGTGCTTTTGGAAAAAGGACCCATCTTTCCACCTCTTGAGACATTAGCTCCTGCCAGAAGAGGCTGGCATACTTTTGTTCATGAAGGCAAAACCTCTTAGGCATGCTAGCTGAAACTTAATTGCAGAAGGAAAGGAATGTATTGTAAAGCCTATTTATGTATATGTATTCATTTGAAAAAGTCCTTGGCTTGCCAATATGACAAATAATGCAGCTTCCCAATGAACTGCAACCAAATTAGGCCCATGGTACAGAAGATAACACACCCTATGCTTTGTTACACTTGCTGCTACAAGCACTAAGAATTACCTTGTTAAATTAGGCAAGCTATAGTCAGATGCTATACTCCCCATTGTTGGTCTACCAGATGCCTTGAAACATTGACGAGCAAGGGATAACAAACTTGATCCATTATTTGACCCCAATCATCTCAGTATTAAATTGCTTCTTCTTTCCCTTGTGGTTTTCATATTTTTGAGTGGTGTAGAATTATTGAGTTAGGGTCCTGCAAACCATCTAATTATATGACCTGCATAATGGAAGGAATTTAGCTATAGGAACATTCCCAACTAATGGCAGTTCGTTTCCCCAAACCAAGGCTTCTTATAGGAGAATTCTCATTTCCCACTCAGTGGTACCTTGGTTGGAGATCCATCTTCTTTCACTTCCTATGTTGGATTTCAGTTCCATATTTTGCCACTTTGAACTGCACTAGCTAGGAATCATGGGAGTTGAAGTACAACTCATGTGGTTTGGGAATGCTGTTCTAGGGGACCAGAGCTTCCTTGAAGTCTTTCAATCAGTTTACATGCCATGCTAGTTAATGTCATGGCCATTTGGTTCTCAACTTGCCTCTTTCACCCTAGTGTATTTCACCTTGCAACACAGATTTTGAGGCTTAAAAAAAGCTTTTAGAAGGATTCTTTTCGTAGGACAATCCCTACTTTCTACTGTACAAAACTAATTCCATCCCCTCCTTACATTTCATATTTTTATGTATCTTTTCCATCAGTGGTGGGATTCAATTTTTTAAATTACCGGTTCTGTGGGCGTGGCTTGGTGGGCATGGTGTGGCTTGGTGGTCATGGCTTGGTGGGCGTGGCAGGGGAAGGATACTGAAAAATCCCCATTCCGTCCCCACTCCTGAGGGAAGGTTATCATCGGTTCTCCAAGCTACTCAAAATTTCCCCTATCAGTTCTCCAGAATGGTCAGAACCTGCTGAATACCACCTCTATTTTCCATTCTTAATTGTAGCTTGACTGCTTCCTTAAAAATATCAAACTTTTAAGCTTTTCTTGAGCAGAAAGCTGTGCCTTCCTTACAAATCTTAATCATTTCAGTTGCCTTCTACAGAATTGTCTTTTCTGTAAAACACATCCTTTAAAATGGGCCAAAATGGGACATCAATGGAACAGCAAAATATTTTAGGAGGCTGGTATGCAGAACCAGTTCACACATGAATGCATATATCTTCCGCTCCAGTCATTCCAACAATATTAAGCACCATTTTGGATATACAGTTAGGTTCTAAATCTGTGAAAATCAATGAGAGTCTTTGAAAGTTCTGTCCATGCCATTTTATTTTTAATTGGAATATCAGCTTTCTCTGGAGGTTTAGCGTACACAAGCATATAGGAGTGTGTGTGTGTGTGTGTGTGTGTGTGTGTGTGTGTGTGTGAATCAACCCAGCCTGTTCCTATGCATGCCACAGAGGAAAATACCAGAGGGACCTCCAAGCAGAAACAAGAATATAAGGAAGCCATTTTCCGATAAGAAAATGTTCCCCTTCTGAATGCTTTCAGATGCTTTTTGTTCTTCTGCCAACATCTATTACAGGAGTGTCCAACCCTGGCAACTTTAAGATTGTAAACTCAACCATACTGGCTGGGGAATTCTGGAGCTGAATTCCATAAGTCTTAAAGTTGCCAAGATTGGACACCTCAGAACTATTTCAAAGACTTTCCACAAACACCAGTCCTGCTCTCAGCTGATTTGCCTTGCCCTTCTCAGTCCTGACAATGAGAAAACACACCTAGAAGCTACAGTATTATGTGCCCTTTTCTTCCTTATCCCACTGGCCCAAGTTGGCATCATGTAAGCACCAGCCTAAAAGCAGAGTAGGGTGAATGCAGCTGGGCTGGTGCAATGTGTCACAAATTAACTTCAGGTTATTTTAAGGGGGCATTTTCTATGTAGCTCCTGGCTAAGAAATGGAGTGATAATTAATGTTATTCCCTTCACCCCCATCTCCTTCACATTTTCTTTCCTACCTTGGCTAATTATTCTCATTCCTTCCTGAGTTTTGTAGCCAGAATGAAAAGGTCAGTTAGCATTTATCCTTCATAATGCCAAGGAGAATCCAGCAATGAAAGATTAAAGAAGCTGCGGGTAAAACTTTCTCACCTGGATTCTTTGGGCTTTAACTCTTTTATTCACAGCAATGCAATGAGAATGTAACAGGGTCAGTGAAATTGCTGGCTTACCACTTAGTAATTTCACTTGTTTCATAACCCTACTAAGTCATGACCTGGTTTCCACTTGGTGTCTCAACTCCTTCACTGTAGTACCAGAAGGTATTTTTTAAAAAGAAACATGTATCTATAGCTTTAATACAAAAGTAATAAAACACATTACTACAATCCCACTAAAGTACAGAGCCTAAATTACCTGGATGCCTAATAGCATTGCAGATGAATAAGGCATTCCCAGAGTCTCCTGTGTAGCAAATGAAATGAAAAACACATATTTTATAAAAAGCTAAAAAGATTTGAATAGAATTCATTAGTTTTGATTCATATAAAGATATAAAGAGTCATTAAATAAAAGATTGCATTTTATGAACACATGAACTTAACATGAAACCAAAGCATTAACCTGTGTATCTTGAGCTAACTCTTCACAAATGATTGATAGGGTCATAGCATCACCCAGCCATTGCTATGGTGATATAAGGCTATCTTCATTACTATTGCATCAGCTCACCAATGATTGGATGATACTATAAGATCTATATAGCTCTAATGAGAAACTGGTCTCGGATATACTGTATTTATTTCCACATTAGTCAGTTGCAGCAAAATAACAACGTTGTGATATCTTACTTTTTTTTTCAAATGTCAGTGTGTAACTACTCTTGCCTGTCATCCGTTAACCAAAATTCCAGGTCTGTAGGCCTCTCTTGAAAAGATGAGAATGACAGATCATTTCCATACTATTGCCAGGATCGCTAAAAAACTAGGACTTGACTTTACCATTTACAGAATTCAGAATAATTAATTGAAAGGAAGTCTTCTAATCCAATCCCTTGCTTAAGCAGAAGACCCTACACCAAGACTGTCAAACTCGCCACATCGCATCATCACGTGACATATCACAACTTTTTTCCCCTTCGCTAAAACAGGGGTGGGTGTGGCCAGAGTTTGACACCCCTCCCTACACCATTCCAAACAAATGAATGTCTAATCTCTTCTTCAAAATCTCCAGTGATAGAATACCCACAACTTCTGAAGGCAAGCCTAAACCATTGTTTAATTGTTCTCACTATCAGTAAATTTCTCTTTAGTTCTAGGTTGGATTTAAAGCCTGGGAATTTGTTTTTACCACACTAAGCTTAAGCCACAATAAATGGATTAATCTTCAAGATTCCCTCAGATTCCTTTAGCTGTGGCAGGCATTAAATAAACTGATCATGAATAAAAAAGAACCAACCCTTGTCTAAACAGAGACTTATTTCTGATAGTCCTTAAGCTACAATAAACTCAATATTTTGAAAAGATGTCACAAGATTTTTGTTGTTGGCAGAGGCTGATCATAATTCTCTGAGGTTTTAGGCGGGAGTCCTTGCCAGCTCTGCATGGAGATGCCAAAGATTTCATCAGGGACTTGTAACATGCACAGCTGATGCCCTATTTCTGAGCTCCAACCTTTCCCAAAAGGTTCCTCAAGAGGAAGGAGGAACAGTGAAGATTTCAAATGATCTTTCTCAAAAGAGGAGTTGAATTTTTTTTAATATGACAAAAAATCATTTCTTCATTTATACATAAATTTAAAAGCAACTAAGATCAGGCAAACTATAATATATAAATAAGGTTTGATAGAAGCTTCTTTTGAAGCTTTTCGGTTAAAGGAATTCAGTTATATTATTAGCAACTCAAAGGTGGATAACAAGCTTAACACTTGTACAGTTTGGTGATTTTTATTTGCAATATATATCTTGGCCATGCTACTTTATGCCAGAGTGCTGCATGGAATACGCAATGTAAGGGAGAAAAATACAGAATTTCAAAACAACTCAATCAGCTGTCATCTCCCAAACAGGAAGAGATAATGTCAGTAACCACAGAGTGTAATGATTTATTACTACAGCATCGAAGTATTTGGCCATTTATAGAGCTATAATGAGAGCACTCTCCGATCGTAAAATGCTCAGAGAAAAGAAAGGCAACACAGGGAGAAAGAGATAAGATATGCCAAGTTTTACACATTAAAACAGAAAAACTGGTTGTTTGTCAAGTGAAGAGAAAGACCTTGGGGCTAGTGGCAACACATCTGGCCAGCAGAAGGGCCCATGGGGCAATCCTTTATTTTTAAGCTCTATGTCAGGACTGCTAAATGCTTATGGGCTGAAGAAAGATAATTTTGCCACCTTCAAGAGGTGTACAGGTATCAGACAGAAAAGGGGACAGAAAGCTACTGAAATGAATCACAATTGGCAGGCAGAGTTTATTTATAATTCTAGATGGGTAGATGGGCTCAGTTCACATTAGATGCCAAACCATTATGAGACTCATTGGTTTTGGCTCAGAGTATTGTGTGAGCCCAGCCACTGTGATGTGTAAAGTTATGATTCATTGCTTGGCATATAATGTGAACTAATTAATAAGCCACAGTTCAGCAGATCATGGCTTAGCACATAATGAAGACCAGCTTTACAGATAGCCCTTTGTTTCTGTTTAACTAAGGAGGCTCTGGGCCATGAAAACATCACACCTTCTCTTCCTTAGCCTCTGCAAAGAATTGGCTTTAACTGGCCTTAACAAAGGCCTGTTGCAGCTCTGGCTCTTTTATTTCCAAAGGTTTACTTTCCTGAATTTCATGCTTTTTAAGGTAAGACAGAATAAAAGAATATCCAGTTCTTCCTCTCCTCTCCACACCATGGACAAAATCTCAGGTGTAAACTCTGAACATTTTTTGTCTAAACTAATGCAGAGTCATCTGCCTTCTGCTGCCTGCTCTTATTCCCCTCACCATCTGTTCTGCGCTTTGCTGCCAGAATCTTTCACCTTGTCCAACAGTCCTTTGTAAATCCCTGCACTACTTTTCTGTTGGTTCCCAAGTCTAATACCGGTATGAATGAGTCCTCCCCTCCAATACTACTTTTAGCACTTTCCCTGGAGCAGCCATTGAACTGGAGAAGAATCAGCAGCTGTTGGTTGGACAACCATCTTTTGATTTCTGTTCCTGAACTGATCAGAGAGATGGATTCAGTGGCTTGAATGGCCCACTGAGCCTGCAAGTCTATGATTCCTGCTTTAGATAGGAGTGTGAAGAAAGGCTGAGGAAAACCATGGGGCTTCTTGGATGCCATCTATACTGCTCCCTGCTCAAGTCCCCCTTTAGGCCTTTGGCCTTTCAGAGGCAGACCTTCCACATTTTGGAAGGTTCCAGCATAGGACCTAACATCAAACTTTCTCCCCTTAAAGGTTGGATGCCTCGGGGATCTTCAGCCCTAAAGTTAGATAATCTTCTCTGTTTCTATTCCACTGACAGTTAAATATATTTGAATTTAAGCAAGCATTTGATCCTATTGTAGCATAATTTAGTTTTTATTGATTTTTAGTCTTCTGGCTATTTATATTTTTGACTTTGAGGTTCCTTTTTAGTGAGTTATTTTACAGTGCTTCTAGCCCACACCAAACTCTGGGCATCAAATTCAAAACAAATATGAAAACACACTATAAAATAATGCTACTAATAATAACTTAATCAAGCAATAGAATATTCAATTTCTATGATGGGTGCCCCAGCCAGTCTCCTCTGACCAAATTCATTGAAGTTGGATAGTTTTTGCCTACTTTCAAAATGCAAGCAGGATGGGAGCTCTAAGCAGGATAACAACTCTGAGACTACTAAAGGAAAGACCTGTCAGCTGCTTTTAATCTAATCATTGTATTAACAATAGATGCTGATTGCTTGGGTCTATTTTCTAACCCTATGTATCATGTTCCAGTGCTGCAAAATACACACTCAAGTACAGAAGACAAACAGATTCAGGGGAGATATCAAGAATCTCTATCTTCAATTGCAAGTTCTCCGGGCCAAAGAACATTGCTTTTTACATTTGCATTTGGAATAGTTGCTGTGGGCACATCTGGAGACTAAAATCTGTACAGCAAGGCAGTATTCCAAATAAATGTAGGGTTTATAGAAGCTGCAATTCAACAAATCTGGAAGAAAACATGTCTGCTTAAATCCACAGAAAGCCCATCAGAGAGAAAAGGGATCAAGAACTGGACAAAAATTCATCAGGTTCCTAAAGCTATCTGACATGGCTGAAGTTCACCTTCTCTTAGTTAGGAGTGTGCTCTGACTACTCAATTCAGTTGGGAAATCCAATTTGTCACTTCACAACATAGCCTGCTTTGGTGAGATAGCAACACATCACTGGTAACATTCATTCTTCTTCCCTCAGACCCTGACAACAAATTGTCTGTTTACTTCCAATTCGAATAGTTTGGTCAGGGCTCTAGAAAATGCACATTATGAGTAGGGTATACAGATGAAAACTGCAGAACTTACAGACATGTTGTGAGGTAAGGTAAGGTAAAGTAGGGTAAGAAAAAAAATAAACCTGCAAAGTTATCAACAGTAAGTGGGCAGAATTAAATGCCATTTACTAAAAGTCTGCTGTTATAAATAAATATTTTGATTTGGAAATAGTTTCTGAAATGCTGATGGCCTTTAAAGTGGCCACTTAGTACAAATGATTTCATTGTGCTAGGCACCCACTGTTGTTTTTAATAGTTTCCTAGTTGTTGTTTATGGAAAACTTTTCCAAAACACTATGGTTAAAAAGCCACCAAGGAACCATTTTCTCAGATCAGAAAACAAAATTGTCTGTGGTGGCATTACCTTCTTCCTTTTCCACCCTACTTCAATACCAACATTTAAAATAAAATAGAAGCAATTACAGTTTTTACAAGTACTGTGTCCACCCTTTTGTGGCACTCTGAAGCAACACATCATTTAGAGCTTTCTTGTTCACCTTCAGTTGCAATGGTTGATTCAGCACTCACTTATTGCCACCATAGGTTAATTTTGAAACAGCTGCTTTCCATACAGTGGTGGAATTCAATTTTTTTTACTACCGGTTCTGTGGGCGTGGCTTATTTGGTGGGTGTGGCTTGGCAGCCATG
>JAOYMU010000098.1:92844171-92856575 GCA_025802295.1 Psammodynastes pulverulentus | reverse complement strand
CCGTCTCCACCAATCGCGCGCTATCACTTCCGGGTTTTTTAGCGCGACGAGGGGGTGTGTGTTCCGGCACCTTTCTCAGAAGAAAAAAAGCCCTGGTGATGGCTAACCTTTTTTTGCACCGAGTGTCCAAAGCACACACACGCGCATCCATAAAATGTGATGCGTGTACCCCACCCCATGCATGCACCCCATTCCATGCATACTCTCCTCCCCATGCATGCATGTGCATCTCCCACACATGTGTGCATATCTCCCATGCATGCATGTGCATCTCCTATGCATGCATCCCATGCATGCATGTATATCCCCATGCATGCACTCCACCCCCATGAATGTGCCCTGCCCTCCATGCACCCCTCCCCCATACATGCATGGCAGAGACCCAAAAACCAGCTGGTTGGTGGGAGGTACGTGGCAGAGCTCAGCTGGGGTTATGGCTCGCGTGCCCACAGAGAGGTCTCTGTGTGCCACCTGTGGCATGCGTGCCATAGGGTAGCCATCACAGCCATAAGACAAGCTCAGTATCCAAAATGATCTTGACAGACTTGAACAATGGGCCCTATTAAACAAAAGGAAATTTAATGTAGAGAGAAGCAAGGTTTTACACGTGGGAAGGAAAAACCAAAGGTACAAGTACAGATTAGGTGAAACCTGACTCAAAAACAGTAACTGTGGGAGGGATCTTGGAATCCTAGTGGACAATCACTTAAACATGAGCCAGCAGTGTGTGGCAGCAGACAAAAAAAGCGAATACAATCATTGGCTGTATAAACAGAGGCATAAAATAAAAATCACATAAAGTATTAGTACCATTTTATAAAACCTCAGTAAGACCACACCTGGAATACTGCATCCAATTTTGGTCACATTACAAAAACGATGCTGAGACTTTGGAAAAAAAATGTAGAGAAGAGCAACTAAGATAATTACACTCCTGGAGACTAAAACATATGAAGAATGTTTGCAGGATTTGTGTATGGCTAGTCTAGAGAAAAGAAGGACTAGGGGGAAACATGATAGCAGTATTCCAGTATTTGAGGGGCTGCCACAAAGAAGAGGGGTCAAATTATTTTCCAAAGCACCAGAGAGCAGGACAAGAAACAATAGATGGAAACTAATCAAGGAGCGAAGCAACCTGGAATTAAGGAGAAACTTCCTAACAGTGAGAACAATTAACCAGTGGAACAGTTTGCCTTCAGAAATTGTGGGTGCTTCATCACGGGAAGTTTTTAATAATAGATTAGACAGCCGCTTGTCTGAAATCGTACAGGGTCTCCTGCTTGAGCAGAAGGTTGGACTATAAGACTTCCTAGGTCCCTTCTAGCTCTATTCTGACTTTGACTATAAATGCTAATTATGATAAAGTATATAGGGTTATGTTATCTTATTCAGACACATCACTAGAAAATTCACAGTGAGAAACAGTGGGGAAAAAGTTGACACTGAATTTTGTGCCAGCTCTCTTTTCGTGCTCATATCTTGGGATTTTTATATAAACAGGAGCTGTCCATCTCAGAAACTTTAGATTTGGATATGAGTATGTGGATTATTAAAATATCCATCTTTGCTTCCTTCACTCATCCCTTTGGTCTATTCCTCATTTTTTCACAATATAATTCTTCTCGTGTGTTCAAGGGAAGCAAAATCAAAGAAAATAATATAATGTGGATTTTCATAAAAATCTCTGTTCTGTGAGAGATATTACATAGAGTGAAAATAAGCTCTCTCCCTGTCACACTTCCTGCCAAGCCAGTTGTGCATTTCTCCCATTCCATTTTCCTAAATCAGAAAAGTATGAGTTTATATGTGTGCATGGAAGAAAGGTAAGTGCCCATTCTCAACGTTGGAGAAACGAAAAATGAGACTGGGCAGATCCAGCTTTTCTGCACACTCTGAAGATTTTATTGCACTTATTCACTTTAACAATGTTTATAGGGAATAATACAGACCCCTGAAGATTTTTGTAGGAAATCTGTTTCTTCTTTTAATTTTACAAAATAAAATAGTGTGTGTGTGTGTGTGTGTGTGTGTGTGTGTGTGTGTGTGTGTGTGTAGTATGTGTGTGAATGCATGGAGAGAGGGGGAAGGGAAGGGGGAGGGAAGGAAGAGGAAAGAGAGAGAGAGGAAAAGAGAGAGAGAGAGAGAGAGAGAGAGAGACAGGCAGACAGACTGACTGGCTGACTAGAATTCAGTCTCTCAGTTTCTTGTTTGGTGACATAATTATCTGTCTGTCTAGTTTTAATTATTTGCTGATTTCAGTCCCCAATTTCCAATTTCTAATAGCTTTTCTTCCCTGTTAAAAGTGTTTCTATTTTTCCACATTATTGGGAATTTCTTTTGACATGTACGTTTTTTTAAGTTTCCTTTGTTGTTCTGAAGTGAGAGAGTATGTATGTATTTTAGAATGAAAATGACTGACTGACTGACTGACTGACTGACTGACTGACTGAATACCTATATGTATTCTGTAACACATCTTCATCTCGTGTCACTTCCCTGGATGCCCATATCTTGTGTTCCAAAAGTGAAATCAAACCATAGGTATCTCTCGTGATAGCTTTGCTGGCTGAAGCATGAGAAGCCAGGGACTCTGCCGAAACCTCTGAAGAGGCAACTATATAACAAAAAACAGGACAGACACAAAGATGCCTTGAACACATTTATGTGATTAAGACAATGAAATGTTTATAGGATAGGAAGTAAGTGTGTGTGTGTGTGTGTGTGTGTGTGTGTGTGTTATGAACAGGGTTAGGGTTAGAGTTAGGGTTAATATCTGCAATATTTTGGATTTCAGAAAATAGGTTAACAAATGTTGCAAATTCTGTCTGCAACTCCTTAAAGCAGCCATGTCTTTTCCTGGGATTTTGTGGCTATCCTCCCCAGCTGCCATGGGATTCTGAGAAACAATATGGCAGTTTTAAAGCCCTTTTTCTGAATGATTTTGGAGGCACTGCCCAGCTGTAACATATGTATTACTTCCTAAATCACTGAAGAGCTTTCTTTATTGCTGCATAGAGACTTCTTAGCTAATAATATTCCATGTTCTTCTTTGAGGGGGGAAAAATGGGCCAATGACAGCCCAATCTTGCAGGGTGAAACCATTCCCCCCTCACTCCAAAATATCCCAAGAGACTAGCTCCATTATGACTGTGCATGAAGTCCAGGTCTGCAACCAAACAAAGGGATGAGGAAAGAAAGTGCAAGTTGCCATAGCAACACTATCCAGGCCAGCTGGTTTTATCAGCAAGGGGCCTGGTTTTCTGCCTGAGTTACAGGAATCTGAAGCAATTTATTTGCACTGCAAGTCAGTAGAACTGAAGAAAAGCAGAAAAGAAGGGTGAGCTTTGGTTCACTGTCTGGTGACATTTACATCGGAAAGGTGACTCATCTAATCTTGGGGTCTCATTACAAGATGAAAGAAAATATCTGAGAAAATCAAGCATGCATTTGCTTGGCCATATATGTGTCAGCAGCAAACATGGCATTTGGAAATGATGCGGGTCATTGTCTAACCCATCTCGCGGCCTCTACATTGGGGAAAGCTGTTGCATTTGAATCAGGTCCCCTATTCTAAATCACTGTTTTTCCTGGCATTTGTTAAAAGAAGGCAGTACCTTCTCTGAGAACCAAATCTCAAATTCAACCAAGAAAGGTGACTGAATTACATTTCATGTCGGTTTGAACAGAAAGAGTCTATTCTGCTTATGTTCAAATTGTCTACCTTTGCAACCAGCAGCCTCCACCATCCTCTGTGGTTGTGGTGTGTGGAGAGACAGTTTCTTGACATCCCTGAGACTCCTTCAGATCAATTAACAGAAGTTGACATAAGATGTGGTAATCTATTACACCTTGCTGCATCCCCTCCCTCTCCCAGAACATTTAATTTACTAAATTAAAAAGGTAAATAATCTACAGCTCGACATGGACTTTCTGAGTTCATCTATGATAGATGATCTTTTTGAAGATGACAGGCAGCATAAACTTTAAAATTATATAGCATAATTTATATAATAGTATTTTTAGCACAGTCCTATCTACATACATATACACAGAGACATACACATACAGTTTTGCTGGAGGAGAGGGGGGATGGTGAAAGCTAAGAGACAGAATTACCTATAGATAAGAACTCTTAACAGAACAGCAATTAGGTGTTACACAGACATTCTTGCATTGATTTGCTGGCTAACAGAAGCAGTGTGATAAGACACCTCATTCTCTGGTTAATGTGTAAGAAATGATGTTAAATCTTGTTTAATTCAGCTGCTTCACAATGAAATTGGTTGCTGTAATTTTTTTTTCTTTTTCAAAGATAGTCATCTCGAGGTCAGCAACAATATGCTCTGGGGAGTTAAAACATTCTCCTACTGGTTTTTGAATTCAGTTGTTTCTGAAGTCAGATTGACATTCATGTATTCTTTTGCACCGAGATTGGGGAGTTTATCTAATGTAAAATGCATAGGATATTGCTGATAGATAATGGCAGCCTGTGGATTTCAGTTCCAGGTTCCACAGCTAAGCTAGCCAGTGCTAAGGATTCTGGTGGTCACATCCATAAATCTGGAAGCCCTCCAGGGTGGAGAAGGCTAGATTATGGCATATATCACACTGTGGGATGAACAAGTATATGTTTCCCTGGAATTTTGGGTGAAGCTTTAGGTCTCCTACTGGCTTGATAGAACATTCTTTTTATCACTTCCCTCTCCTTCAGCTCTCTTACCACAGATATCTGTGCTGTATAGGAAACTCAATACATTGAAGAGAGTGGATGAAGAACCTAATGCTTAAACAAAGGCTTTGTTTAATTGGCTGATCCATCAGATTTGTTGCCTTCTCTTCAATTCATCCCTATCTGAGGGGAAAAGGACCTGCCAATGGAAGCATTGAAGCAGAAATGGGCTGGATACAGCTGAAGATGCTGTCATAACTAAGCTTCTTTCTGCGCTTCCTCTCCTCCACCACATTTTGCTCTAACACAAATATAATAAATTTTAAAAGTTTTATTTAGATTCCCCTGCCTACCATTTTTCCTTTCTTTATACAGTCAACAAATGCTAACTCCAAATTTTGTTGAGAATGCAGTGAGGGAGATTCAGTGCTATCCTTCCACAAAGCCAATGAATCTGAAGAATACAAAGCTGCTCTAAAGCCTGCTAAATTTGATGTCAACATTCACAAATATTTGAACACGGAACTTTAAAGGAATTCATGAACCTAAAATGGATCCTTACCTTTGTGCCGGTCATATGGGCTTTTCTTATTATTTCTTCCTTCTGAGTGAGTCTCATAGTTTTTTTTAGGGTCAGAGAGCCTATCTCCACATTTCTCTACAGAACTGCTCACAGAATGCTGCGTTCAAACCAATTAGTAATTCTTTTCAATAGCAGGCTTGGTGTGGGACTCTTCATTCCACAGAGGCTACAAGGGGTTGGATTTTAATTCTTTGATATCATTATCTGTTCTTAATAGTTGTGTAGGCTTTCTTTGGCATAGATGGCAATTGAACTTGCTTTCCAGAGGGTGCATCAGTAGGGACATGATCTTGGTAGGGACGTGTCAACTGTCAAACTGTGTTGAGAGTCTTACACAGACAGGTATGCATATGTGCACACAAAGAGATACATCTTTAGATACTTCCTAAACTTTTCAGTTCATTTACAACACTCTGCAAGTTATTAACCTTATTTTTTTTAACTCTAGAACTTTAGAATCTCACTGTAGGAAATTTTACATAATACGAAGTATTTGCAAAAGAGATATAAAGAATAATTTCAAATGCTCTAAATGTCACTTGAATCTATATTAACTGAAAATCTAACTACACAAAGAAAGGAAAATGAGGAGAATTGACACACAACCTCATGACTTAGTATTGATGACATACATGCTTCAGGCACCTTCCTTCCAATAGGGAACAGAAAAAATAGACAAAGGATAAACTTGATGCCTTCTAATGCTTGCTGTTCCTCCATCAAGAAACTATTACCTAAGCTGGGTGCAATACCATTCAAATCAATATGTGAAGGGCTTTTTAAAATATAAGCTGCAGTGTTGTGATTGGCAGATGGTAGCTCCCATCCTCTGGAGATAGGTTGAAGAGAAGGCAGCACAAAAGGAGGCTCAACCAACTGTTTTGCCTATCACCTGCTGCCTCATATAACCACTACAGCACCATTTGGCAGTGAGTCCAAACAGAGGCAGCAGAGGATAGGAACTGGCAATGGAGTAGCACATTTCATGCCATTATAGTTTTTGATGGCTGAAAGATGGATGGAGAATACTTGGACTTAGCTAGGATCAAAGCTCAATGCCAAAGTGAAGGATGCAACAACAGGGCAGCAATTCATGATCTCTATGGTGTCTTTTAATGCCTCTTTCACTACTGTGTGAGCCCAGAAACATAAAATTTCTTTAAGGAGCTGCTAGCAATTTCAGTAGGCTTACCAGTGTCAAATCAAAATCACCTTTCCTGGTTTTGATTAAAATAGTCGCACATCCTTCAGACAGAATGTCTCTTGTTGAATCAATATTTTAATGAGACATTTTTTGCATATTTATTTTCCTTGCCCAATATTAAATACAACAGCAAAACCGAATGAAATGAATTCAAAACAGTCTAAATTCTGATGTGGTCAACTGTACTTCCTCAAGCAATTGAATGCTTGGGCTCCATTCTTATGATTAGCAAAGCTACCAGTCCCTACACAGCTCCATATCATACTATATAACATCAACATCATAATAATTTTTCATGAATTATATTATTCATTGAGTGTTTTGTAACAATGATTTCCCCTGCCTGAAAAGACTAATCCCTTACTACAGCACCATTGCTCCACCTCTTTCCACTTAGCTGTTTATGACATCTCATGTCAAAAAGTATTTTCTTGGCATGTGGAAGAATTTAAATTCAACTTCTAGCATCTCCAGGTGGGTCAGAGAACAGATAATGTGAAGCATCCTCTCTATCTATCAGAGAATTTTTCCAATGCCAGGGAAAATGGATCAGTAGACTGATATAGCAGAAGATGATGTTCTAAATGAGATATTGTGGAGGCACCAGAAGCTTGTCCAGCCAAAGATTTACTCATGAAATACACACAGCAAGAGTAGGTTTATTGTTGCTAATCCCCAAATGGAAAAAATACATTGTGGTTTTGCATTATCACTCTCTCTCTCTCTCTGTGCATATGTGCACGTGCGCGCATGCACAGAGAAGAGGAAACAACTATTGATAGAGGGCAGTGATGGACCTGGTTTAACAAATAGCAGAATAAGGTGGCTATCAAACAGGTCAATCCTAGAGGAGATCAACCCCGACTGTTCTTTAGAAGGACAGATCCTGAAGATAAAACTCAAAGAAGGACTCACTGGAGAAGAGCCTAATGCTGGGAAAGGTTGAAGGAAATAGAAGAATGGGATGACAGAGAATGAGGTGGCTGGATGGAGTCACTGAAGCAGTAGGCGTGAGCTTAAATGGACTCCAGAAGATGGTAGAGGACAGGAGGCCTAGAAGAACATTGTCCATGGGGTCGCGATGGATCGGACACGACTTTGCAACTAACAACAACAAAAGAGACAAAATTCTAAGATGGTAGATGTATATCACTGTAGCAGAAGGATCACACTTTTCTTGAAAAACATCTATATATTTTAAAAGCAAAGCAAAATAAAAAATTACCCCAATAGAAATATAATCAGCAGAGAAAGCTGTGGTATGACCTGTCTCTCTGATGTGGTACATTTGTACTTAAATGTAAACACCATTGATGTTGCCAAATTAGTATTCACAAAAATTGGCTCTGTATTATTTTTCTTCCAGCTTCTTCTCTATGTGCAGGCTGGATTTCAGCATTGCTACAAATACCGGCTTTAGGAAGGAGGACTAGCTTCATGTATTCAGAAGTGAATGATCACTTTAATGAAAGAGGTTGCATGATGTGATGGACTTGAAAGAATATCTTTAGTGGATACTCTTTTTGTGAATGCCAGATTCACACACACACACACACACACACACACACACACACACACAGCCAGATAAGCCATTATTTGGGCTAATTCTTGCTTATGCATCATAGAATTGTTCAGATCTACTGCTAGGAACTCTTAGTTTCATCTTTCTAGTCATTAAATTTCTTGACTTTTGGGAAATATCTCCAAATCAAAATGAGATAGCGTAACATTTATGCTACATTAGTAGGCTGACAGGTGGGTAAAATTCTACTAATGAGGAATTGCTAAGAATATGTTTTTAAAAACTGAGTAAGCCAGATGTTCATGTATGGAACCTGCTGAGGGAAAACTGGGGTGATGAAAAAGGAAAGGCTCCAGATCTTCCCCATGGATTTAGAGTATTTTTATTTTTTTGAGGAAACTTTTACAAATCAATCTAATTTCTCCTATTGCTTGCTTGAGTAGAGCCTCAGTTTTCAGAGCAGACATAGGAATGTAATGAGAAAGAGCACTTTAGATTAGCCAGCTGCCTGGTTTAAAAAGACAACACAACTGCATGTTTCCTCAGTTCTTTGCAAACTAAAACTAGTTAAAAGCCAGGACGGTGGTATTGGCTTCTTTCGTACAAGTGAGCCAAATACCTAGTCAGAAATTATCTAGCAGTTGAATCCTTTTTTCTGGAATTAAATGATTAAAAAAAATAGCAAACCTGCCTAGCTGAGTTATTGTTTAAACAAAAGAGGGAAATGAATTGTAGAGGCTGATTGGAAATTGGCACACAGGCTTGCTCTTTATTCAGTATTCATCA
Source organism: Psammodynastes pulverulentus (assembly GCA_025802295.1). Taxonomy (NCBI): domain Eukaryota; kingdom Metazoa; phylum Chordata; class Lepidosauria; order Squamata; family Psammodynastidae; genus Psammodynastes; species Psammodynastes pulverulentus. Next base: position 92,847,811 of record JAOYMU010000098.1, on the reverse strand, counting down.
TAGGGATGGAAGAAGTGTGAACACTGGAGACACTGCAGTTGGCCTGTTCTGAATACAGAAGTTTATCAGACATTATTTTGAAAGGTTTTCTGATGCAATTACCATGAGGATGACACATTGAAAGCTACATTGATGGCTCACATTGATGTTGTGCATCAGACAGTCTTTTAATATTGGGGTTTGAGTTGGAATCTCTGATGGATGTTGTACACTTGAAACCTTCATTTTAAGCCAGTGGGAGTGCTGCATCGGCTTCATAACCTTTGCTTGGTTCAAAATCACATTTTGACTTTCATTAGTTCAATTCTGAACAATGTAATTGAACTAATCAAAGTCAAAGTTTTGCCTACATTAAAATGTAAATGAAGAAATTATTCCAAGTCAGAGTTCAGGGAGGTACTCAAGGGATGTAAATTTGAATTTGAGGGTTTGTCGACGGAAATTAATACTCACATTTGATTTATGGATTTAATAGCACTCTGCTCATTTACTCTCCTGTGTATGTGGAAAGTTGCACATCTGTGGGTGTCATGACAGAATGCATATATCTGCTTTTTGTGTCTGTGTGTTTGAAATTTTGTATTCATATAAAGCCACCTAGGCAAGTATGCATTTCTATGTGTTTAAATGAATTCACTCTGGCCTCTGATTGTCATTTACTGGGTGAAAATGGAATTAATTTCCAGACTCTTGACCTCTTTGGTTGCCATGGCATCTGTGCATCCACAATACAGAATGCTGAGTCTGACACTGCTGTTCCCAAGAGTTTGGGGACACTCTATAAACCAGAACAATAAAGGTCTCTTTCTCCCTTCTTTGTGCCTGCTGAATATAGAGGAAAAGTCAGTGACAGCAGTTTACTCATTTGTGATATATTTCATCTACGTCTGGAAATATTTTTAAAAAAAAAACATACAGGAATTTTGGTTGGAACCACTGTAGTCCATGTTAAAAATGGTGTAAGATCAGAATCTTTCGCCATTTGTCAGTTTTATAATACATCTGTGGAGTGATTTCAACTGTGCATTCATGTGCATTATTTATTTATTCTTTCATTAAAAAGCACTTCTCTAGGCCACCATTTGGTCCTAGTAAATCCTCCAAAGTGGCTTAAATTAAATCAAAGCAATAACATTGCTAAAGTGACTTCATATATTTTAGAAAAAGCAGAATGAAATTTCAAAAACCAAAGAAAGTGCAGATTATAAAAGCCTTTAACATTAAAGTAAAATATTGTTAAAAACACAGATATACCTTTAAAAAAAACTACCTGCCTAAAAGTTGTAAAGGGTAGCCTAAATCAAATTCCTTTTGAGAAAAGAGCTTCGTAACCTGGAAGTTGAGACAGAGAAGGACTTACTTTTCATTATTGCTAAACAAACCCTTTTAGGTGGTAGAAGAAGATTAAGGCTTCAGAAGTGATTCTATAAATTACAAGTGATTCTATAAATTACATTTCTTAGCGGAGTTGTGATTCAGATCAGAGATTTCCTGATTTATAGTTTACATGTTATACAACACCAGTTGCCATCAGGTTGAGTTGATCAGAACAAACATAGTGTAGCATAGTATAGTGTAGTGTAATGATATACAGCCTGGTTCTGCTTTTTAAGTGAAAGAAGTGAAAGTAGATTATCTCTGGATATCTATTTTTATTTATTTCTTCTACTTTCATGAAAAGGAGTGATTCCAATAGTTAAAATACCATTGGTTTTGCTAAATACAGTGGCTGATCTTTCAGGTTAGGTCAAAACGGATGTAAGAAAATAAGTGATGGAATTGATGTATTGAGAAAACTTCTACATGAAAAAAGTAGCATCTCCTCTTTTAAAAAAAAGACTCCTGTAGTTAGAGTAAAAGGGCATAAACATCTGAGCTGCTGATCCATTGTGACACAAGTTACCACTTGACTTGGCTTCTTCCTTTTGACCCTCCTCTAAGGTGTAACTTCCTAAGGGGAAGTCTTCAATATTCAAATTGAGACGAGACGAGACGAGACAAGACAAGACGAGACAGACAGACAGACAGACAGACAGAAAGACAATACATTTAAAAGTATCAACATGCTAATACCTGTAAGCTATTTTAAGTCAATTAATAGTAAGAAATATTTAATGGGAAGGACAAACCCTTAGATTTGCTTTATCTGAATTACAGTTGTTATGTCATGTCTCTGAACTGGCAAAAATTGGTCCCATTTTTAACAATAGCTCTATTGTACTTCTAAAATTAAAGTCTCCAAAGCAAATTTGGAAGATGTTGAGCTGAAAACATAATTTTAATACTAATTTGCATGACAAACTTACACTCTGGGGCAATCACAGTTTGAAAATTTTTGGAAGTCATCGGCAAAGAGAGTTATTAGTATTCCAGATCAGCATATTGCCAATGAGATTTTTAAATTATTTGAGTTATTGCAAGGGGAGTTTGGAACATTTCAAATTGCAAAATATTAAATTAAAACAGAGCTTGATATAACAATATAGTCCAGATGTATTAGCAGTGTCTAAAGTTCCCAAATTATTGCAATATTTGAATACATTCTGCTTAGAGCTGTTTTGAAAATCAGTGGAATAGATATAGTATCAATAAGCTATGTTTTGGTTGCTACTTTTTCTTTTTTGCATCTTAAATCAATTAAAATAAGAGAAGATTAAAACAGACGTATGCAGTTATCTAATGATTTAGGGTTCAGTTCTTAAATTAATGGAATGTTTTATACACAATTATTTATTTTAGAAAAGCTGGACTTCTGAATGTGTCGTTATTTTGAAGAATATCAGAATACATGTAGCAGTCATCTGACCCAAAAAACCACAGGTTGGCTTATGTGTCATTAGGAATCATAAATAGGAATACAGGTGGTCCTCAACTTATAATCACAACTGAGCCCAAAATTTATGTTGCAAAGTGAGAAATTTGTTAAGTAAGTTTTGTCCCATTTTATTGCCTATCTTGCCACAGTTGTTAAGTGAATCATTGCAGTTAGTAACCCAGCTGTTAAGTGAATCTGGTTTCTCCACTGACTTTGCTTGTCAGAAGGATACAAAAGATGGTCACATGACCGAGGGACACTGTCACCGTTACAAATATGAACCGGTTGTCAAGCATCTGAACGTAAATCACATGACCCTGAGGATGCTGCAAAGGTCATAAGTGTGAAAAATGGTCACTTTTCAGTGTCATTGTAAGTTCAAACAGTCACTAAATGTTGTAAGTCGAGGACTACTTGTATGTGGCAAACATTAAGAGGTTGACCCCCAAGATCTCTATACGGATTGATTAAGCTGAATTCACTAAATTGATGACACTTGTTGTCTGCACCATTTTCAATGTGACCACAAAAAGAAATAAATGTTCAAACTTGGAGAGTAGATTAAATATGAGTGTACACTTCCATCTATGTGGAAAGAATCTCTATGTATGTTAAGTATATACAAATAATGCAGTGGTGGGATTCAAATTTTTTTACTACTGGTTCTGTGGGGGTGGCTTGGTAAGCGTGGCAGGGGAAGGATACTGCAAAATCTCTATTCCCACCCCACTCCTGGGGGAAGGTTACTACCGGTTCTCCAAACCACTCAAAATTTCCGCTACCGGTTCTCCAGAACTGGTCAGAACCTGCTGAATACCACCTCTG
>JAOYMU010000098.1:92819906-92830920 GCA_025802295.1 Psammodynastes pulverulentus | reverse complement strand
TCGAACTCCTGGCAATTGGCAGAATTAGCCTGCAATACTGCATTCTAACCACAGGGAGGGAGGGAGGGAGGGAGGGAGGCAGGGAAGGAAGGAAGGAAGGAAGGAAGGAAGGAAGGAAGGAAGGAAGGAAGGAAGGAAGGAAGGAAGGAGCATAATTCATTAGTGGCTTATCCACCATGCCCACAGACATTGGCCAATTTTCCCCTTCAGTAAAGATCAAATATAACTACTGAGGCAAGTTTGACAAAGGGCACAATGTTATCTTTTCTGTAGCAATTATAAAAAGACAAAATGTTCACAAAGGAGTGGTCAGCAAAATAATTTATGGCTTCCACCAGGCTCTCTTAAATATAAAGTTAAGTATGAGCCCCTCATGATTCTGCTTTTGATTTGTATTTATTGACACATTCTTACATTGCTGAGTACCCTAATCTCAGAGTGATCTACAACATAAATCTAAATCAGAGTCAATAAAAGATTAAAATATTTAACACCAAGCATGAATGATTACTCATTGGAGAGAGAATCCATTAATTGAGAGCACACTTTACCTCACAGAAGGCTCAACAAACACTGTGAGGGTTAGGAATTGCATTGCCTTGGAGATGGAGTCAAATGAAGGAATGCTTGGGGAGAATACAAAAAGAGGGCTAACCAAGCCAGCACTTGGTAAGACAAAATGCAGCACCTGAGCCAAAATAAGCCTTCGCAAAGGCAAGGCAGGAGACTGAGATGAGTGGAATAAAATGGAGATCTTTAACCATGTATAATAAGGATGTCTACAAGGTATGGTCAAAAAAAGCAAGATGGTGGCCAGAGCATCGTTCACTCCATCATGGTGATCATCTTGATTTTTTTTTACCATATAGCACAGACACTCTTGATGTTTGTGGATAAAGAACAATTCCAAAGTAATGGGGAAATGAAATATACAATAGCAATTCCAAGATGAGGACCAGAGAATAAATACTTCTTGTTTTTAGGCAGCATATTTTTTAGGCAGAAATAGAGATGGCAGCAAGATTAAGCTATGCATCCATCTTCCATTTTTCCTGATTTCAATTATAGAAACATTTCTATTAGACAATCAGCTGTAATAACTCGCTATGAGATTGCTGGAATTTTCAATGACTGTATTTACATGAATGTCACTTTAATTGACAAGGTAGTAGCACTTGTGATATTTTCTGCAAAGCCCACAGCAACAAATTACATAGCTGTATGCAGGGGTGGGATCTAACCAGCGCAGCTACCGGTTCAGGATTGCGCATGTGCACTGGGAAAACACATGTGCGCCGCTTTCCAGCCCCCAGTTGGGGCTTGCAGAGACAATCAATATGACCTGATAAAGACCAGGTAAGAATCAGGGTGGGTGGGAGAGCCCAACATGGATTGTTTGCTTCCTGTTCCTCTCTGCGGAACAGAGGTTTCAGGTCGCTACCGCACTGGGCAGAACCTGGAAGATCCCACCCCTGGCTCTATGTAAATTAGAATATTTTTCATTCATTTTGCTAATATATCTCAAACACGTATTGTCTCAACCATAAATGGAAAGATCTTAAACTCTTTGGGCCCATAGGAAGGACTAAGATGCAGTACTAAAGATAAGAATGAAATTACAAATTCTCCCTTGATATATGCGAGCAGCTACTTTGTCAGACATTGTTATCCATTCAGACAGTCCTGCTGAATATTCTATCACATATTATTTGCTCAAATGTCTCAAATAAATATGAAATAAATTGTGTTCTATAAAAATATTATTTATCTTATAGAGAGAAGAATGTTTCGTTTTTAGATTTTTTTTTTAAGGATTCATCCACCTTCTCACATAACCTCAATTTCAGCTCCAAAACATTATTCTGTTTAGACTAAATTACCTGCCAATAATGTCCTGCAGAGGAAGGATGACAAGCCTGTTGGCTGCTGTGAAAAGGTCTTGTGCAATCTCTGGTGTAAGTAGTAACTGTCCTGTGTAGAGATAATCTAAGATTATCTGAAGGATGGATGAGGCCATGTCTTCAAATACAACCTGCCTTTCCCAGCATTCTCTAAAGGGCCTGGTGAACATGGCACGGAAGTATGGGCTGAATGAAGCCAACAGTGCCCTATAAAGAGAGGCAGCAAAATACTAAGAATGTGAGCTTACATTAAACATTAAATGCACATTTTTGAGTGTATACGATTCTTTTAAACAGGGATAGGGAAAATGTTACTGAGTTTGCATATCCATGCAAATCTAATTCACGCTTTCCAAAAACGTCCAAATTAACAACATTTTTATCAGTTGGCATTTCTACTGACTTGAATATTGTGACGCAACTCTTCAGAAAAGAACTGCAATAAAACACATAAATAGATAATGCAAACAGAGAAGCTTTATATTAGGGAAATCAGTTTGCAAAATATGCACTGAACCTAAAAGCAATCCCTTAACAAAAACTGTCCATCAGACAGAAATACTCTGAAGACTATGCAATTAGAAAAAATAATCACTGAATAAGCTTCCATGAGGATTTCTTTAAAATATATATATATGTCACAAAGGATTGTAAAACAAAAACAGGACCCTAACCCTAACCCTAAAGCAGTCTTAGATGATTGTTTGTTTTCAATAATGGGAGCTACCATTAGGATAGGTATAATTTTTAATATTTCCAAATCTGAGAATACGGTATGAAGGAATAGATCAAGTTTGCCAAATTGAGAACTTTCATAATGTGTTGTAACTTTTATTATCCTGCATCATTAGACATATTGGCCCTGCTGATTTGGGATAATGATAAGCATAGTGTTGCTGATCTGGAAACTGGACAGTTCAAGTAGGCTGATTATATGTTCTGTGACTGTTAAAATGCTCCATATTTTACAAGATTATAAGAATGATAAATACAAACAAGTTAACATCAGTATTAATATCAATATTTCAAAATATTGAAATAGTCCATTGGGGTTGTGTGGCTCATAAATTCAAATACAAGCAATTAGAAGGATAATGTTCCAAACTAATCAAGCCAACTTGTTCAACACACTCTTTTTCATAATGGCCAGTCAGTGTGGTCACTCAAACTCCACCATGAGGGAATAAAAATGTGATACGTTCCTCTAGAAACTGCTATCTAGTACCCCCAAATAGAGATTCTGTTTTTCTATCGCAGCCATTAACTGTTTATATATTGGTTGGTTGATCTTCCCTGAAAATATCTAATCCTCCTTTAAAGCTGCCTAACATAATGAGTGGTGATGAAATTTGTGCATTAATTATGTGATATATGAAGGAGGACTTTGTTTTCCTTGAATCTTCTGCCAATCACTTTTATTGGATGACCCTGAACCCTCATACTAGGAAGGGAGGGCTGGATATCTCTATCCAGTTTCTTCACATCGGGCATAATTTTATTAATTTTAATTATATTTCATTTACATAAATCTCAACTATTAGAAGCAGGAGCGGGATTTATGCTATGTTAATTTTACCCAAAAAAAAGTTTGTTAGACAAAAATAAATAACTCAAACTTTGGCAGGAACATGAGCTGCATAAAACTACGAGTGATTTGAGTGGCTGCTAAGGGAGAGGATAATGGGGAGATCCATTGTGACAAAAAGTGTCATAGATTCTGCAGTTGCTCCCTAGAACTGCAACATCTTGATGTTAATATATTCTCTGCCCTAGTTTATTTATCTATCTCATAACCCTGGATAAAACACCTGGTTGCAGATTACATGTAACATGACTTGGCTTTTCAGGACAATATTTAAAAGACCTCTAAATCCAGGAAAAAAACACACCTGTGACATGGGAAATGCTTGCCTTCAGCTACCAGGATGGCATCACAAAGCTGTTGGGTCTTATAGAGATGCATCAAACCTGTTAGGATGGGGAAACAAAACCAAGTTGGAACATTAGGTCCTGTCTAGAAACAATAAAGAAGATGGACATGCCCATTGGTCAAGTAAGAACAACACCAAGAGTTTAGAGAGGTCCTGAATCTTTCGTTTCCAGTACTGTTTGTATCTGAGTAATATATCAGAATTAGTTTGTGATATAGGGTGACTTCTGCTTTAATTTCTTGGATTCTGTATATTGTTCCAGTTTTCATTTTGCTAGGACAAAAGCCACAAAAGTAAAATCAACATAAAAATGTCAAACGGAGATGATCCATCAAAGAAAGAAAAGAAATCCAGAAACCATACTTGAATACAGAGTACTATGCTTAAGCCGCTTCAAATTGCTTTAGTGTAAATCAAAAAATATTTCACATCCGTATGAGACAACATTTTCCATCTTGGTTCCTCCACATTAGTTGGATTACAAATCCCCAAAATCCTAGATTAGGGCAAAAAAGTGAGACTCAGGCAAAAGTGTGGCTTCTAAGTGAAAGCAGAAATTATTTGTAGGGAAGAAAAAGGGTTTGGTTTCCTGGTGGAGGAAATAGAGCAGTTAATATGGACGACACGTTTCTATAATCTGTGATAAACTTACCCTGAGTTACATAATATCCCAAAGTAGTAGGCTTCACCCTTATATCAATCTCTTGGCTATTGTTGAAGTCTTTTTTGGCATCCATAATCCACCTACAGGTTCAAGAATCTCTTAAAAAAGGATTCTTTTCTAAGACTCATCAACCAATCATGTCTAAGGAAGAAGACACCATCCTATAATTGGCAAAAAGATGTTAATAGCAGCCTCATATGAGTTAGAATACAAGAGCGCCAGGACCCAGCAGCATCAAGCCAAATATATCACAGATACTCTGCTGTCCTCCTGAGACCCATTGTTATATAACACATTGGAAACCTAGAGGTTTTTTTAGTCCAGGTCTCATCTTGAAATTCTGAAGCACATGACAAATTGTAATCCATATTGAGAAGTATAACCTAATTTTTCTGTCTTCTTCAGAGCATCATCGATCATCTTATTGTTTCTTCTTCTCCCAGGCACCTTGGAATAATATCACTTGCACTCACTGATGGCTCCCCCTCTTTTTTTTTCTGGTTAATTCTTGAACAGTCAATATATTTGCCTTTTTAGGTTAAAGTTGTAGAGAAAGCATAGCTCACAGAACTCAGACTTCACATGCAGAAAGTCCTGGATTTGATCCCTGACCTCTCCATTTTAAAAAACAACACAAGGCAGCAGCAGATCATTTTGTGAGTAGGTACGTGGGGAGCAGTTACTATTCTGAATAGATAGATGAACAACTAGCTAAACACTTAGGTTTTTATGTGCTATGAATGATTAACCTGGGACATTCACGAGATAAGTCTCTCCCATGACTTTTATTTCCATCTGATGTTCCCTGGTATCTACCAAAAATAGGTATCAAAATAGTGTCCAAATCTGATTTTGGGGGTGGGGGTGGGAGCTATTATTTAATAGTTATATCAGTTATTTTAACAGGGCCTGGAACAAATCTTAAAGCAAAAGCAGTCCCCAACAGCACCGGAGGGGGAAAAAAGAAAACAATAGGCCTAGTGGTATATAACTTATCATCCATGTTGATTTTCCACAAGAAACTGGTTGTGTTGATTTGCTGTTCCTGCTTATTGATGAAGTCAAAATACATGGGCATTTTTATTGCAGAAGTCAGAAATGCAGAGCACAAGTGTTGTTCCCAAAGACTCTAGCCCCCCATTATGATAGTATATCTTGGAAATAACAGGCAACAGCCAATGAGCTGTTAATGTCATTGCTAATTTGCATACTGGAGGTGGGACCAATAAGGCATATTTTATACACTATTAATCCAGACTTCATCATCAAGGATAGGTCCAAAATCATCTCTTCTTTTAACACAGAACATGTGGGAAGGTTACATTTATAAACGAAGACCTCATTTTTTAAAGCTCAGGTACACCATGTAGATCCTTATTCTAGGAAAAAAGTCATCCTACATTTTACACCACATAAGGGTTGAAGTATAAGGTAGTATTCCTCCACGATCAACTCGTCTGCCTCCACGTGATTATGGGACTCTTCTGGATAAATTACCAAGCATCAACAAAGAGATATTGTAGACAATGAGACAGAAGAATGGACAATTTTTATAAGGAAGGTGGGCTACAACTATGTTTCTTAATTGAGATAAAATGTTTGTGGTCTCAAAAGCCAATGCAGATTAACTACCCACCCTACCAGCAGTATTAGAACCTAGTGTTCCTTAGCATACAGCTACAGTGTATAAAGAGAACCATTCTGTGATGCTGGAAATAAGTCTAGATTCTCACTGTAGACAGCATGGGATACTTCATTTGCTTGCCGTCTTTGGACTACCAATACTCACATAGGCATTTTTCTTTATTCCTAAAGAATATCTTATATCTTCCTGAATCAAATCTTCCATTATATTAGGCCAAGGTAAGTTACTGCTTGATGTAAAGTCCAGATGGGGACCTTCCCCCATGTATACTGTATATACTAGGACCAACACCTTTCTGGGTGCCTCTTTCAGATCTCACTGCTTGCAAGGTTCATCCTAAAGTTATCTCTTCAACATTAGCTTTTCAGATATTTCTAACTGTCTCTCAGGTCTCTGTTTAACAGGTAAGCGAGACTGTTCTTTGCTCAGATTTCTCCTTTTTTACTGGATAAAATAGTTCTCATGACATATCATAAGGGCTGTTTTCTTCTAAATTTCCAAGTTTCTTTGAGGGATATATTTATTTCTTTTTGATATTATTTGTCATCCAGAATCTACTTTACAAACTGATTAAACAAATAAATGTTTATATATTGATTAAACAAATATATACAGGCGACAAATATATTTAATTATGCATCAATGGGTTCAATTTGTTCAGTTAATGGGCAACTGTGCCTTTATGATTGTGACTATTTCTTCTTCTTTAACTGCAAATATTTAGCTCAAAACTGTCCGTATTTGATGTGTCTCTCCAGAGTAGATTTTCCAGCAACAGAATTCATGAACGGAGGCAATTCTGCCCTTGTCAAAATATGTCCAGCTGGACCAGGTCTGGCAGTAAAATGCAAATTAATAAAAGGTGTAACCTTCTGACCTTGCATAAAAATGTGAATTGTCTCAGGATGATCTTCTCAGTGAGAAAAAAAATGTTTTAATTACTCAAAATGCTTAGGTAATACTTTTAATGAGGCTTATACGGTATTGTTCGCCGAGACTTATTTTGCTCTGATTTTAATCTATACCTGCTTTCATACAACTATCTCCTTGTATATGGAACAAACCCAATCATTTCTAAATAAAGCCTGGAAGTGATTTGTAACATCACAACAGTGTGTTCTCAGTGTTCAGTGCCAGACCAGATAAGCTGCATTCCAATGTAACATATTATCAGAAACAAAGACAGACTGTATAGTGAGAGGAAAAAAACACGTTCTCTGTCTCAGATTCTTATAGCACGAATTTGTCTTCCTTTCCTCTATCAAATCACTTAGGGGCCAAGAGCTTAATCAGAACTAGGGAAAGGTGAAGAAATTCAATCTCTCTAGCCTTCCATCCACCAATCTATCTTTGTTGTTGTTCAACACGCACCAACACACATACACACTTATCCATGAACTAGTTAACCTTTTCCGAGCTTGGAAACTAAAACAAGGTGGGCCCTCCTCAAGGAATCCTGGGGCCACAAACTAAACTGGGAAATTAAAAATCATCCTAGAAAGACAGCGGCAGCCCAGTTCCATAATGCTGTCAGAAATTTTTTTTTATAGATATGTCTGTAAAGTCATCAGGAGTTAAGTTTGGCTAGAAGGAGACATTACCTTTATTTATTTATTTTTACCTTCTACCACGGCTTCTTTCTTAACATATATGGCAAACAGGGATGTGGCATAACACACCATCTGTTGATACTTTGCCAAAATGCAGGAAAAACACCAGTATATTTCACAGCTTGGAAATTCCTGGGTAAGAATATACAATTCATAATAATAATAATGAAAAAATGATAAAAAAAGAACAACCCTGGCTTCCAGCTTTTGTAATTAAGAGACATAAACCATAGAAGAAGCAGTGAAATGTGGGTATGGAACATTCTTTTGTAGACAAGAAAAACTTTCTGATTTGGCAGCCTTGATATAGATCTAAGAATCTGCCTTCCCAAACACAGAGAACAATTCTTTCTACTTACTGAGACCAAGAAACCCTATTCCAAACTTCCAACTGAGTAAGGCCAATCAAAGTTGCGCTTGGCTCTTATACTATGCTTCTAGCACTATGATAAGAGCTTTGCTGAACTAATAGACTTAGCATCTAGTCTTTCTAAGAGAGAGATTTATCTTTGTGTAAATAATCTATAACACTTCAACTTTAATTTGCTTGCCAGCCAGAGCAAAATGTGATCTTCCCAAACATATCCCCTCTAAGTTATGAACTATTGAGCATTTAAAATGATTATAAAAAATTTAATGCATCTCTTTGGCGTTTGGAGTGGAAGCCTGGTTCATCTCCATTTCACTTTTCTCACCTGATGCCTTGTTCCCCATTTGCTGTCTCTGCTAGGTTATCCATATCTCCCTAAATACCGAGTTCGCTTATGCATTTTCCCAAATTAAGTATCCTACTCATCTGTTGAAGTGTCAAACCAAGTCTGACACATTTGATAACCTATTCAAAGAGAAAAAATAGCCCAAGGAGTCTTGAGAATAGTAGAATTAACATCTGGACTAAAAAAACCCAATTTCTAACTTTACAAATGGCAATAAAGACAGGAGTTTTGTATTAGTGAAAAACTGGAATTATTCCAAGTTATTATAATAATAGTAATATTTTAAACAGTATTCTCTTTCTGTATAATACTGAAATTTGTGGAATAGCATACACAGCCTATATTATTATTACCTGTGGGAGCCTGTGTCATTCATTATCAATTGGATTTCCATTTTTCTGTATGAAAATCATAACTGTTTACCCAGTTTATGAAGCCTTTAACAATGTCAATAGTTTCTTTGCAAGCAAACTCAATGGATGAGATATACTGAATGGCCTCATTGGTTCATATATTACTGTGTCAGATTTGCCAGTTAGGAATTTCAAAAACTGTAGTCCCAACAATCACTGAAGTCTAGAGTTTGGGAACCAAAACTGACTTTAGAACAACCATAAGTCATCTTACAGGTAACTAAGACAGAACTGGATCTTATTAACACAATATCTGTGAACTTCTTCTGACTAGCATTCCCACTGGCATTCAGGGACAAAAATTGAATACAATTGTAATAATCCTTCATATTAAGACTGTTGACAATGCTTCCAGATTGCTAAATTGTATACACATTAGTAATTAATGTTTTATATGATATTTTAAATGCACATCTGCAAGTCACCTAGAGCCTCCTTGGTGAGATGGGCAGCATAGAAGTCTAATAATAAATAAGCAATATCTACAGAGATTCCATACCAGCATCTAATAGCCTTCAGCATCACGTAATAGTGAATATAGAGTCTATGCAGAAAAAAATCCATGTGCTACATTAATTTCAGACATAGCATCCACTGCATAGAGAACCCTTTCATATTCAAGGATTTCAGCAATGAACATAAAGGTGATGGCATCTAATTATTGTATTATTGCTGTCATGTTGTAACAAGGGGTATCTCAGTTTTAAGCACATAAGCTTGGAATGGCTCCCATATACACTTATTTTGCCAAATGCTTCAGCCAAAAGCATTTAGTTTTCACCTGCAATAAGCCAAGTGGTAGATTTAGACATTCAGTTTTTAATTGTTTTGCTGATCTTCCTGCTGGTTGTTGGCCTCTCATTAAAAAAAAAATGCCACCCAGCAGTATGTGGGCTTGATGTCAAAGATGGTATGTACATCCCCCATCTGGTTCTATAATTACTACCTTCCATCAGCATCACCAGAAGAATGTTAATGGATGATATGTAAACACAAAATCTTTTATTTTTACCTAGCAAACATCTGGAGAGGAAGCTTTGGATAATCTCTTTTTGCTGGAAACTCATTGGTGGGATTATTGGGAATTACACCAGGAAGACCCTGGGTGAGGCCGACTTGGGGCAGCACCAGAATACATAAGGAAAATAGACATTTTGAATCACTGTGTACAAGTGGGATAGAAAGAAATGAAATACATACATATATACCAAAAAATTCCTGATGGAATTTCAAGGTAATATTAGAACAAGTTATTACTATTCCCTATTTTGTTTGCTTTTTTTGTTTGCAAATCTTACAGTGAGCTAAGCAATGTTGATACATTATAAAATATGCCAGATTTCTTTTTCTATTTATCTATTTTATAAGTTTTGATAATCTAGTTTCATCCATTTTATTATTCATGCTTTTGCTTTTCATTGATATTCATCAATAATTAAAAACTGGTCATTTATTTAGATACTTGTTGTTTGTTTCCATTTGGCATTGCTTTCAACAGCAAGATTTAAACACTTTATCACAGAGGGTAATTTGGGAATTTTTGTTTTGTACAGAAATAGTGCACATAGACATGGCTTTTCCTTGTTTGCCATTATATGTGTGGTGTAATATATACTATATTCCATATAGAATATCATATCTGCCATAGTGCAATGGTGTAATGCTAATGTTAATGGTATATAGAATGGAACTGATCAAAGGAAGGTTCTCTAATTCTAATATGTAATTTGGGTAGTTGCATGATTATCATAAAAAGTTAACTAGAAAAAAAATCCATATATAAGCAGCCCTTTAAAAGTCAATTTAGTAAATATTTCATAGAGAAAAAGAATCTTTGTTGTTTAACTTTGTAGTTCTTCAGCATGTGTATAACTATTAAGAGCAAACACCAACAGTAAAAAGCACTGAGTAGATTCAGATATTTCATAGTGGTAATGTTTAAAATATTCTGCAGTGTGTTGGAATGTATGCCAGAAAGAATATTAGGACCTCTGTATAGTTTCAATTGATGCAAAATGCATGAAATTTAACAGAAAACCAAAATGGCTAAGACCAGGATAACAATTCCAGTATCAAATTCAATAAAATAAAACAAAACAAAACAACATGCTAGCTTAATGAATAGGACTTATGA
>JAOYMU010000098.1:92808872-92819806 GCA_025802295.1 Psammodynastes pulverulentus | reverse complement strand
AAATTATTGATAGATAAATAGATAGATAGATAGATAGATATATAGATAGATAGATAGATAGAGAGAGAGAGAGAGAGAGAGAGAGAGAGAGAGAGACTGACTGACTGACTGACTGACTGACTGACTGACTGACTGACTGACTGACTGAGAGAGTGAGAGAGTGATTGAAAGTGGGGAAGGTTTATAAGTGCAGGACACAGTTGGATCTGGCCAAGTCACTGATGGTGACAGCAACTTTCTCTTTTGATCAACTAGATACTCCCACATTCTTGGGAATATTGTCTGCAAACAATTCTCTTTCCACTTATGAGGTTGTGGCATTGTTCCTGATAATAGCTTGTTCTATTGACTCTCTCTAGCCCTGACTTAACCAGAGTGACTCTCTGGGCTGGCATTGGTTTGCCATTAGTTGCTTTCAGTTCACACACAATTCTATGAATCAACTGACAGGTTTTCACTAGAATCATTCAATCAATCAATCAATTAATCAATCAATCAATTTCTATAGCTGTCCAACTTAACCAAATGTTTCTGGATAGTTTACAATTCTAAAATTATAAAATAATTAAAAACAATTTAAAAACATTAAAACAATAAAAACAGATGTAACTTGTTTTCTAATCCCAACATAATTATTCCCCAGAAATTAAATTACTTCCTAGGCTCAGAGGCATTTTGTAGTTCATTTTGCTCTCATACTCACTGTTCTTGAAACAGAAGTGAGAAATGTCCTCAGACTGAATAAGAGGGTTTGGGGTTTTTTGCTTCATGTTATACAGTATGAAGCTAAGCTCACTGCTTGAATTGTCTCTGTGTGGCCTGTATCTTCATATGCGTTCAGGCTGCAAGAATTGTTATGGACAATCTTAATTTCATATATCAAGAGACTTTTGATACACATAGATTTTAATTACTAGGAAAAGTGACTCAGATTAGTGCAGATGATCCTTGTCTTGTTAGATGATCCTTGGAGCCTCAGTGGCGCAGAGGTTAGAGTGCAGTAATTGCAGGCTACTTCTGCTAACAAGCCAGCTGCCTGTAATTTGGCAGATCGAATCTCTCCAGGCTCAAGGTTGACTCAGCCTTCCATCCTTCCGAGGTGGGTAAAATGAGGACCCAGACTGTGGGGGCAATATGCTGATTCTGTAAACCGCTTAGAGCGGGCTGAAAAGCACTATAAAGCAGTATATAAGTCCAAGTGCTATTGCTATTGCTATTACTAATACAACTCGTGGAAAAAAGCAGAAGTGGGGAGATATCCTAGGACATTGTCGTCATAGAATAGTTAGTCATTTTCTCTGCACCATTCATAAGGATAGGTATTACCAGAGATATTTTTTAATGACTGGAAGTGAATGCACCTTCCAAGCAAGAAAAATCAAACAAACTGACTTTGAAGAAAGAAATGGCAATCTAAAGACAGCACCGCAAAAAAGAGCAGCTGAAGATTGCACAACCAAGAGCCAGCGAGTAAGACCAGCTCTTTGAAAACTTTATGAACAAGGAGATGACTTGAGATGATGCACAAGTGCTCCAGAAAGCTGCTCTGCAGACCACAAGACAGTTTATCAGTCTAGGAGACAAGGGAATAGCCACCTGGCTCAAACCATGTCAGCTCCTTTGGAAGGATACTAAGTTTGCATAATTGATTTTCTAGTAACCTTCTTGTTTACTGCTTTTCAGCTATTAGGAACCCTTGAATCAACAGGTTTCACAGCAGCAAATGGGATTCCTTCAATATTTACCACAAAAAAAAACAACCCTGTACAAGTTTATGAATTTTAATGGAGGCGGGAATAAAGAGCAAAAGAATTATTAAAACTTTGATTTTAGAAAGTTACAAATAAACTAAGGGTCTAGATAAATTTGAAATAAAATCTTGGAATTAATTATAAAGTATCTTTCCTGTGGGAAAATGATTTGTTTGAATTTCTTTTAAAAAGATAAGTTAAAATTTGAAAAACTGGGCAATGGAAGGAACTAAAGTTTACAAGGAGAAAAGCATTAAACTTTATTTACAATTACAGAATGTAACAAAATATTCTAATACTGGAAATAGTGTTGGAAGGACACTTTTGAAAAGTGGAGTCAAAAGTTACCAATGTTAACAGCAATGTCAGCTCTTGTGAATAGATTGTGTAAAAAAAATTGTAATGGAAGAGGAACAGGTTTTATCTGACAAGACAGAGACTGAGTTGAAAGTGTATTTACAAATGACAGGCTACAAAAATGACATGGAAAAAGATGTTACACTAGACATACAAAAAACTGGCTCATGTTTTAATAATTAAAAGGGATATACAAACAATAAACCAAGAGTGAGATCCAGATAATTGTGCTATATTATCAATAGCAATAGCACTTAGATTCATATACCACTTCACAGTGCTTGACAGCCCTCTCTAAGGGGTTTACAGAGTCAGCATATTGCCCCCAACAATCTGGGTCTTCATTTTACCAACCTCGGAAAGATGGAGACTGAGTTAACTTTGAGCCGGGTCAGGATCGAACTTCCGACAGTCAGCATGGAACTCCTGACAGTCAGCACTGAGTTAGCCTGCAATGCTGCATTCTAACCACTGCGCCACCATGGCTCTTGTTGGATTTATAAAAGAGGGTTGTTAAAAGTTTTATAGAATCTCATGAGAAGGGAGAAAGAAAAATGAAAAGAAGTCAAGTTTGATGATATTATTTGAATGGACTAAAGATTGAAATTGTTAGGAAAGAATATAAAGTCAGTTTATTTCATCAAGGTTAAAATAGAGATGTTGTCATTTCGGCAACTCTTAAACATCAACATAATCCAAAAGATAGCATCAAAATAACAAAACATAATAATCGCAACACATAATTGCTGGCGCAACCGGGCAGTTTCAACTTTCAAACACCCTGCTGTGGAATAACTGATTTGGCGATGTTTCTTGGTGCCTCTGTTGAGGACTATTTGACAAAGTCAGAACCATTTTTTTTGTACCTGTGAGTCAATTTTTCTAACTTCTGTAGCCCCTAAAGTTTTCTTGGCCAGTTTTTTTCAGAAGTGATTTGCCATTGCCTGAGAGAGAGTGACTGACCCAAAATCACCCAGCTGAGTTTGGGCCTAAGGCAGGTCTAGAGCTCATAGCCTTCCAGTTTCTGCCTGATGCCTTAACCGCTACACCAGAGTCGCTCTCATTCAGGACCACTATAGAAAAAATACAATTCATGAGCTCCCACTAACCTCATCTCTCCATATTCCAAGCATTATGAGTAAATGGAGGGATGGTATATCTTGTCCCATCTATACTTTCTCAGGAATTTCAGTGAATATATGAGAGCTTTATGCTTTTCTCTCTTCAGAAATAAAGTCGGCTTGAGTCCAGATTTTTATAGCTGAGAGAGAACCATGTAATTTAGTTGCTGATTCCCTTATGAAGGATAATTTTTTAAAAAAGAAGACTTTTGCCTTTTTTCAATTATTTTTCCCTTGGCTGAAATTTTCACACTGTGTGTATCTTGTCTCTCTTTTTATAGTTATTTCTCTAGCAGACTGGGATTTAACATGGGAATATATCATAAAGGATCTCTTTTCTCAATTTTTTTTTAAATCAGGAACTGTGAGTAGCCAGGGAGGCTGGAGAGGGAGAGAAAGATATTAATAGGAAAGATAAAAATAAAGTGAGAACAGCAGCTCCTTCTACCACCTTCTAACAAAGAGTATAATTTTTTACCAAATGAAATGGAAAGGAAATTCTAAACTTCCCCAAGATTGAACTAAGTAAGAAAAACTTATTTTATTTTAACTTATTTTACAGGGAAGAAAACTTTAGGAACAATATTGGTGAAAACTTGAGTTAACTCACTTCCTTTTCCTTTTTTCCCTATATATCAAATGTAACCTTTGAGTGTATGTTTGTGTGTGTGTTTTCATTTTTGTGTATGATTTATTGATACAGATTCTATGTTTTTTTTAGTTTTTTCTTTCTTTTTCCTCAATCACTTGAAAGCTTCAAGACATATAGGAAAGATAAATAAAAGTGACAGACACAAAAGTAACAGACACAATGGATGCTTCTTTGTTGAATATTTCAAATGTCCATGAAATACACTGACCTTAGATCCAATAAAAACTGCTTAAAAATATATATAAAAAGATATTGATCTAGTAATTCTGAGGTCCCCCTGCAGTCACAGGAACAGGAAATGTGGGAAACTGCATATGATCTAACTTTTTTCTTTGCACTTACAGATGATATGGCACTTTAATATCTGCACTATTTGAAATGTCCCTGTCAGGACTGTCGATTTAGATTGCCTTGGAAAAGGTCTGAATTACAGAAAATGTCAAAATAATACACGTCTTTTCAAAATACCAAATGTCTTTGGTAATTCCAATTACATGTCCAAGTCGGGTCAAGCTTGGGGTTATCCCTATGAAGACATGCACAATTTGGCTAGCTTTACAGATAAACCCTGGCAGGCCAAAATCAATCAATCAGTCAATCCGTCAGTCAGTCAATCAGCCAATCAGTCTGTCTGTCAGTCAGTCAGAACGGTCTGTCACCTATTTCTGCCGTTAGATTCTGCTCTTATTCCCTCAGAATTGATTAAAAGGGGGGGAGGGAAAGGGGGAGCCTAATGCTCAAGAGCTTCATGAGCCTAATTATGATAAACAGCCTCCATCACTGTTAATATCCAGCCATTAATCCCCAGATGGAGCTGTGGAAATGTCAGGACTGGAAATGTCAGTTCTATAAGAGGACATGGCAGGCAGTGAAGTGGGACTGAGGCTTCAGCACACCAAGAGAGACCCAACCCAGCCCTGTGTGATTGCACACGGAGCTTGGGCTTGGGGCAAATGGAGTCCCGAGCTTTGTTTTTCCATTGGAAATTCAAGTTAGATTTTTTTAAAGGATGAATAGACTGTTCTTTGAAGAAAAGCAAAGAACAGGATCCAAGGCACAACACAATAAAGGATAAATGAACCTAAAAGAACAACAACAACCCCAAATACAGCTGCTATTTTTCAAACGCAGCACAGAAGCAGAGGTCTCGGAAGGCAGTGGAGGATTCTAAATGAGGCTTGCATTGCCCCACACTCCTGGGTCAGCCCATGACTTGTCAGAAAGATGCCAGATGAGGCTTCCTTCCATGTGTTCCTTTTCCGTTCTCTTTTCCACAGCCATGTATTAAGGCGGCAAATGCTAAATACGTGATACAGTTACAATGAGGGGACAGAAGCTCTCTACCTGTAAGAGGAAAAGTAAACCTTTGCACCACACTCACTGAGATGAACAGGGGATGATCAGGTGTAGCCTGATCTAAAAAGATCACAGAATCTTCTTCAGGAGTCTGTTAGTGATAAAGGAAGCCCCAGCAGAGGAGGTTGAATGACTCTTGTTCAGAAAAGCTCCTGGTCCAGGGGTGGTATTCAGCAGGTTCTGACCAGTTCTGGAGAACTGGTAGTGGAAATTTTGAGCAGTTCAGAGAACTGGCAAATACCACCTCTGACTGACCCCCATCTATTCTCTGCCTCCTGAGTCCCAGCAGGTTGGCTGGGTCTTCTTTTGTTGCCCTGCACAGGAGAATGGAGCTGGAAAGCAGGTTAGTGTGGATGGGGAGGGAATGGAGATTTTGCAGTATCCTTCCCTTGGAGTGGGGTGGAAATGGAAATTTTGCAGAAACCTTCCCCTGCCACGCCCACCAAGTCACACCTACTACTACCCTGCTCCCAATTGCCCATGTCCTCGCTCTGACTTCTGTGGAGTCTTTTTAATCACTTTATATAAATAAGGCTGGCTGGAATCTCTTTGTGCCTAAATAGCAAATAAGATTTTTCCACAAGGCTGAAATGCCTAAGCATAGCTCAGTCAAGGGCCGATTCTGGACAGCAATCAGGAGATGCCAAATGTGAGCTTTTCTTCGCACAGTTTTTGAGGAGTGGAAACAAGTCCTCTCCTCTCCCATTCCCCTGGTGGTTGCCTGGAAACTAGATGTCAAAAGAACGAGCAAGGGCTTATATTCAGCTGCACTGATTATGCCCAGAGAAAGCATCAATACAAGACTGCCAACTTTTGATGGCATCTGGCAGGACGCGTCTTGTCTGCAGTGTATCTTTCCCTCACGAAGGGAACCAGATCCTGACTATGGAAAGAGGTCTGAAAACTCTGTCAGATACAAGAGCAGAAAGGGCTGAATGTGAATGAAGAAATGTGTGAGGGAAGATTGTGGAGGCCATCTCCTTCCTTTCAGGCAGCCTTTAATGTTTAGCATCCACCTCGCCTGCATCAACAAGAGAATTTTTTCTCTCCTAAGGTTGTGGATCTGCAAATAATGAGCAAGAGTGAGGATGCAGTAAATTTTATTTTCAGTACAAACCGTATGCATTTGGAATTCCATCTTGAAATTTTAAGACGCGAGAATGGAGCCTCTCTTAATTTTTCTCTCTTCTCCTTCCCCTGTCTCCATGAAGACTGAACTGAAACTTTCTGCCTCAGAAATGCTGGATGGCAAAGAATTATCATCGATGAAAGAGGGGGGGAAATAGATAGTCGAAGGGGGTCAAAGCATGTTTAGATCAGGGGTAGGCTGCTGGGAGTTTGCAGGGGTTCGAGATTCTGTGCAATTCAGAGAACCCCCAAATCCCACTCCTGGCTGGCCTCACCCACCCCACTCCTCCCCTCCTAGGAGTCCCCACACAGCCTGTTTTGGATGCAGGGCGCACACAGAGGGTCAGGGAGGGCAAAAAACAGGTCTCCTGAAGGCTCCAGAAGGCTGGAAACAGGCACAAAACAGGCCACTGGAGCCCAGAGAAGCCATTTTCACGCTCCTGGAGGCTCGAGGAAAACATTTGAAGTCTGGGGAGGGTGAAAATGCCCCCCATACCATGGTGCAGGAGGCCAACTAGGCCACACCCACCATGGCCACACCCACCCAGCAACCGTGCAGATCCTTGCTAAAAAATTTGAAGCCCACCCCTGGTTTATTTGGAATTTCCTGTCATACAAACAGCCTCTTTTGAAATCCTTTCTTCTTTGCAACTATTAAAAGCATTGACTGCCTTCCCTCATACATTATCTCAATCTTAAGAACTCACTGAAGAAACATTTCCAGTAGAAATGATGGTTTGTGTTCTCCTTGCCCTTTTATACAGGTCTTGATTTACAACAATTTGTTTGGTGACTGTTACAACAAAAGCTGTACAACAAAGTTACAACAGCGCTGAAAAAAAGTGACTTATGACTATTTTTCACACTTATGAATGTTGCAGCATCCCCATGATCACATGATCAAAACTCAGCTGCTTGGCAGCTGATTCATATTTATGACAGTTACAGTGTCCCAGGGTCATGTGAAGGCAATAAAACCGGTCAGTCCTAGAGGATATCAACCCTGACTGCTCTTTAGGCCAGATCCTGAAGATGAAACTCCAATTCTTTGGCCACCTAACGAGAAGGAAGGAATCACTGGAAAAGAGCCTAATGCTGGGAAAGATTGAGGGCAATAGAAGAAGGGGACGGAGGGATGGAGTCACTGAAGCAGTAGGCATGAGCTTAAATGGACTCCAGAAGATGGTAGAGGACAGGAAGGCTTGGAGGAACGTTGTCCATTGGGTCGCGATGGGTCGGACACAACCTTGCAACTAACAACAACAACCAGGGTCATGTGATTCCCTTTTGTGACCTTCTGGGAAGCAAAATCAATGGGGAAGCCAGACTCACTTAACTACCAGGCTATAAGTTAACAACTGCATTGATTCATTTAACAACTGTGGCAAGAAAAGTCGTAAAATGGGGCAAAACTCACTTAACAAATGTCTCACTTAGCAACATAAATGTTGGGCTCAATTGTAGTCATAGGTCAAGGGCTGCCTGTACTCACAGACCCCATGAGATGATGGTACTGGGAATCAGAACGAAATCTGGTGACTCAGCCTGGTTCCCAGACTCTTGGTCAAGGCAACAATTCAGCTGAAAGGTCTAGCATAATGGCAGACTCAATTTATGAAGCCTGTGGGATAAACAGGCCAATAGATTTGACTGTAAATGCTGTGGTGACTGATAGGAATGCAACACAGGGGTATATTTTCTCTTGGTTTTGCAAGGCAAAGAGGTCCAGTTTTGCTTAGCACTGTTAATTCTACACACTTGTTTTGTTCTTGGCACATACTAAAGTTGTACAAATATACCACTGCTCGCAGGTATCAGAATTATGTATATACACCTCTGACTAGTCTGGAAAGGGAATTATTTCTCTAGACCAGCGCAAGGTACGAATTTCTTCCCTAGTTCTGGCATGATCTGTAGACACAGTCGAGGTTCTCTTAGCAACTATCTTTTGCTTTATTTAGTCAGGGCCCAAAGGAGACTGAAAAGTATATATATAAACTCCTCTCCTTCTATATTTGAGAAATTAAAATATGTGCACCCTTCTAGTTACATAGGAAGGTAGCTCCTCATAGTGGGAGACAGAGCAAGTGATGTGCAGAAGCAAATTCCGCAGTGGCTGGTGTTATTATTAATCAAAAGCCTTTGGCCAGATAATACTTCAGAGTGTTCACTGATCTGCTGAATATTTATATTGTAATAGAACATATTATTATTCTAAAACCATTTTTAGGGTAATTTTTGAAATGCGCCACAAGTAGAAAATAAGTTGTATTCAAAATAAATGCAAAGCCCAGTTAAATGAATTCATTTTGTAGGGTAACTGTAGGGTAACTATGTGACATTCAAGGATATGTTAGTTCTTTATTGAATCACCTATTTGCTAATAGTTAGGGCTCAATCTGTACATGGAATTTCCACTAATTACCATGAGCTAAATATACATTCACCTCTTGACTGATTTGTGTTGCCTGTGTGCATGTGCATGTGCCTGAAACAGTAAGGAAACATAACCAGGATAACACAAATTGCATGCTTTAAAATCCCAAAGATGCAATGTGGGTACAAAATCACCATATCCACTTTTTGACAAAACATTTATAAAATGTTAAATTGATCAACTCAGGAACAAGTTAAAAGTACAGAATTATTTCAGAGTAATTCTACCATCTAAAAAACTACCAAGTCCTTCTTCCCAAAGTGCACAGAAACTCACAGGAGCCAATCTGATGAGAGGCTGATATGTACACAGCGATTTGTTATGTCGGAAAAGCTATTTTTGTCCATTATTTATTTATTTTAAACTCGCGCTCACAAACAATGGAAAATAAAATGAGCGCAGCAAAGATTTAAAAGCAAGAGAAAAACTGGATCTGGCAAATGTTAGTGTGCAAATAGATTAACACATTTATTTTACACAAATAAAACAAGAAGGCAATGATTTATTTAATGATTTAGACAATGGTTTATTTTTTAGAAAGAAGAAAATGGGCTCATCAGATGCATTCGTGTACTCATTTGAAGTATCATAATCTAAAGAGAGTTTGTCAAGAAAACCTACGTCGAAAATATTAAGAGAACCCAAGGAGCAAATAAGAAGAAAAGTAGTGTTCAAAGATTGAAAGGAAGAGAGATATGAACAATTGGAGATTACTACCTGGAGAATTAAAAGATCAATGCTGAGGAACGAAAATAGAATACACAAAGAACAGGTATGTTTACCAAGGAGGCAATGGCATAACAGATTATAGTGACGTATTCCAGGGAAAGTTGAATGAAAAGACTTCATTCATGTTCATGAATGGTGGAAAAGAGCCAGTTTATAGACTACTTTATAGAGCCGGAGAGCAAAAATCATATGCTGGAAGAGACTATATATATGGTGGCCCTGTATCCTAGCTCTATCCATAGACTTCTTAAGGGAGTACCAGGAAAATGAAGTGGCTTTTGACAACTTTTGAAGTAGCCATTGGAACCTTTGTAAAGGATGTGACTACTCTGGCATTTTGAAAACAGATACTTTGTGCTAAAATGTTTTCTGAAGCACCTTTTTTTTAATGTTTTGCACAGCTCTAGTATTTACCAGCTGAGCAGTGGCTCCTAATTAGATATGCAGTGTATAATTGTACTATCACTTGAGGAAATTTCCCTGAATCAAATTAGCAGGCATATGCAGATGACTACTTAATTCATTTATGTTCTGAGATATACAAATTACAGCTAAAAACAGCCTTTTGTTTCTGGCAGCTTCTTCAGCCTTCTCCAGCTGGTCTAGCTAGATCCAGAACAGAATGCAAACAAAATGGAAGGCTGAGCCAAGATTTCTGGGTAATGTCAAGCAAAATACAAGCCACCAAAGTAATACAGCTCTAATGAAAGAGTCCACGAGATATCTAAGATCCTATTTGGCTTATACTGATGGGAAGGGGAAAAATAGAGTTTTTGAGCTTCATTTTCCATCTTAGTTCTTTTGTTTTATGTCCCATGTTGTACTATGCTGGATTCAGAACTACTGTAGATAGAGCTACCACTTGTTTGAAAGGATGTCTCAAGACCAAGTAAGTTCCCACGTGCCTTCTTCTCCAAGAGGTTCTCTATGGTGGGAAGTTGGATCTGAGATTACAATTCTCTAACAGGAGATCTCTAGCAACTCTCAAAGTTCTGTAATACCATATCTTATGGTCCTTGGGAAATCTTTCTGCCTTGTAACCAAAAGGGAAGATGCATGGGGAACTTTAAGAACCTAATTTAATGTGTATACTGTTTATTTACAACAAGGCTATGCCATTCATATTTTTGTAAGGCTCTGAAGGCCTAACTATCCTACAGGTTTTAAGCCAAGCAATTTAGCAAATTCTGATGATATTGATGACGCGATTTTGTTGCCGGGGGTGGGGGTTGCTTAATTGGGGCGTCATAAGCTGGTAGTTCTGTGATAGTTTTAAATCTCTGAGCACAGCCCAGGGTCACTGCTGTGAGATGAGTAGCTCTATATATCAAATAGATAGATAGATAGATAGATAGATAGATAGATAGATAGATAGATAGATAGATAGATAGATAGATAGATAG
>JAOYMU010000098.1:92769160-92782459 GCA_025802295.1 Psammodynastes pulverulentus | reverse complement strand
TAATTTGTTTTTTCTGGTTTTGGGGGTTATTAATGGTACATACAGTTTGATGGCTCTTTTGACTTCAAGTAAAAAAATGTTGTCATGATCTTCAACAGTGATGCATTCACAGAATAGAATTTGCCAATTAAGAGATGACAGGTCAGTGTCTATGAGATCATAGATCATGTTCTCTTTAACCTAAAATTAGTTCACCAGATTCTTAGGCAGAGGGGGTTTTCACACCTGCTGAACTTTCTTCATGGCAATTGGATGATCTAAAATTGAGTCATAATTCCTCCCTCCACCTTCTACGTTCTGCAGTGAATGCTATTTTTTCTTTTGTTCATTTTAGGGCTTGTGAGCATATTTTGTGTACCTTGTATTTCTAAACCTAATCTGAAGCAGGCGTCATGTAGTAATATATGATTCATTTTTTAGATTTGTTCTGTTTGTAGTCTTGCATATAGCATCAGCATAGTCCAGTGCATGTGGATCAGTATATTTTTCAGGCCATATCATTTTATTTGGAACCTGTACAAAAATAACAGACTTGAAAATTTACCTCTAGACACTCACATTCACAAACACAAAGTTCTGATGGATAATGGAGAATTTCCTAAATAAAATTGCCCTATTTTCTTCACATGTGATTAGATCAGCATTGAAATAGCAAATTGTTTTGATATTGGCAGTGTTGTCATTAGGCTGCAGAGTTGACTTCAAATAGAGATGAAAAGCAGTAATTCACATATCATGCAGGAGTCAGGACTGCGGTTTCAAAATGTCTTTTACTTCTCATCCAGGTATCACAGCTTTTATATATCAGCTTATCCTCTTCACATTTTGATATTTACTCTGCATTAGACTGAATTGATTATAACAGTAACTGCCAGACTGTGTACCGGCCCCCTGAATGGGACTGAATAGCCAGTCCTCAGAAGAGGTTATTCCCTCAATCTCTGAATAAATCATTGCTCTAGGCCAATTTTCTAAGCAGGTGGCATGCTTAAAACAGTGATTTAAGCAGAAACATTTAGGAGGAATATGGGCACCTATTTGCATGCAAAAAGTCCTCAGGTCAATCTGTGGCATATTGAGCTAAGCTCAGAAACCCTTATCTGAATGCTACAGTCAAGGCTGCATGGGTTAGATAGATCAGTGATCTGATTTAATATCAGGCACCTTCCTCGTGGGGTTGAGTCTTATAGATAGTGCTTATTCTTAAATGGCCTAAAATATGTATTTTCAGACAGAAAATTGAAGTGTATTTCCAGTTCTAAGTCAGAAAGCATATGTCACTATTAATAAGTTTGGGAAACATTTATTTAAAAAATGAAATGGAAAAGGTTTTTTCTGAGTGATGAGTGTGTAGTGGAGGGAATGCATAACTTATTTTTTTTAATGAAATCCATGCTTCTTTCTTCTGGATCACATATATTCTTTCCAGATTTAGACCCTTGTGTTGGGAACAGTCTTATCTCCATCTATTATATCCGATAGTTTCACTTGTGATAATGGATATAGGATGGAACGGGAAGTGTCATAGATTATCTGAGGCATTGCTACAGATGAATGAGATAGTCCCCCTCTTGTAATTTGTTTTTAAGTGTTATGTTTTCACATTCATTTAGCTATTGGTTGGTCATTCCTCTGTTCTAGATTATTTATTCAGCAAAGTGTAAGAAAACAGAGAAACAAAAGAAAGATGTGATTTCTCATAACAATGGCCTGCCATTTCATGAGTACCCTATCATTTTTCTCCCAGATCTATAAAGACCATATTCTTTTCCTTTCTGTAACAGATGAGTGTTCAGTTATTTTCTGAAACATAAAAGAATACCAATAGAATATATTATCTCTTTTCCAATGCAACATTGTAATTCTATTTTTTTTTCTTATGTGAAGATAAGTTTTAGCCTAAATATGAAACTTGCTGAGCACACATAGAGCAGATTAGCCTGACTCCTCTAAGGTATGTAGATTTTGCTCATGCTTTGATTTCTTTTTATTGCCTTTTCACCTTCGTAATTATAATACAACATCTGCTCAGTCACTGGTCACCAACCCTTATTTGCTGATGCCATCCCACTATGGCACAACCATTCATGTGTGATAGCTGTAGCCAATCGGGAAAGATTTTGCTGCGAGAGGTTAGGTTGGGCACACAAGGAATAGCTCTGGGGGCAAAATGTTGCAAAACAAAAGGCTGCATTAGCCTCTTGCCAGAACGCTGAAGGCAGCATTTAATTAATACCATCATTTACATAAGCATCTTTATCTAGCTTGGATACTCAAGGCTGATAATAATTGCTTGTACTTGTATTTTACTTGGCAGTTGAATAGAAATTGAGATGAGATCACCCAAGGGGTGGGGGGACAGCTATTAGAGAACTAAACAAAAAGAATTCTGCAGTAAGTTTTTTCATTTATTTTAATTGCCAAAGAAGCAGAAATGAAATGTTTCAGTTGTGTGATACTGTAAAGACCTTAAACACAATTTGTTTTGAACGTTGTACAGTTTATGTGGAAAAGCTTATCTGTGCTATTGGAACAATCGGTTTGTTTTCTTTTGAATTACAATATTGTTTACTTAAAATATAATTATTGTTCATGGTCAATCATTTAATGCATTGTGACATATTGGCATTGAAAGGAGAATCTAATTCTGGTTAGTTGCTATTAAAGCACATGGGATGAACCATTCAGCATTTTAAATAAGGTGCTTGTACTCACTAAGCCTTTTTGTTTATTAGGATACTGCATAGCACAAGGTTGAATTGAACCACAATATGGAATGTACACGCCATATTAATCTATAGATTTATTTGTCCAAAATCCATCATTTGTAAATAAACCACAATTAACTTATCAAAATAAACCTACTGTGCTTTATTCTGAAAAATATTCAAAGCCAAAATCTATGTTATAAAGTGAAATAGCTGGATACATCTTATGTGTTAAGCCACACACAAATAAACTACATCCTGTCACATATATATATAAATCTAGTCAATAAGTGTTGTATTTATGAGCCGTGCCTGTTATGTTGATATCAATTACTCACACATAGCCAATTGTCACAGATTATATTGTTTCAGAAACAGTAGCTATTTATCTAAAGAATTTTCTCATTTACAGTATGTTATATTGAAACTTCATCCTTGAATTTGCATGTCATCCTTATGCCAGAACCATGCTAATCTTTTCTGTAGTAATCTAATACAGTGAATGTGCAGCAAATATAGTAGTTAGATTGTCTTAAAATTGTATTCAACTTAAGTCATTGACTATGATCAAGTAAATTTTGGTCACCCATCTTCTTTCTCGTTTATATTTTTATCCCACTTTTTCTTAGGAATCAAGGCATCATGTATAGCATTTAAGGGACTAAATTATCCCATTCCTTCCTCAATATTTACTAGCCAGCAGATCACTCTGAGACAATGCAAGTTGAAGATGGGTGTTCAAACACTGGAGGTTTTTAAGATGAGATTGGACAACCTTTGTCTGAAATGCTACAGGATTTCCTGCTAGTGCAGAGGATTGGACTAAAACCTCTCCAAGATCCCTTCCAACTCTGTTATTCTGTTAATGGTTGGGCATCCTGGTAGAGTGAATGAACAGGAGCTCATATTAAAAGAGAGTTTTGCAAGGGAATTTAATTGGAGAAGAGAAAAGGGATGGCGTACACTGAACACTTAACTCCAGAAACTAAGCATCTGAGAGAGGTTAACTGATCAAGGAAGCTAAACCTTCAATGTCTGTAAAAGTATATTATCTTTTAGTTCCTAAAGAAGAAAAATATAAAGTTATCAACAACATCTATATTATATGAAGGAAGAAAGATATCAGGGATAAGATGTTTTCCTCTGTATTGCATATCATAATAAATGTACAGTTGTCTGCTTGATGCCACAAATTGTGAGCTTATGCTCAGTACAGTTATCTTCTAGCAGTGAGCAAGTCCTTTCCTTTGAAACAAAAAGAGTTGAATTGGAGATGCGTAGACAGCCTGAGATGGATGTTGACAAAAACTTCCAAAATGCAATAACTTTGTCACAGTTCCAAGATAGCAGCTCCTTTCCACTCAAGGAGAACAAGGGTCTCGGAGAAGGACCCCTTTTAAAAATAACAAAGCCATTCCTGTAGGAAGGACATTCAGTGATGAACCCACATTGGTTAGCCCTGTAAGACAG
Source organism: Psammodynastes pulverulentus (assembly GCA_025802295.1). NCBI lineage: Eukaryota > Metazoa > Chordata > Lepidosauria > Squamata > Psammodynastidae > Psammodynastes > Psammodynastes pulverulentus. The sequence goes on along the minus strand of JAOYMU010000098.1, from coordinate 92,778,281 downwards.
GCCAGATCAGGAGACTCCACAAGTCTGCCTGGAACTATATTTTATTGATACAGATTATGGTAAGAGAACATTGAAAGCTTAACTGAGTCACATCTGTGGTTCTAAAAACTCCTCATACTATGATGCTTCACTGGGGAAGGAAGTGAAAGACCTTAAGTTTGTAGGTGATTCATTCATCCAGGATTTGTGATGGGCATATACATTGCATAGTGACTTACTCATCTGGTGCAAAAGTTGCAGGTATCATGAGGTGTTTAGATAAAGTATGGGGCTGTGGTCATATTAGTACCAATTATATAGAGAAATGTAGTTACCAAACCCTGGAAAACAAATTTAGTTTGCTAGATAGCAGATGATATCCAAGATTGCCAAGGTGGTATTTTGAAAAGAAAGCTACTTATTTGATGAGTAAGGCCAACTAGACAAGCAGAGTTTAGGGATCTCAGCCTTTGGATGAGATAGTAACATCAGGCAGAGGAATACTGTATACATGTATTAGGTTCTAGAGAATGTTTTAGCACAAGTGAAATTTATAGAAAAGACATCTACTCAAACTGAAGATGGAAACAATTCCTGGTGCAAAAAAACCTGGCACAGTAATTTTTAAACCAATTCTTAAGGGAATACTGACAGCTGCTAGACAGCATTTGGTTCAGGAAGGTACAGATATTTCACACTATCAGAGTCCAGTGTTAGAAGTAGGTTAGTGAGTGATTGTGTCAATCAGGAGATGAAAGGGAGACAAAAATGCTGTGAAAAAAGGTTCATGCTAAAATGTGAAAAATATGTGACATACTGGTGTTTCCATGTTAGTGCTACCCGCTTCTAAGATCAGAAATTGGATTTTGAACAAAATAGATATAGTGAGTATAACTGAAACTTGCTGGAATGGAGAAAATTAATAGGCTACGCTCATTCCTAGATGCAAGCTTTATAGTGAAAACAAGGATGGGGTCATTTTGGAAGGTTTCCCTCTTTATATCAAGTAAAATATCTAACATACTAGGAAACAACAAAAAAACCATATTTGTTCATAAAATCACTATCTGGCCACAGTGTTCTTTGTAAAATCACTACGGTATTAGGCCACATGTCCATTGGATCTAAAAATTCCAATATAAGCTTCATCCCTCATATATGTAGATGCAGTATCATCACACATATTCAAAAGGGGCAGAATGTGCCCCAGAGTATTGTAGAAGGAAATTCCAAATGTGACAAGAGCTTTAAAAAGATCTCTTAAATTAAGTGAATGTTGAACCAAATGATAGATCTAAATTAAATTTTAGTATATAATTTTATCAAGGATTTTGATTGCAGTAGTAAAAACTAATAAAAATTAAACTTAAAAAAGAATAATAAGAAAGAAAAATGCAAGTAAAAAAAAAGAACAGAAAGGATGTTATGAAGAAAAATAAAAATACATAGATGATTTCCAATTTCCAATTTTCATTACAACAAATATAAACAAATTTAATCTTTCACCCCTATAAGGTTACAAACCGATATATCTTCATCCCGTATCTCATCCCTGTATAAGCAAATCCAATAGACATTTTTTGTTTTCAGCAAAAAAAGTCTGTAAAGAGTTGCCAGTACTTTGCAAAAAAAAAGTGTTGGTTCAACTGTGACTGAGTAAACCAGCTTTATATTCCTTTATTTTACTTTTAAGTCTTAAATCTTTAGTCCATTGCAGTATTGTAGGATTTGGTTTTGTCTTCAGTTCGTCTTTATCCTATTACTCAGACTTCTTCACCCCAGTTTTCTAGATCTAATAAGAAAACATTTCATCTATTTCCCCTTTAATCTTTAAAACTTCAGCCAGTTTTTTTTGTGTATAGCCAATAAAGCATACTTTTCTAAATCATTTTCTTGATCTGTCATTTGTAGTTGCACTTTGAGTACTTTCTCTGCCTTGCCAAACAAAATTTGTTCCACATCTGTCATTCCCTCGTTAACATTTTTTGGACATAATCTGTCCATATAAATCAGATATCATTGCTGACCCTATTGATAGTGTAGTTACTAATTTCTGACTCCATTTTTCAAAGATCTCTGTTAATATTTAGCAATAGCAATAGCACTTTAGATTTATATACCGCTTATCAGTGCTTTTTACAGCCCTCTCTAAGCGGTTCACAGAGTCAGTGTCAGCATATTGCCCCCACAATCTGGGTCCTTGTGATATAACATTTGGGGTTATTTTGTAAGTCTTATAACCAACACCAAAAGCAGGCTTTTAATTTTTTTCCCCTTCTACTTAGTATGCTGAAGATTTTTTTTTAATGGCAAGACTAAATCTTATCATTTTTATTCAGATCCATGATTCCATCCCTACCATCTCTATTTTAAAAAGCACAAAGGGTAGAAGCATTTAAAAAGATCTTCAGAGGGCTATTAGAAACTGAGCTAGGCAAAATAGAAAGTGGTAGAATATATTAAAAATGGGAATACTGTATCATAGGCCAGAAGAATTTGAATTTTGAAAGCAACCATGGGCAGTCCTACATAATGGCTAATGCAGAATATCTTCTCATAAAAAATAGCTACCACAATTGTAAAACGCTTACTTACTGAAAACTGTCATTGGGGCAAACCTCTTAAGACATAGTTTTTTAACAACACAGATTTATGAATGATGACTGAAATAGGATAAAGAAGGCTGTCACATAGACTATAAGAAGAATTGTAGATAAAGCCTAGCTCATGCTTGGTTTCTGGACATGTTTGTGCTATTTCCTTGGCAGCATTATAGGAGTGGTTTGTCATTGCTTTTTCCAGGACTTTCTTTTTTCTTTATTTCTTTATTATTATTATTTATTAAACAAATTTATATATGCATTTTTCTTGTTACTTTCCAGGCTAATCTTCATTCCTGGCATTTCTTAATGGTTCCCTGCCTAAGTACTGATCAGGTTTGATGTCTATGGAGATTCTCAATCATTCAGGCCATGGTTGTCCCAAAGATGCTTTTTTTCAAGAGGCTGGGCGAGCTGTGGGAACAGGCGGGAGAGGTAGAGATAACGAGGGCCTTGTAACCGAAATAAAATTCTTTCCTCTGAGAACCAAAGACATTCCCACCAGGTGTGAAGAGGCGGGGTATGAATCTGGATGAACTTTGGACTGTGACCTGATTGGGCCATGTGGTGGTCTGAAGGGGCAGGAGGAGGAAACTAGTAACTTTTTACTAGGGGGAACCCCGAGGGATTTCAGATTCGGGTTTCTCCAGATGTGCCAATATGACATGCCTAATAAATCTGTGCTTTGAGGAAGATGTCTGCCTCGGAGTTTCGATTCCGTTGGGGGTGTTACTTGGAACCCTCACATTGAGCATAAAGTATAGGGGTTATATAAACAAGCTGAACTCCACCTTCTAGTCTCTTAGGTGCACTCTATAATTTTGATTCACCTTTATTTTTCTGTGGTGAACTGGACACTTAAACAAACCAGTAATTTTTTAACTAATCACAATTTTCACTTTGTAAGAAATTCCTATGGAGCCTATGCAGTATGGAACGCAGAAAGATTCTTATAAAGAGGATGATAAAGATTTGTTTGCAACATGGTGGTTTTTATTTCATTATAAACAGACAAAAAAAATGTGATGGTACAGCGAACCTGAAAGAGATTACTGCGGTGTAATGATTAAGATGCTAGGCTAGGAGTCAGGAAACACAAGTTCTACTCCATCCACCACCATGAAATGACTTTGGACTAATCACTGTCTTTAAATCCAACTTAACTCACAGGACTGTGCTAGTCAATGATCATCATTATGGAAACCCAGAGAGATGAGCTTGAGAAGACAATATTGTGACTGATACAAAACCATAAGAAAACACTAAAAAGAGACTCAAAATGTTTCCCTGGGGTGGGGGTGGGGGTAAAGGGAAACAAAACCAGACTTTTGACATTCTGTTACTACAGTTTAGATCAGTAAACTTCCAGTCATTCTTGAGGAGTCTGTTTCCTGACCTGGCTTACCTAAAATGGCTGACAATGGTAAAGATTTATTTGATTTGAGAGTTGTTAAAAAGAAAAGAGTTGTTAAAAAAAGTTGTTAAAAAGAGATTGAAAAATTAAAGGAGGATTACTATTTAGGACATCTTGAGTTCCTGGATGTATAATGTTGAATATAGATATTAATTAATATATTCAGGAGCTGAAGATGCCATAAATAGTAATCTTTTTATTTAATTAAAAATTAATGTATCAAAGGAGGTTCCTGCAATCACATAGATCTATATGCCATTTGCATTATCTATACTAGGTGCATCATGAGTGTTCTTGTAGACATATGTATTCAAAGTTCCTATTCTGGTTTCCACCTACTACTACTGCAATACTGCAAGAATATGAACTGATAAGCACTGTAGTCTCCTTTTCATTCAAGTTAGGTGTCTACATAATGAGTTTGTTATATTTTCATGCTAATGTATGTGATAAAATTACATATATAACTACATCTTATTTTTTCTTTTGTTTTTTTTCTGTAGTTTTGTTTTAGATACCCTTTTCCCAGGAAAGAATCCACCAAAATCATCATTTCCTTTTAATGACCCCATAATCCCTTGAGGGTTGGAATCTGGGCAATTGAATGGAGCTGAGTGTTTATTGGCCGGATGCCCTTCCTGTCACTAATGCAGAGTTTTGTTCAGCAGATATATTCTCATTGTGCCCAGAGAGAGAAATATCTGCCTCTGTCTAGGATCAAACTTACAGCCTCCTGTTCGTGAGGCGAGAGTTCCACCTCTAGGCCACCACACCAAATGTGTGCCCTTATTATCAAAGTTTAACTGAAACTGATCCCACCCACCTGGAACGTTGTAGGGAGTTGTCAATTCTTAGTTTTGGTTTCCAAGAGACTAATTCCACAAGTCGCTCTCTGCACAAATTAAACACTCACCGTGGTTTATAAAATGTAGATTAGCCATTTGTCTTGTCAAGTTATTAAATGTTGCTTTTAGCAGTAGAGATACTCATAGCAATTTTTTTTGTGTGTGTATGATGTAAAAATTGCCTCAGTGTTGTGAGATCAAAAGGCAAGATGGATAAAGCCAAGAAGGAACTGACAAACTCTTTGGGAAGAAGTCCATATCCCCCATATCCCAGTAGCCAAAGAACAGACTCTAATCCAGGAACCAGCTCAACTCCAGTGGATGCTTCCTACCGAACATTCAACAAGAAATATCCAGTGGTGAAAGAACGTGGATTTTATTCTGATGTCCTAACACCTGGTGCTTCAGATCTCTTGGGTGTAAGTATATAGAATCTCACTTTTCTTCTTATACAAAGGGTACTCATACAGGTAGCCCTCGACTTACAACAGTTCATTTAGTGACCATTCGAAGTTACAACAGCACTGAAAATAGTGACTTATGACCTTTTTTCATACTTATGACCATTGTGGTCATGTGATTTATATTACAGTTGTAATATAAATTATATAGTTGTCTAGGATGCTTGACAACTGACTCATATTTATGATGGTTGCAGTGTCCCAAAGTCATGCGATCTCTTTTTTGCAGCCTTCTGACAAATAGACAATGGGGAAAACAGATTCACTTAACAATTGTGTTTCTAACTTAACTGCAGTGGTTCACTTAACAAATGTGGCAAGAAAAGTCTTAAAATGGAGCAAAACTCACTTAACAAATTTCTCACTTAGCAACATAAATTGTGGGTTCAATTGTGATCGTAAGTTGAGGACTACCTGCATTAGATAGACGGACAGACAGGCAGACAGACAGACAGATAGACAGATAAATAGATAAAGGGTGCTGTGCAGCAGGTAGAGAAATAAATAGCATGTCTGCAATTTCTTACAGTAAACAGTAGTTTTCTTGGAATTGCACAGCAACTAGAAAGAAACCTGGGAATACATGAAGCTACTTTAAGGTGTTGCAGATAGGTGTCGTGTGAATGCCCCTTTGTGTTCTTCAAGGCATTTTTTGGCCTTGAATCTGAAGCACTGCACAGCCTGAGCAAATATATACATTCTGGATCTATTTCATCAATAGGGAGTAATTGCTGATTTTCTAATTTCATTCTTTGCCCAGTTTCTATCTTCCTTCCCCTCAAGCTATTCTTAATTTGGATAGGAAGATGGAAAATAGATTGTTTTCAGTTCTCTTCTAATTTCTAAGGAGAGAAATTGCCACTTGTGAAAGAAAGTAGCGGTCTCTATTCAATAGTATCTCAGATACTTTCATAATTAGCTTGGCTTTCCCATAATCGTTATACAAGGGCACCCCATATGTTGTAATTCTGGCTTCAACTGATTTGCTTCAATAAAATTTAAGAGATTGAAATTAAGTTTTAATAATTAAAGTGAGAAAGATTAGAAAAGGGAAAGCAGAATAGAAACACATGTAAAGATTGATTTATAATATCAGAGATAAGAGAAAAATTCTGCTTTATGCTTATTGGAAGTCATTATAGATATAGTATGATTCATAAACTGTACCAGAAGCTGTATTTTTTTTTTAAATCAGTGGATTGTATCCAAATGTGTCCATTAGATATTTGAATTCTCAATAATGTCTGCAAGAAATTGTGCAGATGGGGAAATATGATGTTTGTATGTGTCAGACTGAGGATTGTAAATATGGTGCTTCTTACATTCATATTTATCCAAAAATTCAGTACACATCGAAACAAATGCAGGTTCACAAGTGATTATTTTCTAAACTAAAAGTTACACTCATCCATACATTCATACATCCACGAGTATCTATTTCACTTAAACTCAGACAGGTATCTGGCAGGCTTTTGCTGGTACTGGTAATAGTTTGCCTATTTTCTTTGCCAGACTTACTCAACTTACAGTCTAGTTTGCCTTGCTAGATTTGAATTCCAGCAGAACTGAGTAAGGATATCCATTGTGCATAGTAACTGGTTCTTTATGATGGCTCCAAAATGCTACCATTTTAATAAGTGTTCCACCACAGTTGAGTAATTTCACTTACTGCCTTTCTTAAAAGACTTACCTGTAGTAAGTATCCAATAGAGGCTTACTACTTTGTCTTGTTTGGGTAGGAACTTCTCTTGTTCTGAGAATATTTTTTTTCTTCTTTTGTTTTGTCTTTTTAAAATGTTCATTTGGTAATTTTCTACTGTCTGACCCAAGGAGTGACAATCAATGCTTATGATAAGTACATAAGGACACTGATAATAATGTGATGCCATATGGAAAGGGAAGATAGTTAGGAAGTTTTCATTGTATGTGTCGAGGTCTGCTCATGTAGTTGTTGGGAATCTTAGGAAATTGCACGTCAAGTGAATTGGAGATTTTAGTATTTTCTTCTCTATATTTTGTACACATAGAATTCTTGACCTTGCTTCTTCTTGAAATTTTTCTTGTGTCTAATTTCAGGATATGTGCACTGGTCCCCATGTGTTCCAGGATTTATTGCAGCAGTCAGAGCTCGAGGAGCACACACCCGAAGGTAAACATACAGCAAAGGATACTATCATTACCTTTCTTACTGAGCAATTGGAGGAAAAAGTTGAGCTCCTGGAATCCAGCAGTGAAAACAGTGAAGAATGAGAGTTGATCATATAGGGTCAGCAGAGCACCTTAGTAGAATAAAAACAAACCAAAAAATGTAGGTTTACAAACAACTATATGTGACACAGACTATTTCTGTGAAGGTGCTGTGAATAAAGGAATGAACATCAAGAGAACAAATCTCCAATTGGTTTGCTTAAACTCCTTGAACTAATGTTTGGTTTTGGTTTGGAGATATGAGAGATGGCATATACAATATGTAAATACTATTGTACTTTTACATAAGAACAATATTTTAAAATATATGAAACATTGGAGAGATGACATTCTGGATAGCGATAAATAAAAACAAAGGTAATCTCAAAACAGCCATAGCCATGGTTCTACAAAGTCACTTTATGCTAAATGAGCAGGCCTGAGAATGCTTTTCAGTTCTAGTTCACTCGGTCAGCGGAGGAATTGACTAAACAAATGCCAAACTAAACAAATGCCAAACACATTGTAATTGAATTAATCCATCTTGCTGCTGGTTGTCTTCTTCCTCTCTTTTCCTCCACCTTGGCCAGAGTTACAGACTTCTCCAGAGGGCTAGGTTGGCATAGTGTGTTCAGAATATGATAATTTGAGCCTGGTTATCCGTGCCTAAAGTGAGCACTCTGAACTGATTTCTATTCTAATCTATTTGTTTGTTGAGTCTTCTCCAACATTAAACTTCAAAATCATAAATACTTTTTCTATTTGATAGATGGGTGGCCATATAATTTTGTTTAATACATAAATAAAAATGTCCTCCTCGCTCAAAGTCCAACATTCGGTTTCATTATGTGTCACAAGGAAACCCCAGCATGATTCTAATCTTCATAGATATGGACACAGCATGGCATCTGAATTTTTTTTTTCAAGGATGCACCTTACCAAGTGCTAGACTATGGTATATTTCTTAACCGCTATTTCCTTTAGTATTAATATTGACCCTAAAAGGCTATTCACCACTTCTGTAACTGATCTTCATTATCTTATTCTAAGACTGGTTGCTTTATCTGTTAATACTGCTTTGATCTTCTTTGTATTTAATATTAGTCCTTTTTGCACTGTGCTCCTTGACTTTTATTGCTACAGCTTCCAGAACATTTTTGCTATCAAAGTAGCATAATCAACATAATGTAGATTATTAATTTTTTTCTTCAGTTTTAAATGATGCTCATCTTTTTCTAATCCATCTTCCCTCAATATATATTCAGCATCTAGGTTGAATAAATAAAGTGAGAATATAGAGCCTTGTCTCACTCCTTTGCTAATTGAAGCCAGTCTATTTCACAATGTTCTGCCCAGATTGTGGTTTCCTGACATGTTTGTACGTTTTCCAGATCAATGAAATGTTTTGGAATTCCCATTTTTCTAAGCACATTCCACAATTTTATACAGAGAAACTGATGAGAGGCTTTTCTATAATAACTGAAGCACTTTTTGAATTCTTCCTATATTTTTGGCTTTAATGTTGCTTCAGCAAAAATGCCATTTTTTTCCTTAGCCTTTTCTTTTTTTTTATATATAGAAAAAGTTTTATTGGTTTCAGATATAAAGTACATTGTTTACAATATGTTGAATTTT
>JAOYMU010000098.1:92735484-92747427 GCA_025802295.1 Psammodynastes pulverulentus | reverse complement strand
AGATTCGATCTGCCTAATTACAGGCAGCTGGCTGTTAGCAGAAGTCTTGCAATTACTACAATTAATGCAATCATTCCTCTGCGCCACCAAGGCTCTTATACTCGTGCTAGAATAATGTTAGAGGATCCAATCTGGGTCAATCACCGGGACCAGAGGTTTAGTCTTCTGAGCTTTCAAATTTGTGCTGGAGCCCATCCTCAAGGAATTTCTCATGACATACTCTGCTAGAGAGAAATTCCCTGAGGATGGGCTGGAACATAAGTCTGAAAGCTTGTAAGATTAAACTTCTGGTTCCGGTGACCCAGATTGAGTCTTTATAGTTTCTAAATATTTATCCGCTGGAAAAATATTTTGCCTTTTGTTCTGCAGTGACCACATGCCAGGTTTATGAAGCTATCACAGTTTTGTAAACAGATACTTCAACTATTTAAGGAGAGGATGCTGGAGTTTTTCAGGCTAATATCTCTTTTTCAGAAACAATACTGTAATTTGTAGTAATTGTAATAACTGAAAGCAACAGCCAAGTCATGGATTAGTCTCTTTTTCAACTGGGAAGCTAATACAGTTCTTTAGTTTATATGTACTGAGGTTTGGGGAATGAAGATTGATTTTGATGTCACATCCTGATTTTTTTGTGCGGGTGGGAGTTGGAGAGAGGAGTTGAGAAATGTCAGTTCAATTTGTGTTGTAAGTTTCATACAGCCACCCTATACAGAGATATAAAAACTCTAAAATTTTAAAGGGCAGAAGATAAGGGAGGATTTTGCAGAAGGATTTAGCTAACACTTTTTAGCACTGACATATTGCCAGAGGAGGACTCCACTAACACTTTTCCGATTGAGGAAAACATGTCAGATTTAAATGAGAAAGTGTTGGCAATAATGCTGTAATTTTAAATCCTGGAGCTATTAATGCTGACACCAAAGTAAAGGGAATATCTGAGATGTTTCATTATATGTATTTATCTTGATGCTTCTTTATAAAGTGGTGTGCTGCAGATTAAAAAAAAAAGGCTTTTTATTTCAAAATTCAAATCTTAGCACAAATCGTTATTAAAGTGACTTTTAGAGTAAATTGAAAGTTTTTTTATTCAATTCTTGCAATATGCTTCTGCTGATTTGGCTAGGATGGGAGATCTTTTTACCATCAAGAATTTCTATCTTCTTTATTAAAAAGAAAAGAATGCTTTCATTGTTTCTCACTGAATGCCAGCAAGCCATGCTAAAAGGATAGGTTAGCCAAAATATTTAATCTCACAAAAGCTGGGGTATGCTACTGTGAACAGCTTGTAGAGATAAGCTGCAACACAATTAAGGCAACGTTTGGTGCAAATCACATTTAGCATGACTAGGAGCTCAAACAGAGCTCCATACATTATAGTTAGATCTTTGAATTGTTTATAATAGACCAGTTTTGGTACTCATGTATGATAACCTTTATTATGGCAGTTATGAGGAAAAAGAATAGTTTCCATAAGATACTGAAGTCAAAAATATAAAAGGAATCTTGTTACAGTGCATGCTTTTAATTTTGGGCAACCACCTTTTTAGAAACAATAGAAGCAGACGATAATCCTGTTTATGCTAAATGACTCTTCCTTTATCTCTTTTTCAGTATGTGCTTGAAAACATGTTCATCTGTGGCACACCATTGTTAGAGTCTGTGGGTCTGAATGAGCCAGCTGTGATAGAATTGCGGAATACCATCTGTACTTGCATCCGCAAAGCACTGATCCCCCTTCAAGCTTATGCCAAGAATTATGAAAAGTACTTAGAACTGAATAATCGCGATATCCACAGCCTCTTAAAGTAAGCAGCATTCACATGCAAGAGCAAGAACTAAAAACTGAAAGGGTAGATTGATACACAACCACTCTGACTTTACTTTCAGTAGAATTAAAGGACAAAAAAAAAAGCAAGTAGCTTTCTAAAACATATTGGCTTGGATCCTAAGTTCTTGCTCCAATTACTTTTTCATCTGTTTCCTGTCCATCTGCAGCTTCCCACCATGTTCTCCATCATTCCCACAGGTCACCTCAATTCTCAGGAGCAGGTGTTTGGCACCGAGAGGAGGGAGTTAGGAAACCTCTGTTTCATGAATACTGTGCAGTTGACTGAAAGGAGTATAGATTCTGCTTTTAATATTAGGAACTATATCAAGTGATTAAATTTTCTTTAGCATCAGAATGGTTACTGATTGATTTTTTTTTAATGTCGATGAGGGGCGTGAGTCACATTTTTTTCAATTTATTTTTACCTTTCCTAAAACAGTAGATATTTTAAGGCTTTTTCCCATTGAAAAATTGTATGTGACCATAATAAATACATACTGAATAAGAAGGCACAATTGCTGGCCTTGAATAAATAGTATAGGCAGCCTTAAGTCCTAGAGGAAAAAATGAATATAAATGTAATGAATTCATAAAGGAAGAACTATTTTTGAGATATCAGTACACATGTTAAGCATTTATTTATTTATTTATTTATTTATTCATTCATTCATTCATTCATTCATTTATTTATTTATTTATTTATTTAAAATATTATTCACATATTAACCTTTTCAAGGTTCACTTAAATTTTTAATTGTCTAAAAATTATCTGTAAAAACCCCTCATAACACTTTTGAATTTTTCATGGCTAGCTTTTTTTTTTAGCCAAAATGCTGAAGAAGAGAGTTTTAATCCTGGTATATTAGCCAAAATGGAATTATCTTGCTACATAAAAATTGTTTTAAGCCCAATCATTAAAATCTTATAATGATATATTCATCTTTGTATCCTCTTATATAACATTTAATTTTCTTCTTTTTCTTTTCTTCACCTAAAAAACTAATGTTTTTATATGACTTTTCTTTTTACCCTTCATTCCTGTGTCCATATTTTTATAAATGCTTGCTATTATCATCAAGAAATTGAGCTTTAAAACACTGTTCGCAAAGCGCATGTTGCTTCTCATTATCTTTCTTTCAGCTTTCTGCTTCAAACACTTATTTTTTGATTTATTTTGTGCCTATTTGCCTTTTATGTCTTAGATAACCATTTTTGCAAGATAACTCTTTCCTACTGTGTATAAAGTTGAATTTTTAAAATTATTTTCTTAATCATGACTTTCCAGTTGATCACCATTTCCTAAGTGGAACTACAGATTAGCTCTGCATGTATTGCCATTTTATATAAACAGATTGAATCTCCTCATGTTAAATTTGCTTCTGGGTATCTGGAACTTCAGCTTGCTTGCTTATTTATTGTTTATTTGTTTTTAAAGAACAATATTTTTATTTTGCCATTTTTATTACTACAATGCAGGGAGATCTACATAACAGAGAATATAAAGCTATCATTCTTCACATAACATAAAAATTACAGATGCAGCCCAGGGGGTTTTCTTCACATCAAAAGTTCATTTGACCAGGATGGCTTTTACTGCTTGGTAAAATGGAAGCAAGATGTGGATTCCTCACAATTGGGGGGGTGGGGGCAGGGGGGGATATTCCACAATATGGGAATCCACAATGAGAATGCATGCTTCCAACCTCCTTCAATAGAAGGAGACAATCCTGCAAATACACAACAGCTAAGCCATACTGGATATCCTTCAAAAGTGAAAATTAGCATCATGAATAGGCCTATGTAGATCTAACTCTTTATCAGTGTAGAACCCTACTTTAACAGTAAGGTTAAAAGGCCTAGAGCTGAAAGTGCAGTCTTTCTAGTGTATCAGGAACTGAAAAATACAGTTTATTTCATATATCTACTACAGGGTTAAATATGATTCTGTTTGATCAGATTAAAACCACTGTATTTAACTAATGTTAATACATACTGGACAAAGTGTACATGACTATCTGGTCATGTGTAAGGTAGGAATGGAGATTTTGGTCCTGTGGGACACATCACGTCCCATTTAGCAATTGTTTAAATTGAAAGTGATTCTTTTTCTTGCATGATTCTCTTTAGTCACCCCACCGCCCTCATATATGCCTACTTACATTCACATATACACACTCTCTACCTTTCTTAGAAATGGACTGATTTTCTCCCTTTCTCCTGAGATGAAAAGGAAAGTAATGAGGTTTTCCTTCCTTCCTTTTAGCAAAGAAGCAAGGAAACATTGCATTTCTGCTGTCATTCAAAGAGCAAATACAGCAATCAGCCTTTCCTCCCAGTAATGGAGGACTAAATGGTTGAATTTTAATCCTGCTTGCTGTTTTTTGTGCGCTATTGATATTTGATGGCAGAAGACTCTCTCTGGGGACCTCCAGAATCAGGTTTTCTGGGGAGTTTGATTACTGTCAGGCTACTTTCCTGACCCGCCATAGTTTTCAGAGGAGATATTATGTTTCTGAATATGGATTTGTTACCTTCTACTCTGATGGGAATTCTAGGAGTTGTTAACCAGGTTGGAGAAAATGATTATATACAAATGTAAATATTTAAAAGTTTTGTGAAGCAGCATTCCTACCATAGCTGTATTATTTGGTTTGATTGTTTGTTTGCTGTAAATGTATTTCTGCTTATTTCTAGAGAATATGAGATCAATTGCCCTTCTGCTCCAGAAGTGAGAGAAATCGTAAACAAGCATTTGGCAGAAAAGGAGTTATTGGATAATAGTTTGCCAAGCTTCATGGTCATTGGCCCTTTTCATCTCAGCGTTGAAGGTGTAAAGCAGAACCTATCCAAGAAATGTAAAGCTTTGGCGACTTCAATGCTGGACATATTGGCAAAGAATTTACATCGTCAAGTAGAAGATGTGAGTTTTATAGTTGGTACACTGCATCTAGATGAGTGACCAAAGAATTTTATAATTATTTCTGGAAATGTACAATTATTTTACCAGAGATGGCTTATTGGCATGTGAAACCCGGTATTATTATCAGAAATTAGGAAAAATGATTATCATTTTCAAACTTGCATTTCCTTTGACTTTCTTTACAATATCTCAGTGAAGACACATGACATAATCAGACATCTTCTGTTTACAGCCCATGTCATTGCTTATCACTTGTGGAGAGGACAATGGGGAGGAAAAACAGAGAATAATGAGGTTAACTAAATGTTGCTTGGATACATAGAAAAGGCTTGTGAGATTAGTGGTCTGGGCAGGAGTGGGTGGCCTATATAAAGGGTAGTTTAGTCTCAATTTCAGACACCTGACCTCACCTTTTTGATGCAGTTGATTGAATTCTTTGTGTTGGACTTAGCACTGACAGAGTTATTATATCATTTTGCAGATCTGTGATGCTTTCAAGGCCATCAGCCGAAAAATTTATGAAAAACCAAACAGCATTGAGGAACTAGCTGAGCTGCGGGAATGGATGAAAGGAATCCCAGAAAAATTGAAAGTGCAGGAGGTGAAATGTAGTCAGGGAGATGGGATCAAATAACTGGAATGTCATGTGTAATGGGTAGAACTTAGACTTATACGTAAACTGTCTTTAATCCAGGAATGTGCACTATTGGAACAATACGTCTAAGTGTTTTTTTTAAAATGAAAGCTTTTTAAATATAGGGACTTCTTCATGGTGCAGTGGTTAAAATGTAGTACTACAGGTTAATTCTGCTGACTTGACTGCCAGCAGTTCAACAGTTCGATTCTCACCAGCTTAAGGTTGACTCAACTTCCATCTGACCGAGGTCGGTAAAATGAGGACCAGATTGTTGAGGGCAATATGCTGACTTTGTAAACTGCTCAGAGAGAGCTGTAAAGCACTGTGAAGCAGTATATAAGTCTAAATGCTATTGCTATTGCTATTGCTATTTTATTCTGCCTTTTTTTCCATGTACAACTCAAAAGTGGCAAACTTAGCAATACTCCTTCCTCCACCTATTTTCCCCACAACATAACAATGTCTCTGTAAGGTGTTGGATTGAGAGAGGATGACTGACCAGACAATTTTTTATACCTATGATAAGACTTGAACTCACTTAATAAGAATGACAAAAGAAAATACAAACTAAATTCAGAAACGGGAAAGTAAAGAAGAAAAGAGAATAAACAGTACAGAAAAAAGGAAAGAAAAAAGAAACATTTTAAAAAGTAGTTTTCAATCTTCATCATAGTACAAATGAACTTAATTTCAAATGAATCAACGTTGTACTTTTTTGCTTCTAACAATCATAATCTTCAGTTCATTCAGATGCTGTTGTAAGAGTTGATCTTTCTTTGATTTTTCTTTTTCTCATCTCAAATATTTCTTCAAGGTTTTAACCAATTTCTTTTGTAATCCAATAAAAAATCCTTATCCAGTCAATCTCTTGGCTTGTCAGCTGTATTTCCACTTCAGTTGTTTTCTCTGTCTTATAGTTCTTTTTTATTTCCCAATATTTCTGCAAATTATTTACATTCTGAGGTTTCTGCGTCAGTTAAAATTTGTTTCATCTCTTTATCTTCTAAGATACTTTCTTTCACATCATTAATTTATTATTTAATATCTTTTGGACAATCTATTCATATACGCAATGCTATAATGAAGCTGCTATTTTTGACCCTATTCCTCAAAAAATTCCGGAATGATTTCAAATGTTAGAGCGTTTTCTATAATTTTGCAAGCTCTGCTACTGACTAATGACAAGAGCCAAGCTTTTCACTTTTTAAAATTTTTCCTTTCTGCCTGGAATCTTTAGTCCTCTCTGATGTTCAGTTTCTTAAATCATAAATCTCAAATTTCTTTCTCACTTAGGATAGATTAAACAAATTGGTTCGCATGAAGTGATGTTTATTTATATAATTATTTCCAAACCTTTATAGCAGAAGTCCTAATCATTATTCCAAGTATCTGGACCCTTAATTCATTTATAATGTTCATGAACCAGATTCTTATTTAGCCTTTTACCAATTCCTTTCTATTTTTTTAAAAATATGCTTACAGATAATTTTTAATTTATTCAAGAATGAAGGTAAACTCACCAGGTGGCTTTTGACTTGTAATATTTCTCTAATATCTTTAAAGTAGTTGAATAGGTCCTTTTACAAAATGATTACAAATGAATGTCCTTTAAAAGGTTTCTCTGCAGTTGAGAATATGATACTTTTCTTCATCTCCACGTACTCAAACCTATGGGAAACCACTATCCTGTAGTCTCCTCATGAGTAGCTGCCTTTAGGAGCACACGTGGGCAATTTCTTTTATCTTTTATATATCTTTATATATATATTCTATATATTTTTTAATATTATCTTTTTATCTAGGAAGATTCCATGGGACTGATCTGCCTCCCTATCCTTTGGTCATAGCTGCAGTCATTGTCTCTGTTCATTCAGAGATATCTTAGCTCTTCATTCCTCAGCTGGAAGTTCCAATATGTATAAATTATCTTGAAGGAGTAGTGGTTGAGTATGCAAGCATTTATTTTTGTCAGACCAAATGGGAGTGCCTTACTTAAGTAATAAATAAAGATATTTCCATGATTTTGTATTCTGTACTTAGTGAGCCAATGCAGACTTTTAAGAAACTGCAGCTATAACATATTCTGGAAAATATATTTATACCATTATATAAAAAGACACACTTCAAGCTTCTGCACAGCACTATGTATAAACAGAGCAGTAGCGCTCTTGGATTCAAACAAAAGATGTAGATATCTGGGGACAGAAGTGCTATGGCAGTAGAAATATCTGTTGGTATTTAAACTGCATTGAACTTTTGCTGCAAAACAATTTGTTCAGTTCTTTATTTAGATCGTGAGCATCAGTATATAACTTGATTGAGCACTATCAATATCAGCATTTATAGTTTGTTTATTAAAACCCTGCTTTTGTATTCTGGCAAGTATTCAAGGTGGATAACAAAATATTAAAAAAAAATACCCAAGAGTTTAAAAACTTAAACACATAAATTAACATTACAATTGATATTAACACCATGGAACAGAAGAAGAGCATTTTTATAGATTTTCCTAAATACCTAGAGATTAGAAGCCAAACTCAGTTCCTGAAGGAGTATTTTCCATAACATGTGAAGCAACAGAAGAGAAGGCCTTCTCCATGTGCCAGAAACTCATGATTGCAGAGACATCCTCCAGTGAGCTTTTCATTGAGATCTTAACAGTGTGCAAGGTTGTAAATAGGTAAGATACTGTGTTAGAAAGTTAGGCCTTATGCCCTTTAGATGTTTAATAATCAGAACCAGCTCTGCTAAGCGAGAAGCAGCCAGAGCAGACCTTTTAGTATAGACATCATATGTTCTCTCTATCTGCATCAGTTATCAGCTTAGCTACTTCAGTTTGTGCCAGTTGCAATTTCTGACACTTCTCAAGGGAAGGATAGCCCAATGTAGAACATGTTACAGTAATCAAAACAGCATGTGACAAGGCACAAATCCAATCGGTTCAGGGATAATTACAGTTAGTGCCCTAGATATAATTATACAAATGTGCTCCTGGCCATAGTCACCACCTGTAAATCTAGTAGCAGCTGATATAATCAAAGGACACCCAGACTGTGAACTCTAATTATATGGATTCCCAGGTTATTAAAAATGCTAAAAAACATGGTAGGTTTGGCAATAGCACTGTCTTGGAGTTGCCAATACCATAGGATCTAGCAGGCTTTAAGAATCATCTATAGCACAGGTGTCAAATTCGCCATGTCACATTGCCATCACGTGACTTTTGTGACGTTTTCCCCTTTTGCTGGGGTGGGGTGGGGTGGGTGTGGCCTGTGCGTGACGCATCTGGCCAGTGGGCCACCAGTTTGACACCTCTGCTATTGTCTTATACTTCCTAAAGTATCCTAAAGTAACACTTCAGAAGTTTTTAGATCCTGCTATGTTTCTTTTGTTACTATAGCCTAACAACCAAGCAATAGAACTATTTCCTCTTTCTTCACCCTTGTATCTGAATCTCACCATATTAAATTTTGTTCCGTAATGGAATGAAATGTTGATCATGGAAATAACGTCTGCCTCTGTTTTTTCTCTCTCTGTATGTATCATCCTGTAGGAATTGATAAGTAGTGTTATGGAAGAATATGAAGTCATGGAGGAATTTCTTTACAATTTGACTCAAGATGACTTCAGTGACAAGTAAGCATAAGTCATTTCCCCTGCAGTCAGAGCAAGACCTTTGGCCTGGGTTATTATATTTTGTGCCTCAGGGTGTTATTTACACATCAGAAGGCTTCATCAAATCTCTTCAGGCAGCCAGAAAAGATATCTCCTGCACTACCTTATTCAAATGCAGAAGTTGTGGTGGGGGAGCCTGCAGCCTGCAATTGAGGCAGTCTTGTAGTTTCTGACCTTTTTCAAAAAAATAAAGGTCTTTATTTTACATTGCATCTCATGAAAGGCCAATGAATTTAGTGACTGTACAGTGTGAGATTGTTAGACTTCATATTTCTGTGCAGATAGATGTAGAACATTCAGAATGCTCAAGAATGTCTGTCCTTGCCAACATTTCAATGCAACTACTATATACTACAAACTAGATGCAGGAGGTAAAAAAAATTGGTCCCAGCCTGCATTCTCTTTTCCATAGCATTTAAAGTCGATAAGAAAACATATAAATATTACATATGACGTGAGTTTGAAATACCCTGAACATAATAAGAATTTGAATAGCATGTTTGATTTGCAACCTCATTTATCTATTATTAATTTCAGTGATCAGGCTCAAAAATATCTTATGATGAAATGGGTCATTATAATATTTCCTATTTTATAGACTGAGAATTAACATAGCTATTCTGTCTTCTGTTTCACTTGAGCTCCTTTCCCTGAATTAGAGCATCGTTTGCCATGTGACATAGCTAAAGCTATTTTATTTAATATATATCCTGTGCTTAGGTGTGATTGTATGCCTGATGGAACAGTGTGATATTAAAGAGTTTTTGGGATTATTATTTTTCTTTTCATTCCCAGATACTGCCTGTATTTAGTTATAAGAATTGCATTAGCACTTTCTTATAAATATCCCAAGAAACATTCATTTGTGCTTTCAGGTGGGCTGCAAGTAACTGGCCTCAGAAGATCAGTACACAAATTGAATTAATAAGGCAACAGCACGTTGAAGATGAGGAAAGATTCCATAAAATTCAGCTGATGGATCAGAACAATTTCTTGGAACGTTTAGATGGCC
This sequence comes from Psammodynastes pulverulentus, assembly GCA_025802295.1. Taxonomy (NCBI): domain Eukaryota; kingdom Metazoa; phylum Chordata; class Lepidosauria; order Squamata; family Psammodynastidae; genus Psammodynastes; species Psammodynastes pulverulentus. The sequence goes on along the minus strand of JAOYMU010000098.1, from coordinate 92,737,352 downwards.
TTCAGGTACTAATCCCTGATTGCAGATTTCTCTGCATTCTCATTAAACAAACATGCATGGGTATACAAGCAAGATTGTTATATGAAACTGTGTATCAGATGCACTTGTCAAAACATTTGTTTCTATTTAATTCATGCACTATCATCATCAGGGTTTACAGCTCTATGCTGTTTCCAATCCTGCAATAAATGTTCTTTGGCAAGTAGACTTTTTATATAAAATATAAGTCTTTTCATATAAAAAGGATATGCTTCCATGGTTTTGCTTAGGCTATACATTTGCTCTTGCCCTAAAGGTATTTACATGTCAAGTCCTATTTGGAGATTATTTCCCGTAGGTTTGAAATGGAATTGAATATTTTGCAAATATTGCTTTTAATTCATGCTGTTATCAACTTGCTAAAACCCAGATATACAGTCTGTGGCCTAAATACCATATGCACCAAATACCTCCTTTTCAAATGTTGTTACCTACTGTACCTGCAACAAACCTACAGTGCTACTCCTCTGAATATGAATATTATATATATGTGTGTATTTAGGTGTATGGAAGAGTATGAAAGCAAGGGAACATACACCTTTTGATTTATTTTCCACCCAAAAATCAGGTGAAATGTGATTGGATGGGGATCATTTTAAGAATATGTGTGTTTGTGTTGATTAAAAGTTTAAAAAAAAAAATATACCCCAATCCATTTTTAAAAATCTGTGGTCCCGTTCCCTTTTGCAATGCAACCCTGATACGTTATTCCAAGACTGGTTGCTAATCTCGCCTCAGAAATGCATTGAAATTGTAACCAAAAGGCAACTTATACAACTGAAATGTTGGAAGAAATTCATGAACCTATTTTCCAGTCAACATACTTGTCTGAAGGATTCTCTCTTCCTATTACACCTGCTTTGTTTCCCAGATTGCAGTGGCTGGATTTTCTGCACACATGGATATTGGCCGGGCCCATGAGATAGCCAATGAAGCCAGAAGAATCAGGAAGCAATTGAAAGAGTCCCAGCAGTTGGCATTGCTTTACAATAACCGGGAGCGTATTTTCGGCATGCATGTAACGAATGTGAGTGTCCAGCATTTTGTCCGTTCATCATGCTTTATATTCCTCTGTGAGCTGATGACAACAGCAAAAATTCCCAGTATCTCATCACCAGTATTTCATTACAAATTCACCATGTTGTCGTCTGTATTTTCTGCACAGGTTGTCTTAAAATTCTTCCCTGCAATCTAACTGAAGTGTTTTTCTCCTGTCTGTGAGCAGCAGAAACCTAAACAGGCATATATTTTACTGTCTCCGCTGCCCATTCCAGTTGCCTCTGTTCTGTCTATGAGTTGGAAAATGTGTCCTCGATTCATGTGTTGGGAACACTGCTCTTCCCCCATATTCTCAGCATCATTTCTCAGCCAGTGGGAAAATCATGTGCCAATCACATCACCTGCAGGTATAGTCATCTGTCAGAATTTATCCTATTCTTCACTTGACACTTCTCCCAGCCTAGGGACCAGCTGCTGAGGCTGGGAGAGGCAGCAGGTGAAGGAGAGAGAAGGCTGTTTAGCTACCAGTTCTCTGACCCAGTCCCTGGCTCAGAGACTGATCAGTCTGAATAGCTGACAGCTAGAGTCAGAAGTGACAGTTACAGGACGGTTATAATAGTTGTCTCTGCTGCTTGCCCAGGGAATGTTCCACCACCACCTCCCCCACCCCCAGCAGAAGCTGTTAGGGCAGCTTTGGAATACATGCACCCTAGATAACAGCTGAGAGTCTCTCACTCTCTCCTTGTCTCTCTCTCCTTGTCTCTCTCTCTCTCTCTCTCTCTCTCTCTCTCTCTCACATATATACACACACCACTCCCAAATTGTATATA
>JAOYMU010000098.1:92720658-92733626 GCA_025802295.1 Psammodynastes pulverulentus | reverse complement strand
GAGTTCCCCAGCCAGCTATGCTTCCTGGGGAATTCTGGGAGTTGAAGTCCACAAGTATTAAAGTTGACAAGTTTGGACATCCCTGCACTAGGCTTAACTAGGGTTCAGCCTGAAATTGTCTTCATCCAGACTTCCACAGCTTCTGGCTATTAAGGCAACATCACTTAATTGTCTGGATGCCAACAGATGACTTCATGCAGGAGATCCATATAGTTCTTGTATAGGAGTTGGGAGAACCTTGAGATACTTCACAAAATAAGGGCCTAAGTCTAGATCTCTCATCTATCAGCTTCAGCTGGAACCAGCCATGGAGAGAAGAGGGAGAAATAGTATAATACTGTGTCTCCCATTCCTAACCCTTTGAGCCAGTCCAAAGTAAACCATAATCAATGGTATCGATGGCTCTTAAGATATCATGGCTATCATGCAGTAGCCAATCCTGGTCCCACCACAGGATTTCTACAAATGCGATCAGTGCTATCTCAGTATTATATCCAGGTCTGAAACCCCACCTAGAAATTAAAGATTAATATAATTTGGATGAAAAATATGGTTAATATAATATAAAATGTGAGCAAGTAAATTCCTGATTGATACCTCCCACAGGACTATCCAGACAGCTGCTTTAATATGCTTCCTTCAGTTTATGAGCTGACACAAAATTAGCACAGTTTGCTCTGAACCATCCTATTCTATCCCAATAATGAGGCCATCCAGTGGCACCATTTTTACCACATTAACTATAATGGGGAACAAATTAAAGAGAGCAATTGGTGGATTTCCTATAGTAAAACACATACACACTAACTGCTGTCCTTGGCAAGGGATGTGGCTGGAACAAGAGGCATGTTTTGACTGATGACTATATCCACTAATTTAATCTTCTGGCAGAATCTGATGCTGAGGATCCATAGAGTTTCACTGTTTTTCAGGACCTGATCTGCCTCTTATTTTACATGGAAATCACCTATTCTGCAGACGATTCTCAGATTCTTGCATGATATTCTTGCTCTCTTGTTATGCTTTTTCTCTGTCTTTCTTCCTCACTTAGTCTTTCTGTCTCACGTATATCTCTAACTCTGCATAAAAACAAAAGGACAGGGGGTTGTTGATCAGCACTGGTTGGTAGGTTCCCCACTTCTCCTGACCCCTGCTCCCCAGCCTATGCACTGTATTCCACCTTCTCTGTCATTCCTTCTACTAGATTGGCTATCAGAAGTGAGAGCATTCTTCACAGGGAACAAATGTGGGAAGATTTGTATTACTCCATTATGTAATCTATACTTGCAGGCTATCAATAGTAACTCTTGACAGAATCATTCAATAAATGAGAAAAGATTAAATCTTCAGCAGGAAACTCCCTTTCGCTTCAGAAAACTAAGCCCCACAACCAGTTGCTAGCACGAAAAAGTAGCCTATCTATGCTGTCTCCAAGTGGTACTGGAAGATCCCAGTTCTTAAAACTTTGTCAAAGTATCAAAAAGGCACAAGGCTTGCGCCAAGAGAGGATGAAAAGGCCACTTTGACACCAATTAGTTAGATCCAAAATTGGGTAGCTTCAGCTCTAACCTGGAGATGTGAAAAGGCAACATGATGAGCACATAGGTTTAAAGAACGAAGGTAGTTCTCAACTTATGACCACAACTGGGACCAGAATTTCTATTGCTAAGCAAGGCAGTTGTTAAGTGAGTAATACCTCATTTTACCACCATCTTTGCAATGGCTGTTAAGTAAATCACTATAGCGTGTGTTCTTTAAACAAATCTCACTTCTCCCATTGACTTTGCTTGTTTGAAGTCCCTTGAGAAGGTCATAAATAGCAATCATATGACCCTGGGATGAAAATACAGGCCAGTTGCCAAGTGCCTGAATTTTGATCAGGTAACCGTGGGGATGCTGCAGTGGCTGTAAATGTGAGGACTGGTCATGAGTTGTAGCATTTTTTTCAGTGGCATATGAACAGTGCTAAATGAATGGTTGTAAGTTGAGAACCACCTGTGGTTAGTAAGATGGCTTTAAGTGGCAGGTTGGAGGCTGTGCAAATGAGACCTAACATTGTTTCCTTATTATATTTCTTAATGTTTTCTCTTTTAGGATATGGTCAAAAGTAATTGGTTTGGTTTGGTGTTCCCTCATATACTGATTCTGAAGAGGGTACAATATTAATGCCAGCCCATGAGAGACTATGGAGACTTGTGATCATCAGCTTCATTGAGAGTAGAGGAGAGGAGAGAGGAGAGTCAAGATATTTAAAAAAAAGAACTGTCAAAGTGGCTTTAGGGCTCCTTCCATGTTTATTTATACCAGCACAGGGGGAGCAAATAAGTACATAGCCTGACTGCCTGTTGACTTTGTTAGAAAATACTGCCCACAAACACAAGCTATCAGCAATTCAATTTTTGTTTGTTTGTTTGTTTGTTCCTTGCTTGTTTTTGCTTCCCTCAGTATGATAAGTTGTCCAGGATGGTCAAAGACTTTCAGCCCTTCTATGATCTCTGGACCACGGCGTCAGACTGGCTTCGCTGGGCAGACAGCTGGATGAATGATCCTCTGTCTGCAATCGATGCAGAGCAGTTGGAGAAGAATGTCAATGAGTCCTTTAAAACAATGCACAAATGTGTAAAACATTTCAAGGATATTCCAGGTAAATGTGAGGCCTTGAACCAATTGCGTATAGTTTTGATGAGGGAATGAAATTAAAAATCTGCACTTCTTTAGGAAGTGTTTGTTTGTAAGGTGCAGTGCTGTGCGGTGGCCTAGAATTGTAGCTCTCGCCTCACAATCAGGAGGCTGTGAGTTCGATTCTAGGTAGAAGCTAATATTTGGAATAGACTCTTCTGCTTGAGCAAGGGACTAGATGACCTACAAGGTCCCTTCCAATTCTGTTATTCTATATAATCTATGTTTATTCTTACCTGTTGCAATACAACCACATTGGGCTTGCTCAATGGAAAGCGAGTTTCAGAAAATTCAGGAAAAATAATGAGTATAAAAAAGACTTAGAAAATGCTTCCCTCTGCACCCTTTCAGAAATTATATACAAATATATCAGAATTATAAACTTTCTCTGAAATGATCTTGACGGTAGCTTTATATTTAAATTGTAATATATTCTGCACTGGAGGATTATGGGGTTTTTGCCTTTTAACTTGTGTTCTGTTTAAAGCCGTGGATTCTGTTTGAAATGCAGGGAATCAGTTTAACAGAAAAATAACACGAAGGAGTATATATGTAAACAGGCGAATCATTAAAAATCAGGAGGGTTAAAAATACAATTGTATAACGAAGTAAAATTTTCGCTTTTCCTGTACTGAAAGAACCTCGTCTCATGAAAGCACTGCTTGCTTATTACTTTTCTACTGCAAGAGCAGCCAGAGGCTATGCAGCAGACCATTCAAAACAATTTTAAAATATTGTCCCTTTGAGCAGCACTGCCTTTCTCACAATTATAACTTTAAAGAAAACATCGATAGGAAAAATTAATCTTTAATCAGATATACAAAGAAATAAGAACTGCTAGGACGAACTGGAGATTTCCCTTTGGTTAATGTAATGCTGCATTTGTCAGTGATCTTTCCCTGATTGCTTTTCTCTAAACAATGCTCGGATTTACTCTATCCTAGTGTCTTTTGATGGTTATTTTTTCTGTCTTATGAAAAGCTTGCCAGGATGTGGCTGTGGAAATCCGTGGCAAAATTGAGGAATTCCGGCCTTATATTCCGCTGATTCAAGGGCTGCGCAATCCTGGCATGCGTAACCGCCATTGGGACATGCTTTCAGAGGAGATAAAAATCAACGTGAAGCCCAAAGCCAACTTGACATTTGCTCGCTGTCTGGAGATGAAGCTCCAGGATCACATTGAGAGTATAGCCAAAATAGCTGAAATTGCAGGAAAGGAATACTCAATTGAGAATGTGAGAATGCCATTCAATTTCTTTTTCCCTTTAACCTTCTTTATGTTCCAATATGTTAGTTAATAGCTGAATTGTTTTCTTCTTACTTCTTGTTCAGAGAATTTTAAATTTTTTATACCATATACTGGTGAAAAATGTGTAACCCAAACACTGGCAGTCTCTCTGAGAAGCATGTATTAAAACAGATAGATCTTCTTCAATATATTCATTAAGTTTTCTAAGAATAAAATTTGAGGTAGAAAATAATAATTTCTATTTTCTTTCTTTCTTTCTTTTCTGTTTAGTAAAGCTCAGCCTATTATTAATGCCATTGCACTCTATTAACTTTTGTCCAGTTGCCATTTTTAAAGCAAGCTATGCTCAGTGATGTTCAAAATATTGTTTCATGTGTCCTAGACTTTGGACAAAATGGAGCGTGAATGGGAATCTATCCTCTTCAATGTAGCTCCCTACAAAGAAACCGAAACGTTTATTCTGAAGAGTCCTGATGAAGCTTCTCAGCTTCTTGATGATCATATTGTTATGACACAAAGCATGTCCTTCTCGCCTTTCAAAAAGCCATTTGAGGAAAGGATCAACACATGGGAAACTAAGCTGAAGTTGACCCAGGTAAACATTTTCAAGATGCTTTTTGTGCTAGAAGAGGATTATATTTAACACAGATTCTTAACTCAAGGTAATTCTGAAGATAGTAACTTGTTAGATCAACTTCTTTGATACATAAGTCTCAGTGCATGCTCAGATCAATCCTTGTTGACATCTTTGTGTATAGATTTTAACTTTTACTTACTCTGTAGATTAAGTGAACTGTTATTATTCCCCCTATACAAACTTGTTATTCTCTTATGCATTATTTCCCTTACAGCAACTACAAGGGGATTAGTTTAAGAAGGGTTTTTTCTTCCAGAATTTTGATCAAAAGAGTACCAAAAGATAATGAGCTAAATTTGGGGAGTGCAGTGAGGCCATTAAATCCAGGAACATGCCAGAGAATGGGTGTGCAGATCACAGTTTTGTTCTTCTTAACACAGTTGAAAAATAAATGTATGTTTAAAAAAAGAGCATTACATACTTACAACCCATGTAGGGCGTTGCAGTGGCCTAGAGATGGAGCTCTCGCCTTACAATCAGGAGGCTGTGAGTTCGATCCTAGGTAGAGGCTAATATATGGAATAGACTCCTGCTCAAGCAGGGTGTTGGACTAGATGACCTTCAAGGTTCCTTCCAACTCTATTATTCTATGTTCTGCATATTGATTGTGTTGTTCAGTCACAAGTTACATCCAATTCTTTGTAACTCCATGTACTATAGCATGCCAGGCCCCTTGTCCTTCTCCCAGAGTTTTCCCCAAAATCATGTTCATTGTGTCAATGACACTATCTAGCTGTCTCACCCTCTGCCATTTCCTTCTCCTTCTGCCTTCAGTACTTATTGATTTAGAGAAAGCATATGTTAAATCAGCTTAAAAAGATGGAATATTTTGCAAAATAGGAAGTAGATGGGATGCTGAATGTGATAATACTAACGAATGCATGGAAAGCATGCATGAGAATAAATAGAATACTTAGCAAACGTGTTAACACTGAATGGGAAATCAAGCAAAGTTGTATGGTGAGATCTTGATGGTTTAATGTGTTTATGGATAAATGTGTCAGTTGGGGACATAGATGTCCATGAACTTGGAGACAACTTCATATTGTTAGCTGAAAACATAATGAATTGCCAGGAATATTATATAAATTGTATAATGCAATGAGGAATATATTATGAAAATGAATTTAAATTAATTCAAGCTAATTTATATTTAATTTAATTTTTAATTTAAATTAACGGTAAAGCTTATTGTGTTTGACAGGGAAAATGGAATAAATAATTGCAAGTAATGCACGAAGAGCAGAAAAGTGAAAGCAAATATGGTACTTGCATTTGTTCAGTTTTGCATAATATTTGCTAAACTGAGAAAATAAATATTTTTTCCTCCTGGCTACTGTTACTCTTAGAACCTCACAAGAGTCAGTGAAATATTTTTTAAAAAACATCCAGGGGCAAGTTTCTGATTTATAATATAAGTAGTCTTTGATTTATAATCATTTGTTTAATCATTGTTTAAAATCATTGACAGTGCTGAAAAAGTGACCTATGACTGGTCCTAACATTTATGACTGTCACAGTGTTCCTGGAGTCATGTGATCAAAACTCAGGCACTTAACAGATAACAGATAATCAGAGTTGGAAGGGAGCTTGTAGGTCAGCTAGTCCAACCCCCCGCCCAAGCAGGAGACCCTACACCATTTCTGACTTGGCAATTGGCCTGTATTTATGATGGTTGCAACATCCCCGGGTCACCTGATTGCTACTTATGACCTTCTTAAAGGGCTTCCGACAAGCAAAGTCAAGGAGGGAAGACAGATTTGCTTAACATTTCATGATTTGCTTAATGACTTGCAATGATTTGCTTAACAATCATGGCAAGAAAGGTTGTATAATGAGATATGACTCACTTAACTGCATTGCTGAGTGGTAAACATTCTGGCCCCAATTGCGGTTGAGGACTACCTAAAATCTAAATACTTTTAAAAGCCTTTTAAGTTTTAGATGGAAATAAGAATGTCTTTCAGACTTAATGTATATTAGTATAATGTCTTCTTCAGTGAAAGGCTTTAGTAAAGCATTTTAACATCAAGCTTTTGTTTTAAATATTTGTGCTTTATTTATGGTCATTAGCCATCGTTACATGTTTGAATCAAACTCTGCAGAATATTTGCAGGATGGCACAGAGATGAAACTCGAGATCTGAACAAACCAGGCGACAGGTTTGCACTTACAATATGACCATGTGTACCTCGAGCGTGGCTTTGCACATTTTAAAAAAAATCCTTTTACCAGACAGACTAATTTTCCACATGATGTGGGTTGCAAAGATTTTTAACCAACGGATAAAGGCTTCCCCACAGAGAAGCACTTTTCTATCTTGCTGGAAAAACCTTAGTACAGCGCTACAAAATGGAATGCTAGAATGCCAGTGCAACCCCTGAGACAACAGACAATATAATCATTGTCAATTACGAAAATAATGCTCTCAGGAAGATCTGCTGCCTTATCTACTGCCTGAGAGGCAAAGAGGTTAACTTGCAAGTCCTGTTATACTGGGATTGTGATGTCCTTTTCTTCAGTTTCAGAAAGTTTTAGCACGCTGTTGTTATTTTTCCCCCCTGTATGACTTCTTGACCATCCACGGTAGTCTCAGCGCTGTCTGCTTTGAAGAAGACACTTAATTACACACCTGTCTGCTCACAAAATCTGAAGAGCAGAGAGAACTGTAATTTTGTAACCCCCAGCCTGACTCAGAGGGATATTGTACGCTTGCCAGTACCAGAGAGACTGGAAGACCTCAGAGCATATTTAATCAGGCATCAAGGAAGTGGGGCTTTGAACCTGACTAAGCCAACGTACTTCAAAAAGGGGTGTCCTTTTGGTTAAAGTTAGTGAATAATCCCAGGGTCATTCTGCAAGTAATTACTTCAGCTGGTCATAGAGCATTTGTTGCCATTATCTCAGACGGATATTAACGTAATGTGAACTAGATGAGATTTTGTTAGAACCTAACTCTTTCCTCTTTAGCCCATACATTATTTTTGTGGAATAACCAACTCAGTGGGTTTATAATAACTAAAATAAATTAGCTGACTTTTCCATAAAAACCTTCTTTGCCCTGTGTTCAAGGAACCGTCATTATTGCTGGATGAAGAAAACATCAAAAGATACCGCAGCATTTTCCCATCATCAGAAAGATTCCAAGAATCCAGCTATGCTGGACTTTACAAGTATAATAAATATTAAGAAACAGTTCAGTGCTGTGCTGCAGCTTACACATTTAAAATGTATAATACAATTGACCTTGTTACTCCAGGCACATTTGCAAAGTAACACATGAGCTGAAAACTTTATATTGATGCCCATTTTAATTATTTGTCAAGGAAGATCTTATCTTAGGATCTTTCTCTGCTGATTAAAGTACTATCCTCTGATTCTTAAGTTAACAGAAAATGATACCATTATAATTTTTTTCTGTCCTCATTAACAAACCCTACGCTGCATCTATTAATGCATGTTCTAAGTTATGCTATATGGTCCTGCCTTGATTATGTAGACGTAGGCAGTGGTGGGATTCAACAGGTTCACACCTATTCACGAGAACCAGTTGTTAGCTTTCTAAGCAGTTCGGAGAACCAGTTGTTGGAAGAAAACTCTTATGTTTTTTTCCCCACTTTACAGGGCTAATCCTGTAAGGAAGGCAAGAATGAAACATTCTGCTGTTGTTTCTAGCCTAATCTTTATTGTCCTGCTTACAGAAACTGCCTCTTGGTTAACTCATAGAACAGCTAAAGGTTCTTGGCAATACGCTCCACTCAGTCACATGATCACCCAGCCACACCTACCCAGCTGGTCATTAGGGCAGAGAACCGGTTTTTAAATTATTTGAATCCCACCATTGGGCTAGGGCATAATAGGAAAAGCAGTTTGTGGATTAATTAACCAGGGAGAAAAAGGAAGCCGGCATCAACTTGAAAAAGTCTCTCTGGTCCCACAAGTTACTAGTCACCTGACATTTCCTCTGACATAATGGGTAGCAATTTTGCAAACCTTGCCATTGTCTTTGGATGCTTTTTCAACTTAAGAGGAAAAAACAGTTTAACACTAGAACGCTAAGGACCACTTAAGCCTGTCTTACTCATGGGCTGAGATGAGGATGAGATGAAACCAATATCATGAGGACATTCCAGGGAACAAGTTTTGCCAGGCATGGTTATACTCTGGTTAATGGAGGTATAAAGAGGCCTTCTAATTAATTTCAGAAAGGGCATCTCGTTCGGTTATTATTTTCCATGATTTTTATTTTTCACTTTAGAACAATTTTGGCAGTAGCTCCAAAATTAAAAGGGCTTCATAATGTAGTTATTATTTTTGAAACACATTTTAATACTAAGTGACTCACTGAAATTTGTTCCTTCTTGTACTGCATAATATAAAAAAAAGAATAATGACTGTTCCCGGATGAATAATAGAGTGCAGGAAAATCAATATGGTTTGGTATTTTAGTAACACTTTAGTTATTATATCAACCAATATAATATCCACTAGATTCTGATGCTTTATTATGTCATAAGGTGGTTAGTACCATCTCTTTCTTCTGAAGAATATTGCAGTGCACAGTCATTTCATAAAATGTCTAAAACAACCAATATGTTCCTTTCCCACCTCACCCAAGGTCTTTTTGCTTATCTCCAGGGCTGTTCTTGTTTAAAATGGTTGTTTTAAAAAAAATTGGGTTGTTTTTTTTTTTGAAGAATGTAACAAATTCTACTTTTCACATTAGGATTTAAACAGTGAAAGTACAAACAAGATCGTAGAGAAAGTCCTTTCTTTAAAATGACTGTACTGCTATATATTGTCAGTTGTTGAAAGTACTGATGCTATTGAAAGCTAATGTGCTGCAATAATAGGTTAAGGAATTTGGAATTGGCACACAAATAAAATGGACCTGATTTCACCTTTTTATTTTGTGTTTTGTATTTTTATTTGCTGTGCCTTTTTATCATGAATGTTTGGATTTCTGGTTACTTTATATAAATGCCTTAAGTCAATGTTTTTCTTGCATGATACAGTATGTAGGAGTTAGATATACTTCATACAGCAATAAATGGTTCTTTCCCTTTACAGTCTTTTAGACTGTTTAGAAAGTAGGTTCACTAATATATGAGATGATTGGTGAAGTCTTTGTAACTCTGGTTCAGTAGACATAGAATTTATAAACAATTAAACTGCTGGTTATACTATAGAGCCATCACTATGATCAATTTTTTTCTAATTTTTTTTTTAGTCATGAAGAAGTACTCTTCTTGTAGGCCTAAGAGTATATTTTATATTGAGAGCTACAAATTTCTCTCCAAACTTTATATTTTGCATGCAGTGAGGGATGAGGTCTCTTTGGATGTCCTACTATATACTGTATTTAAATCCAACTTGACATCAATAGACTTCTGTTCATATAACAGAAGTCTGTTTTCTTCTCTTTATGTCCTGAATATGCTATGTAAGAAGGGTGAGAATAAAGTACCTTAAAATTAGAAACCATTTCTTTGACAGAAGATTGTCACTGTTTGCTGTCTTTAATATTAAAAAGTATATATGAGCAATTTTTTTTCTTAAGTTTTCTAAAGGTTAAAGTTGCTTTACCTTTCTCAAAACCTAGTCCCTTGATATAAATATCTATTTCTGCTTCCATGTATAATCAAAGCTCTAATTTTATGCATTGTGGTGGCCTTTAACTATGGCCAAAGTAGTTTAATATATGTATTTATTTATTATTTCAATGTCAAGGCTGTGGACTCAACAGCAGTTTTGGGCATCTTACAGATAAAAATTAAAATACAAAAATGCCAAGAAAAAGGAAGGAAGATAGTTGAACCAGAAATCAAAACTCCAAAAGCCAATAACCAACCAAAGGGTTTGACCCCATCCTAGCTCAGGGCCAGGGAGAAAAACCAGGTCTAAAGCAGTTTGTGAAAAACAGAGTCGAATGAATCTGAATAAACAGTAAATATCCTCTAGGGGATATTTTCCTTCCCTCTCTCCCTCCCTCCCTCCCATCTTCTATTATCTATTTATCTATCTATCATCTATCATCTGTCTAATACATTAATACAACATATTATTTCTAGGATGTCTTGGAAGAATGGCTCACTTGCCAGCGTTCCTGGCTATATCTGGAGCCCATTTTTAGTTCAGAAGACATCAATAGACAATTACCTGTGGAAAGTAAACGTTACCAGACGATGGAAAGGATGTGGAGAAAGATTATGAAGAATGCCAATGAAAACAGAGAGGTGAGGTTATAACTATTAACATGGGGCATTTCTACAAAAAGACTCTAAGCCATTTTAAAGCTGTCTCTGAACTTCAATGATTCCACAATATCAGTAATGCTTAAGAAACAACCTATTTTAAGCTGTGCTTTGGTATATTTGAAAATGCATATAAAGCTACTTTCCTTTTGCTGTTCTCCGGAGAGGCTATGGATGTGTTGGCCTCTCACTGGCTGGAATTCTCCTATCTCCTCATCTCTTCATGTTAACCATTCAGCTCAGTCTTTCCCCCATTCAAGTAGAAGATTTACTACAATAGTATTTTGCTAAGACACTATTACTTCAAAGATCTTTCAATATTACAAAGAAATAGAGCCTTATTCATAGCTCCCCCTCTTTAACAAATACATTGATATTCTTTTTGAGAAATTGCCACGCAACATGAGGTGAAAACATTGATAGAATTTGTCTGCACTGTAGTCTGGTGGAAAGAGCACTGATTAGCTCCTGGAATTTGCGGTGTTTTGAAGGTTAGCAACATGTTGGCTTCAAACTGGTGATAGGAAATTGGGAGATGAAAACCATGATAGGGTGGATGTGTTCAAAGGTTAATGCTGTTCATAAGTTGATTCTGCATAAGTTTAACGAAGTATATTAAAACGTATTAAATGTAGTGTGTAAAAAACTCTGTTATCAAGGTATACACTTGTGTAATATGTTTCTTTGATTTAAGACACTGTATCAAATTAATCCTTGCCAAAACTCTAAGAATTGTTCATTGTTATTTTGCACCTTATTGTGTACCATAATTATGAATTTTTGGTCGTTTGGCTGTTGATTTTGAGATAAGCAAAATTAAATAAAGTCTTATATTTATTTTCTTTGCTTTTCTTTGAAGACATTTAGCTTTTCATCCAAGAAGCTTTTTCAGTTCAATCCATGGCCTGGATGACTGAGAATCTCCATAGATTATATTTAGTTATACACTTTAAATGTTTCCTTTGTTTACACATCTGAGAAGACACATGGTTAAGACATGTTTTGGAAAACCTACTTCAGTTTTTCCCACCCCCTCCTACTAACAAATATGTTCCTTTCTTCTATTCAGTGTTAGCTCTCATCGTCTTGCTGTAGGATTCAAATAGGATATTCTATGGTTAACATTAGCCTTCAAACAATTATTTAAAATCATAGTTCTAGGTGGGGACTCTCATGGATTGCATTTTCTTGAGGATAGACATAGCCAGAACTTTTTCTCTTTTTCCTACTACCCATTTTCTCTCTTTATTTTTCCAGATAATTTACTTACTTTTGAGTATCAGTTTACTCTCTTTAAATACAGAGAGCAAAGGTATAGAGAGTGTGATAAGTTTGCAAGCTAAGATTTGAAGAGCTCACTCTCATTCTCTTCATTTTGTTCTTTACAATGTTGTAAATTTGCTTCATCCCAATATTAAGTCTTTTTTGTTGTAACATAACACCAGCATTCTTATTATTAGTGCATGGCTGAAATTAAATCCACAATGTAAAATTACATTACAATTTTCATTGCTTGCTCAATTGTGTTAATCTGTCAATTTCCAGGTAATTAATGTATGCCCTGACCCAAGGCTATTGGAAAAGCTGAGGGAATGTAATAAATTACTGGATCTGGTGCAGAAAGGTCTAAGTGAATACTTAGAGACTAAGAGGGGAGCTTTCCCAAGGTAATTTTATGGTCTGAAATACTTAAACACATACCCAGGAGCAAAAGAAAAGAAACTGAAGGATCTCTCTTGCTTCCTACTTGAAAATGTTCTGTCATTCTCACTTGAGGAAATGTATGTTTGGATGCTGTTCAGCTTTTGTATCAGGGAGACAAGTGATGTTGAACAAGGAAACTTATAACCTCAGGAGTGAAATCATTGTAATTGAGATTTAAATATAGAGCAATGGGGGGGGGAGAGAGAAGACTAGGAAAGCCTGTAGCATGTATTCTGAGCTTCCTGTATGGAGGTTTTGTATCTACTTTCATTCCCATGTGCTCAATTCACTAGACAAAGATTTACTCATATTCTGGGACAGGTCTTAATTGAAGTCTCTTTTCTGTAAGGCATAAGAATATTACTCATTTAGGGAGAGAGGGAGTAAGAGAGAAGGAAGTGGGAAGGAAGGAACAGGCAGGAAGGGAAGGAGGTGGGAATGAATG
>JAOYMU010000098.1:92572894-92591535 GCA_025802295.1 Psammodynastes pulverulentus | reverse complement strand
TTTTTATAGTCATAATGTACACTGAAGATGGCATTTAATTTCATTGTACAAGGTGCAATGACAATAAAGTAAACTAAGCATTATATAATAAATACGAAAGAGTCTGTCTTTGAATACCAATTATTGTGAAACATGGACAGGAAAAGGGAAGCGTGCTAATATTCTGAGAGGGCTAGCAACTATGGAAATACTGTGTTGCTGAACCCTCCTTCAGCTGTTTTTTTCCAATATTCCTAACTTCACCAAATATAAATGTATATTGTACAATATGTGTGTGTGTGTGTGTGTTCATGCCATGTTTTATCCAGGGAGCTTAGAGTAGTGTACCTAGAACTGTTTCCTCTTCTGTATCCTATTGTTATACTGTGTGATTGTTATTTCTATGTAAGCTATAAGCAGCATTCTTGTTCTGACACAAAGGGCTAAATAATGGTATCTCATTAAACTAAGAAGGAAATTGAACATTTGGTAATGCTTAAGCAGGGGCAATCTGTCTGCATATCTCCCATTAAATCAGCTAGTCTGACAGTAAATCTGAACCGATTGTACAATTGATCTATTGTAATTGCGTCATAAGCAATTTCCCCTCAATCTTTATTACAGATATCCATTACATCTTCCTAATGCCATTAAGTGAATCTTTCCACACATATAAAGTAATTACTTGTGTAATCGTTACCATTTGGACAGCGTATCAAGAATTGCACACATTATTGTGAAACAAATAAGCAGTTGCTTAGCCTGTGGGAGGAAAGCCAGCCCTAACCATCGCTTCTTGGCACTGGCAACCTGCAGTGATCTCTCTTTCTGAGAGAGCAGAAGCCTCACTTGGGGCTAACAGCTGCCAGAGTTATGCTGAACCAATCTTTTCAATGAAACAGCTGCTTAAGGAAGTCCCCCGGGGAGGCATTTGAATTGCCTGAAAAGCCAGATGCAATCAACCCATAGCAAGAAACCTACACAGGGAAATGTGGGACAAACCAGCATGGAAGCCACCATAAAGCAGCCTACACAGCCTCAAGGAGTCTCCTTGAATGATTTAAAGAGGCCAGCCACATGCACAAGATTGTTATGGGTAACTAGCATTTTGCTACATTTTGGTACTTGGACAGAGGAAACTTCATCTAGCCTCTGACCGTGTGCAGAATGCCCAGTTCTAACAGACGTATTTACGGGATCAGTAGTACTTGTTTACGAGGAACATTGTCTCATTGTTGGCTCATATAAATGAAGATAGCACAATACTTTAGGTATGAAAACATATCCAAATGTTACACAATACATTGTATTGCATGTGAAGCAGGGGGTCCTTGAAAAGACACATGGACTAATTTGTCAGTGGTGTTCATAGTGGGAACATTAGCCACCAATATAGTGTTGCAATGTTGGAGACAAAGAACCCTCACTTGCATAAATATCAGGCGCTACCAAAGTGAGAAATGTCACCTTCTTAAATAATATTAGGAAACCAACTGGGGAGGGGGGGTGGAACCACATCTCAACCCAAACCTGAACAGAATAACTAATCGGTTAAATGAAGGCAGGCATACCATAGATATATAGTATCACATCCATAAGTCATATACTGTAACTTTATGCACCACATGAATTCACTTCAAATTAAAAGTAAATTTTATGCTTTGGACAATTATTAATGGGATCTTAAAACTTGTCCTCAATTATATACTGTAAAACTAGAACAATCCTGCTTTTTAGAAATCCCAAATAATTGAATTAAGGAAGCATGAATCAACTTTGAACATGATAAATTTGAGTATATGCATACTGGAAATTATATCCAAACCCTGTGATGTTATCCATTCAGTCATGTTTGACTCTTGGTGATTCTGTGGACCAGGTCTCTCCACATCTTCCGATCTTGCACTACTTCCTTGAGTTTTTCTATGCTCTGGCTGGTGTCAGCTTTAATGGTGTCCAGCCATTGTGTTCTTTGGCGACCTGATTTCCTTTTACCGCAAACTCTTCAAAACATAATTGCTTTCTCCAGTGAATTCCCATGTGTGACTTGGCCAAAATAAGTGAGATGCAGCTTTGTGATTTTTCCTTCTAGTTATATGTTTGGTATTATGCGCTCTAGTCTTTGCTTGTTGGTCTCCCTTGCAAGGAATACACAGGAGTCTTCTCCAGCACTACAATACAAAAGAGTTGATTTTCTTTCTGTCTTGCTTTTTAAGTTCCAACTTTTACATCGAATACAGCTACGAGGAACACAATAGAGCAAACTTACATTTGGTTGCCAAGCTGATGTCTTTGCTTTTCCGTATTCAGTTCATATTCATCATTGCTATGCAACCTGGTGCAATCCGACGTTGAGATCATCATTGTTTTTCCAACAACAAAAAAATGTTTATAGAACAGCATATCAGACTTAATGCATGTTGAGAAATCAAGAAAGTTCACCTGATTAGGAACTTGTATGCAAAACACGAGACTTCAATTATCCATTTGATCTCCTTTGAAGACTACGCAGGGAATTTACTATATACACAAACATACCATCATGCACTCATTTTTGTAGTTAGATGATACTATTGAGATGTATGTTAATTCAGAAAATTATGGCAGGGAAAGAGAAGGTAGAGCTGACAATGATTGATGATTTGGATTTCAGCAGTATAATGCTACCCTGTGCAAACACTTCCCATTTCTACCCTACTGTTCTGATAGGGGTTAGCTCTTGCCAAGCCATAAAACGTTTCATAACCAAAGCTTTTGCTTTTCTCTCTCCTGATTTTACTATATTAAAACAAACTGTCTTTTCATGTTCTCTGTTAATATATAGGGTCAACCATGGACCCCAGGCAAGATACCGGAGCTCCTGGCTGGCAGTGGCATTAGTCCCAACATCTTCTCATGATGGGCATTTTTTAAAATAGCAGTTCTCATTTCTTGTATTTATTTCTGAGTGAAAACCATGCTCAAGAATATTTTAAAATGAAGTGCTTCAATATCACTGTTTATTGGGTCTTAAAATGTTCTAGCAGTTATAGAGAAAGGCAGATATTTTTTAATCTTTCAAGAAAGTCTCCATGTGCTGATCAAATGAAGACTACTAAACCACAGTTGCAAAATAGATATTTTGTTAGTTTACTTTATTGTCATTGTACCTCATACAACGAAATTAAATACCTACTTCAGTGTACATATGACTATAAAATAAAACACAAACACAAACACACATCCTTCACATTCTTTACATTAAATTGAAAACCCCCAATACTGCATTAATATTGCACTATACAGTAGAATTCAATAAAGTTACTGCTCTGGGATAGAGGCTGTTTCTCAGCCTATTTGTCCTTGTTTTTATTATCCTGTACCGTCTGATGCATAATATACTACTATTTCAGTTGCGATCCATTAAACTGGGAGTTTTGTTAAGGGCCACTAATATGTAGCATGGAGAAAATTATAATCATTCATCAATTCTAACATGAATTTAATGTTTAAATTAACATAAATTTAATTTTCCATATCGACCATATACGATAGAGGATCCTTCAAAAGTGGTTATCACCTTCCATTCCCGTACCAGAAGATGTGTTTCTTTAACAAACGGGGGAACAACTAACCACACATTTTAAGAATATGTTGGGCAAACCTCACAGAAGCTGGCTGACAGTCCTTTAGTTAGATGGATTCAAATATTTCCAAGTTGAGGGTTTAGCTTTAGTAATTTGGCATATTATAACAATAAAAGGAGCTTGTAAAGGGTTTCATCTGGCCATGACACTGCATTGTTGAAACCACTTCTGCCTCTAGTTTGATCTGAATGAAATGTCATATATTCCATATTGACCCTGTTTTAAATTGTTGATGTTGTTTGTTGTGAACCGCCCCGAGTCTTCGGAGATGGGGCGGTATAGAAATTTTAATAATAATAATAATAATAATATTAAATCAATGTAAAGGGAAAATATGACAGCTATTTCTAACAAAACCAAAATAAAAAAGTCAAAATCAAGCAGGCATCCCATTGAGAACTTTAGCTATAGTAGATTCTGTGTATGCCTTACACTTATTTCAGCCCATTTCTTTAACCTAGTCATATATTAGCAGCAAGCTTTCCAAATTAAATGTAATATTATCTTCTACCTTCAGCTATCAAAAATGGTGCATACTTTGCACCAAAGTGTGTTTGTCGCTTCCTTTTGTATCTCAATTTGCTATGGAGACTAATGCCAGACAGCACTGAGAAAAAAGCATCAGAAGTCAAGTGATTAAGTAGCCTGGAATAGGACCTCATATAAGTGGGTCCTGTAGCAAATATATATGAATCCTTCATGTGCCTCTCATCTCAGTTAGATAATGAGTAAGCCCATTTTGCTGAAGTTACTTCATTAAAATTAGCATCATGAGAGCATGGCCTGATTCACGTACTGTGTTAAGATTTAATGTTAATTTTTTCTAGCTTGGTGTATTGTGTAAACTTGACTAATGTAATTTGTAAATCATGGTTTATGATTTCATATGTTGTATGAACCCCGTCTATTGTGACTTAATAAACTGTGATTAAACTGAGACCTAGTGCCATGTTGATCAATAAAGGGCAGAGCTTTCACAATTACTTATCAATATCCAATGGACATTGTTCAGTGGTGGGATTCAATTTTTTTTACTACCAATTCTGTGGGCGTGGCTTGGTGGGCATGGTGTGGCTTCGTGGGCGTGGCAGGGGAAGGATACTGTAACATCCCCATTCCCACCCCACTCCAGGGGGAAGGTTACCAGCGGTTCTCTGAATTACTCGAAATTTCCGCTACCGGTTCTCCAGAACTGGTCACAACCTGTTGAATATCACCTCTGAAATTGTTCCTTTAGGAAATATCTCGTCTCATTATGAGCATCTTACTTTTTCCTTGGGAAAACTTTTTAAAGACATAAATTGAAAATGTGTGTTTACCACTGAAATTTGGTTAGCTTGTTTGCCATGTTGCTGACTTGTATCTTCTTCATGACTGTCCTAACCCTGTAATTTTGTGACTGTAGTCTCCATTTGGCAAAACAGAAACTAGCAGGTTTTCTTAATAGATCCACAGACAAGTGCTTTCCATAAAGTTTTTCCCAGCAAACATTAATTTAACCCCATTTAATTAAGTGTATATTATCCTCCTGGTAGCAGTTTCACCATACCTGCCCATTCTAGAAAGCTATAAAATTTTATTCAATTGCTTGGCTATATTAACTTCCTCCAGGAATAATTCCTGGTGAAGCTTTTTTTTGTAGGCAGCTGTGATGGAGGAGGTTGATAATAATGGGTAATAAATTCAGACAGAAGGGGGACTGTGGTCATTACAATTAAGTTGCTGCAGGCTGTTCTAAGTAATTACAACTAGTAATCAACCATGGATTTCCCATTTTATCTTCATCTTACACAAGGGTTTAACTACATCCTCCTGCCAAACCCCTAGTGTCTAAGCATTACTTACATGTTCAATCTTGGCAGTAAATGCCAATTTTAAATGTTCTGCCGAGAAGTTCTGAAGATGGGAAATTACATCTAGAATATTCCTTTGTTTCTCCAGCTAGGTGTAAGTTAACAGTTACCTGTTGGACTTTAAAAATGCTATTTATTTATTATTAGATGTCTATGCCATCCATTTTGCCGAGGCAACTAGACAGCTTACAGTCACGCAATTAAAATGTCATATAAAACATTAAAAACAAAAAAGCAATAAATAAGAACTGGGCAGTTAAAAGTTCAGATAAAATTTGATTAACCATGATGGAAAAGAAGGGAGCAAACCGTGTATGGGGAAGAGCTGGAGTCTGACTAATCCATTAACTGCCACTAAGATGTCATGCTACCATTGGGGCCATGGGTCAACTGGCAGAGCCGTCTTCAAGCCCTTTTGGAAGGCCAGAAGGGAAGATGCACATCTCACCTGGGGGGGGGGGGGAGAGGATGTTCTAGAGGGTGGGCACCAGAGTGGAAAAGGCTCTTCTCCCCATGACAAAAGATACATTTTAAAGAACCCAAGGATCCTCTGGAGATTTCTACCTCACTGTTATTCTCAATCTCCAAACTCACCAAATCAGTTTAAATTTGGTTTATCACAATCCTCCGAGCAATTGGTCTTACAATAATGAAAATAAAGAGTGGAAATTACTGCCACAACTTCTCCAACAGCAACATTCTTGCCATTCTACTTTACAGAACCCACTCCCATTTCAGAGGCAATTCCTCCCCCCTTCTCAACAAAAAAGCCCAACCATTGCAGCCAACTGGTCTCCACGGAAGAGAAAGGGGAACCAGAGCAATCTCTAGACACATTCACTTCACAGCATTACCTTGGCTCCTATGGGTGGGATCTGAAAAACCCCCAAGCCACATTTTCCCTTGAGGAATCTGCTACAGCAGGGGTGTCAAACTAGGTGTCATTGAGGGCCGCATCAGGGTTGTGTTTGACCTCAGGGGGCCGGGGCGGCATGGCCAGGGGGGACATGGCCAGCTCAATGTCCATTTTCAGCCACAACGGCCTCCTGCAGTCCTCTGCCAGTAAAAATGAAGCTCCGCATGTGGTCCTCCTGAGCTCCAATTTTTGCTGGCAGAGGCACCACAGGGTGGTCCTTCACTGTTTCCAGGGCGGCCCCATGCACCAAATCTAAGCAGCCTGTGGGCCACATCTGGCCTGCGGGCCTTGAGGTTGACACTCCTGTGCTAGAGCATCTGAACCCAGGGATGAGATGAAGCATAGCAGAACATCTGACATCTCATAAAATCCCCAGCCTGGCTTCCCTGCAATTAAGCATGCAGATGAGCCAGAAATAAAACATCTTACTTCTTCAGCATGGATATTGTTGGGGAATTACAGAGATGCTTTTCAGCTGCCTTAGAGTCTTCGTGTAGAGGCATTTTGTGTTATCTTTGGGGCAACAAGCTAATATGGTTCTTCTGGGTGCAAGGAGGACGGGGTATATTCAGGGTCCCTTCCATCAACCAATGCCATTGTGCTGGATTTCCCAGTCATGCCTTCTCTGTGGCTGTGTCTATGCTGTAGAACCAGTGGTGGGATTCAAAAAAATGTACTACCGGATCTGTGGGCGTGGCTTGGTGGGCATGGTGTGGCTTGGTGGGTGTAGCTTGGTGGGCAAGGCAGGGGAAGGATACTGTAAAATCTCCATTCCCACCCTACTCCAGGGGAAGCATACTGCAAAATCTCCATTCCCACCCCACTCCAGGAGAAGGATACTTCTGGGGGAAGATTACCACCGGTTCTCCAAACTACTCAAAATTTCCACTACTGGTTCTCAAGAACTGGTCAGAACCTGCTGAATCCCACCTGTGTGTAGAACCCCATAGCCCCAGATATCCAGATAGCCCTTAGCCTTTTGTAAGCTTCTGAAAACTTAGCTGAACTCAAGCCATTTGGTCTGAAAGTCGCTGCTATGAGATGTCTGACTTTGTAAATCAGTTTAATAAATAATACAAACAAAGAAATTCAAATAACAGCTGCAAAACTGGTGGAAATCTTTTGACACAAGTGACAATGGGGTTTGAGTTATATGAACATACATGTATCTGTTATCAAGAGATTCCAATCCATTGCGTGATTTGTAAACATTTAGAAGCAGACACACACATCTCTTTGGGCAGACCAGACATGACTGGTTTAAATTTTTGATTGTTTTATTTTTGCTCTGTAACAGAAGGGGAGAGGCTGAAATTTGAACCAGAGCTCTGTTTTCTCTTCAAAACTGTGCCCTGAAGCTCTGTGTTATCCCAACGGATTGTTGCAGGAAATAACTTCGTGTGCGAGAGGAATCCTGAACTAAATCAGACATGCCCAAATCAAACTAGGATGAGGAAAGCTACCTTCAGCTCACCTGTAATTCCACCATCTCCACCACCCTGTTGGCCTTGGAGTTAAAGGATGTAATCAATACAATGCAAGCAGTTCCATTTGATGAGATTCTCAAATGAGTGGCATATTCCTGACATACGTTTCTGATCTCAAATTATGGAAAGCCAAATTATGGAAAGCCTTCTAAAGCATGATGAATTGGGGAATGGGAATGGAGAATGTTTACAGGAATGGGGAATTTATTTTCCAGATGTTGCTAAAGGACAACTAAAAACCCTAACTAGCGTGGTGAATCAAGTGATATGCTGAAGTTGCTCACTTCTGTTGCAGTGTAGATGGGCTATCTATAGGTCATTCACACATTTGTTTTTTCCCGTTTAATAGTCTCCTAGAAATATTAAATGAGAGCTGAAGAACCTTCTTGGATGAGAAGCAAAATGTCTTCAAAGAAAAACCCGAAAGTCCAGTTGCCTCTTGAAAAAAGCACCTTTGGGACAACCGTGACCTGGATGACTGAGAATCTCCATAGACATTCTGCTAGAAAACTGACTTTATTTTCTACATACATCTGAAAGGGAGAGGATAGCAACGAGGGGAGAATAATCTCTCCCTACTTATTTCTCTCATAAGGTGATCTAAAATTTCCTTCCAAACTACCTTTCTTTAACTGATTCTCTCTCTTCTCCCCAGTCCCCAAACTTGAAAGGACATTCAGGAACCAAGTAGCATCCTCCCCAATTCTGGAACCAGAACTGTAGGTTATTTTGCTGTGGTTCCTGGCATCTTCACATCCAAAATGGAATGATGTGGTAAAGACAGAAGAATTCTTCCTTGTGCCGTCCAACATCCCTCTGTTTTGTTTTGTTTAATGTCTGTGCTGAATCTATAAACCTCCTAAATCAACTTTGTAGTCCACAGAGATTCTTGCTTGGTAACAATCTTCTTCTTGGCAGGGCCGCCGGTTCTCCCTATTGTATGAGGTCTGATTGAACAAACAAGATGATGCTGTTCCTCCAAAAGCACATCTGCCTTTTCCAATCAAAGCTGCTGGTGACTATGACCAAACCAACCTCTCTTTTTCTGCTTTGTTATAGAAGATCCCACCCCCCCTTTGACTTCTCTTCTAATCTGCTCTAGTTTCAGGAATAGGATCCAGCCCAGCCAGCACAAATCACACAGGAAAGAGGTGTAGGCTTCACCGGTTAGATGCAGCTACACAATGGATCTGCCTTAGCTTAGCCTTCATTCCGTCAACTGATCCTGCTAAAGCCTGAAGGCTTATGAGGGGCACTGAATAGCGGTGAACAAAAGCATACCCCTCACAATTAACTCTAGTGTGTGTTGTAATACTAGCTGAAACTTCACAAAGGATAAGTTGGGTGGGAAGTTAGTTATTTACACATTACTGAAAAATAACAATAGTGCTGATTCTGGTTATTGCAGATGGCAACCTTTCTCAACTTGATATCTCCAACTGTGTCAAAATTGTGTTCTTTCCAACACCAACAACTAGGAATTTGGGTGGAAATTTAGAGACAGTCATGGAAAGCACTAAGCTAGAAAAAGTTGATGGATGATACTTGGAAAAAGCTTAATCTGGAGAGTGATAGAAACATGCATGCATTTAAGTATAAAACAGGATTAAGACCAAATGATGAACTAATTATATTTGCTTTGAATCCAAATTGGAAAGTCCCAGTGCGGATTCTAATGGATTTTTCTGGTTATGTGGTTTGAGTAATGCTAACTTCATTTTAATGTGTGCTGCCAGCTAGCAACTAAAGACAATAAGAATCTATTGGTGTATCACAAGGAATCTATTACCTCCAGATTTTGGCAAACTACAAGTCTGAGTGGTCTCAGCCAGTATACTCAAGAGGAAGGATCCTGGAGACTCAGTAATATTTGAAAGAGCACAGCTCCCACAATCTGGGTATCTCTAATGAAAGCATCCCCAGTTCCTGTTTTCTGCATAGTTTTAAATTTTTAACTGCTTTTCTATTTATTATTTTATGATCTGTAAGCTGTCCGAAGTCATCTTACTGTGGAAATGGACAGCAAATAAATTTAATAAATAAATAAATTCCCACCATTAGATGTCATTCATAGAAAACAGTTCAGGCGGTTGGTCTGTATACAGACTGATAACAGCCTTCTAGAATATCAGAGAGTAACCCTCTGCAGTTTTGTCTGGCGTGTTCCAAGTACTGAAACCAGAACCATTTGCATTCAAGTATATGTGCTGTCACTGATTTATAATACTTAGGTTGGAGGGGGATGTCTATCAGTGACCAATTTCCAGTTCCTAATATGTGGCCATAGTGGGCTGGACACATGCCTTCTCCTGCTAATCAGGTGAAGCATTTCTCCCACTAGTTTCTGCAACTATTAATCTCAAAAGCCCATCTCCAATGCTCTCACTTCCCTGTTCTGGAAAACAAAAGAATAGACATCAGAAAGACAGCTTTTTCCATGTGTGTTTTGCTGCTTATTTGGTATTCAGGACATTTTTATGGCATCAGGAGATATTTTTTCTCTCTCACTCTCTCTCTCAATCCAAGGTTTCTGATGTCTAAATTGATTTTACGGTTCCTGGATGCTTTTATTACTCAGTTTAAATTCTTGATTGTTTCCTTGTACTGTTATTCTGTAACAATTTTGAGAGCAACTGTGCTGTATGTACATTTGGGGTGATCTGTAACAGACTGAGGGTTGGGCTATATAGTGTAGTGTTTAGGAAGTTGGACCTGAACTAGAGAAGCTGAACATCCAGTGGAATTCAACCAATCAATCTCAGTTTTCTTGTGGGAATAAAATTAGTTAAGACTCCCCCACAGGAGCCATCTTGAACTCTCAGAGAGATATTGGTATAAAAATGCATTTGACGGTGATGATAATTAATAATAATTATGTTGGAACTAGATTAGTGTAAAAAAATGTTATTCTTCCTAAGTGACAGATTTTACTCATAATATTAAGACATAAATTGAATAAGCTACAATTTAATAAATCATAGCTCAGTGTGTGAACTCTGCCTACATAAATCTGCCACTTCAGAATAACATTCCACATATCTGATGAAATGGATTCTTCTACACTTCACCAAACCTAATGTTGCCATAAATCTGTTATGTCTTTATATTTTACGGTGGTTAGCTTGATATTCTTTAACACTGAGCTGTAATGAGCGACTAAAAGAGCCAATACACCAGGGCAAATGAAATCCTACCCGTTTTGTTCAGAAGCTGGTTACATTCTCCTCCAATACTGTGGTCTTGAGAGATATCGGACTACATTGCCCATCTTTCAAGTCAGCATTACCATTATGGAAGATGGGTTCCAATAAGTCTGAAAGGAACTTCACTGGGAATGAGGGTGAACTGCATGGGCATTTCATAGGCTGTAACATGTGAAATCCATTCCCAGCTCATACTTTGCTTTTTATTTTATTCTACCTCATGCTCCTTTTGCACTTTGTAGGACTTAAAAGAATAAAAATTATAAAATAATTATAGCCTGGCAGATCACCAATTTCTGTCCTCTCTCTGATCTCATCACTCTCTGGTCTTCAAAGACCTGAAGTCCACATTAGCTGAAGGGCTATTAGCTAGAGAAGGCAAAGATCAGAAAGGCCATCCTTTCAAAGAGACTTCTCTGGGTGGAGAACCGATCAGGTATCAAATCTACACAAGATGTCAATTTATGTCTTTAATCCCAACAAACACAGGGATGGGAACAGTAGCTATTAGTCAATTTGGTTTCTGTTCTTGCTTTTCTGTTTGGCCTTCCTGGGGCCAAATGCTGATCTCACCTTCTGCAACCTGACACTCTCTAAAGACTGGGCTTCCCAATATTTCCAGCTATGGGGAATTCTGGAAGTTGCAACCCTCACACATGGAGAGTTCCAGGATGAGGAAGTCTGCACTAAACAATTGACCAAAGAAGTCTAAGCAAACAGAGATGGGATGAGGAGGAAGTATATTTTCTTTTCTTCCTAAACTCTGCATGAAAAATCCACTTCTGGAGATCCATTCACATTAAGAGTGGAGGTCATTCAAATATTAAACCAATTATTGAAGTATATGCTTAGCATTAGCTGCTGCAGTCACAAAAGGAGTTTTACATCCAAAAATGCCTTGTTGAACCTTAGGGTAAATATATTCCACTAACCAAGTCTGAAACAAATGATATATTTTACCCCTCCTTCTTTTGAAAATAGGAATTGCTTCCCCTACTCTTTAGGTGGGGTTTAAGGTAGACATAATGGCACTGGTGTTTATCTTCCACACACATTCTACCCTAGCCATTCTGGGCATGCTATTCTCTTGGCAGCCTTGGCTGGTTAGCAATATATAGAGAAGTGAATAGTAGGCCCAGTTATGGAAGCTTCCAGATAACACACAATATAGCCACAACAGAAAGCCACAGTCCCCGGTGACTTTCTCTTCAGTCCTGGATAACAGGCCATATATAAACCTGATTCCAATGATTTCAGAGCCCAGAGACTATCTGGTAGAGGTACAAGTTGATTACTTGGTACTGAATAGCAGCTCCACTAGAAAACCTTGCACCTTCCCCCACCCTTGCTCGCTCTTATCACTTCTTATGCCTCCCCATCCTTCAAAAGCTTTTTGAAGATCCCCCCCCCCAATGTCTTAATTTTAGTCAAGAGAAGGCTTAGAACCAGAAGTGAAAATGAGCGATTTGGTCAGATTCTGAAGAACGACCTCCCAGTCTCAGACAATGAGAAATGGAGGCAAAATAAATTACTTCTCCTTCTCCACTAATCCATATTTCCTGTTGCATTTTTCTAGCTGTCTATCAAAAATTCATCATCATCATTATCATCATGATGGAATAGCTTCTATTAAAAGGAAGCTGAACAGCAATTAAACCCCCTTTCCCTTGAAAGACCTAGTGGTACAGGTATAATTAAAGAACTGAAAGGCAGGGTGGAGGCAAGAATTCTTCAAATGGGAGGGGAATAAAGGAGTAGCATTTCCAAAAATGAACCACCTTTGCAGCTGTTTCCAATACACCACAACTAAACTGGTAATACATTGGTTCATCTGTTGAGCAGAGATAGAGTGGAGTCATGGATATATTCACTGCTTTTTCTCTCTCATATTTCTCAGCCTTTCCGTCTTAAGTTTCCTCGTTTACTGCAGTCATGCTTTAAATCAAACCATCTTCATGTAACCTATTTAATTGCTTTCAATCAGTATATTGTACACTGACTGAAACTCTGTGTTTCTTTAAAATAAAATATTTCAATGTAGCAAAGCTGCAATTCACAAAAATGAACTAGTCCCTGGGCTAAATAAACAGATCCTTCTCCTCTTTTAATGTCTGCCATTTTAATGGCTCTTTTCGGCAGGAAAAGTGGGTGCAGATTTTTCCAATCAGATTCTGAAAGATCTTTTCAATACAAGAGTAACTTAAAAGACCACCATTGCTCTTGCTTTACCAACAAGTATTGGGAGTGATTTTCTGGGGCTAATTATACAAAGTGACAGTGTTATCCTATAATAAGAGGTATTCATCCATATTGGACATTTCCAACATGTTGGCCTCTAACAGTGTTGAATGACAACTTGTGTCATTTTCAGCCTATTCCTACTTCATGAAATATCCAAGAGTGATTGATTGGAACAAGAAAGAACTCATTAATTGGACTACTTTCTTTTAGTCTATTTGCAGGATGAATGATTCTCACTTATTCTTCTTCCTTCATTCTTTTTAAGATTGATTTTGATCAAAGCATTTTTATTTTCTGGCAAATATTTAGCGGAATAGGTATAGACATTGCAGGACAGCCATATTTGTCTATGGTAGCAAAAAATCAGGAGTCTGATAGCCCTTTTTCCAAATAAAAGTATTTATTAAGAGCTTTTGTGAGCTGCTGCTCGCCTCAAGAGAGAGAGGTGGGGGGAGGAAGAGAGAAATCTTCCATCATGGAAGATTTAAAGGAGAGAGATGTCTGGGGAAAGAACTGGAAGTTAGGTTAGTTATGCAAATGTTATGCATATGAGTTACTCTGAATTTAACAGATGTTTTCAGACAATTGGCATCCAAACTAAAAAAAAAAACATGTTTCAGATATTTTAGCTCATACAAGGAATGAGGCAAAGTTGGTTTGTTCTGGATAAAGGCGAAAGCATGATTCTTCTGGATAGAAGTGATTCAGAAGAGGTATGAGGAAGAAAAAGCCAAGGACACTAGCAGCAGCCATTAGGAGGGAAGGGTAGCCACACAGGAGATCCGAAATGGGTGGGCTGCTTGGATATGCTGGAGCTACTAGGGAGAAGGAGAAGAGAGAGGGCAACACGAACTAGTCTTTCCCTGTTTGCCCAATCATCACACCGGAAAATATCTTGAACCGGTGTTTTACACAGAACATTAGGCGCAAACCCCATGAACCTTGAAGAAGCCCTGGTTGTGTGACATAAAGGAAATGTTCTGTGGGCCAAGAGAATCTAATATATTATTTGTTTTTTATAGATACTCTGTTGATGGTGAGCAATGATAAAAATGGATTCAGGGGAAAAACAGATGAACTGACTTTATGAAGTAGGTTTTTTTTATTTCTGGTTACATATGGTGATCAAAATTGTGCCTCTCCCACCTACCATGGGAGTCTATTCTGCTTCTAGACCCAACAGATACCTTCATATGAATCTCCACATCATATTCACTCCATCTAGTCCATTCTTTTTTTAATGGGACAATGTCCAGTACTATGGTCAATCGAAATGTTAGCAGTGGAACCTAAACTTTACAAAATCATTGATCATTGAAGGGACTCTTGGCTTGTTTTGAATGAGCTATACATTAGAGCTTAAGGAACATGTCACAACCTTGGCAAAAGAGTAACCCATAAGTTTGGGGTATACACAAATAGAGCAAGGGTTGGAAACATACCAGTGGATTATTGCCTTAGTGCCAGCCAGGCTCTCTGATCTGCCTGCCCTTTTGTTACATTTTAGTAATTAAAACATATTCATGCTGACATATTACAGGACAAAGCACAGCTATAGCGTCATCTTTATTTCCAAGAATGTCTGTGAGCCATATGTTGGTTCTATAAGCATTCTCAGGAATAACGACGACTGATAGTTGCGGTCCAATGCTTCCTTTGAAAACGTGCCCATCTGTTAGGGAAAAGTCAACCACATGCAACAGAGTAGATAGGAGGGGCTTGTGGAGGTGGTGGGTGGGAATAGAGGACAAATTGGAACAGCCAGAATCACCATGGCAACCATTTCATGGAATCGTTCCTTCTGCTTTTTTCAAGTCCTCAAGTCAGCACAAAAGTATGAAGGCATGAACTGTAGTTGCCCTGACAGCCAACTACAAGGATTGCAAGTAGCACTTTTACAGCTTTAATGTGGGACGGATTAAGGAAAGCAATGGGTGGAATTCCTGTTGATGGGAAAAATCACTTTCCCTAACATGGGATACGGCTGAAGCTTGGGAAGGAAGTGAGTTCTGATAGATGGCTTGACCCATCTGTCAGAATCTGCCCGTCAGTCCACACATGGAATCAAAACTCTCTGCTAAACAATATTGTGATTGTCAAGAAATAATATGTTTCTACTTGGCAGTCACTTTTGTTTCTTTCAAGCCAATGCTTTGAAGTGCCAACTTCTTAATCCCTTCCTCCCTCAGTGAGATGACCTATGTCATGGGCTAGGTCAGTGCCCCATGTTGGGATCTTCTGTTTTAGGATCTATCCCACTGCAACTTTCAGGAAACAAACTGGAAACACTACACAGTCTCCTGTTTTATTTTCATTATCTATTCTTGGAAATTAAAGTGCCACGGGCCACTCAAATCAAAGGAACCCATGGGATTTAAAGCTATTAGTGGGCAGATGTCCAGACAAAACTGTTTCCTGAAAGAGTTGTTATGAGGCTGGACAGCTATCCTGCATCAGCATTTCCCATTTGACAAATATTACAATCCAGGTCTCTCTTATTCTCCCACTCTCACATTTGCTCTTTTTCTATACAAATAGTCCTCAACTTATGACCACAATTGAGCCCCAAATTTCTGTTGTTAAGCAAGACATTTGTTAAGTGCGTTTTGCCCCATTTTACAGGCTTTTTTGTCTCAGTTGTTAAGTGAATCACTGCAACTGATAAGCTAGTAACCCGGTTAAGTGAATCTGGCTTTCCCCACTGATTTTGCTTGTCAGGTTGCAAAATGGGATCACATGACTTTGAGACACTGCAACGGTCATAAATATAAACCAGTTGCCAAGGGTCCGAATTTTGATCCCATGATCATGGGGATGCTGCAAAGGCCATTAACTGTGACAAACCATCATAAGTTACTTTTTTCAGTGCTATTATAACTTTGAACCGTCACTGAATGAACTGTTGTCAGTCGAGGACCACCTGTATATGAAGGGCAGGTGCTGGGAGGGCTGTTGATAGGTTCTAGCAATGAACTCCTCACTTCTCCTGCCACCTTCCCAGCACGGCTGCTGTAGCTTGTCTTCTCTGCTGCAGCCATTGCCTGAACAGCAATGAAAAAACGAAGCCCTGGTCAGTTGGCAAAACGTAACATAATATGGATATATATTATTCCAGGCATATCAGTAACAAATGAGGGAGCCAGCTAAAAACCTTCTTCAGAAGATTAAAGCCCTCGTGCTGTTATCAGAGCTGAAAAGTATATTTAAAAGTCCTCCTGATGCTGCTTCTCCTCCTCACCCCACAATATCTCTTTGCAAGAAAAAAAACTTTTAGGAAGTTTAAGATGAAAAGCAGCACCCAGCTGGCAACCTGAGAGGGGCACAAAGATCTTGCAGACTAGGAGAGAATAGAAAACCATTCCACATGTCCTATTCGAACCAGCCTCTCCTTGCCTGATTAAAGTTGTTCCTGGCACCCTTGATTTCACCCCCCTCTCTTGCTCATTGAGAAAGCTGTCCCTATGGAAGCCAAGTGGCCAAGCCAAGCCAAAACAGCCATGAAGGGCAGTGTCAAATGACTGAGAGGAGTGTGTCTTCACCAGCCCAAAGTGGCCCATCCCAGCTTGATAATGTAATCAGCATTGTTAGTGAAGTGCCCTAGAACCAGAGGTGGTATTCAGCAGGTTCTGACCAGTTCTGGAGAACTGGTATTGGAAATTTTGAGTAGTTCGGAGAACCGGTGGTAACCTTCCCCCAGGAGTGGGGAGGGAATAGAGATTTTACAGTATCCTTCCCCTGCCACAACCACCAAGCCACGCCCATCAAGCCACACCATGCCCACCAAGCCACGCCCACAGAACCGGTAGTAAACTTTTTTGAATCCCATCACTGATCAAGAGTCACTTTCTACATGAGTCAAGATAGTTGTTTCTATTCTGTCACATACATAGAGGTAGAGGATGGAAACAGACTTTGGAAAACAAGGAAATACTCAAAAAAAATGGCAGACAGGACTCACTTGGTTTTCCTTTAATCCATTTTCTATGGAGAGGACCTTTTCTGTTACAACATAGTCCCTATCTCTGGAATTCCCTAGCTCAGAGAATACCGTACTCTATTCCTTTTAAAGCCATTAAACATTAATGAGGGACTAACGTTGGCATTTTATTTCATTTATTTTTACTGCCCTGGCTAACCTATTCTTGCTTTGAATTTACTTTCCTATCCAAATGATAACAAATGGCCTTTGAATAAATCCTTGTGTTTTAAGATCACAGTACAGGCTCAGTATGTCCAAGATAGCAATCAGTCATCGAGTTTTGTAATAATTGACAGCCCTCTCCTTCATGAAGGTGTCCAGTCCCCTTTAAAAACCTCCTGGCAGTTATAAATTCCATACTTTTAATCCTAATCTCTGGTAGGTTTTCTCTTGCAGAGAGATAAAAAACCGAAAGTCAGCTGATGTAAATCAAGGATTACAACAATATCTTTCATCATCCGGGTTCATATTCTAAGGAAATAAAAGACAACAGTCTTGTCCTTAAAATGTCTCATCCCTTTGGGGATTTTGTAATCCTATATCATCATCTCTTGGGCTAATATCCCACCTATCGAATTGCTGACCCCATCACATTTTATTCTGAGTAGCAGCTCTTTTCTGCTACTTCAGCGCTCAAAGTTCAAATAAATGGTTCTGTCTACCTGTTGGTCTGGCCTACCAGTCATTGATTTTCTGATAAAGCTCAGATAATATTGAAAAGCTTGTAGAGAAAAATAAACAGCAGTTGGAACCAGGACAACATATTTACTACAGTTATAAACAGCAGTTGGAACCAGGACAACATATTTACTACAGTTGTCAAAAAGACGAAATTTTAAAACTGCTATTGAAAACCAAGATTAATAGAACACTAGGCTTCTAACCAAACAGAAGGGGGAAAAGTACAGTTTATTATTTAAATTTTGGGCCAATGTTCAAATCTGTCCTGATCATTTCTTCTTTTTTTTAAAAAAAAAAATCAACTAAATGTTTCTTCTTTGTTTCCATGGAATCCTAAATAGATTTCTTCAGATCCAAGTCCCATTTCTTTCTGTAAGGCTAAATTCCTTAGGAAGAAATCTTCTACGCGTGGTAGTCTCACATTGTAACATGTCCAAGAAAAGTTGTTAAACCACAATCTAAAAACCACAAGAGCAACTGCAGAATTGTGATCAGGATAGGCACGTGATATATTCTCCAGAGGATTTTCACTAAAATTTCTCATGTTCTTCTCTATGCAGCCTGGGTTTCATACAGTGGTGGGGATTCAAATAATTTAACAACTAGTTCTCTGCCCTAATGACCAGCTGGGTAGGCGTGGCTGGGTGATCATGTGACTGGGTGGAGCTCAGGCGAC
>JAOYMU010000098.1:92541845-92554934 GCA_025802295.1 Psammodynastes pulverulentus | reverse complement strand
TGGTTACAGGAACTGAGAATGGCTAGTCTAGTGAAGAGAAGGACCGGGGAGACATGATAGTAATGTTCCAATATTTGAGGGGCTGCCACAGAGAGTTGGGGGGTGGGGTCAAGCTATTTTCTAAAGCACATGAAGGCCAGACAAGGCATAATTGATGGAAACTGAACAAGGAGAGATTCAACCTGGAAATAAGGAGAATTTTTCTGACAGTGAGAACGATCAAGCAATGAGATAGCTTGCCTTCAGAAGTTGTGGGAGTGTCATCACTTGAGACTTTCAAGAAGAGATTGGACTGCCATCTGTCAGAAATGGTGTAGGATCTGCTTGGGTGGAGAGTTGGACTATATGACCTACATGGTCCCTTCCAACTCTATTAATCTGTATCTAAATCTTTATCTGTATCTATTTATCTGTGCCCTCACCATATATATTAAAAGAAAAGGGACACCGATGGCTTGACTAACTTTGGCAACTCTAATTCTGCCCATAAGACCCGAGTTTTGATAATGCACTTCTAAACAGAATTGTACTAATTCTACACACAACGTTACTTTTAATTATTTTGTTTATAATGAACTGCTCCCTTGAGAAACAGAATAATCCTTTCCCACACACACACTTAAAATGTTATACTCCAAGAAAAACACTGATAAGACTGAAAGTAACAACAAACTTTATCATTTTGGGAAGTTGGTGGCAAGATTTTAAACTATATTTATTTCTCCCCCAAATAAACTTTAGACTTCTGACTAAAATAAATCTCGTTTCACCACAGGAAGCCTAAAGAAGTAACAGTATACATACTAAAATTATTCTTTGCAACTAGAAAATGCAAAGAAAAATACCACAACATCCCCAGAACCCCAGGAAAAACACAGAAAATCTAATTCAGCCTACGCATGTAATTTGACCCTACCTACTTTTCATCATTGCCCTGCTCAATGCAGTTTTCATTCTCCCTCCCAAATATTCAATATAACCCATAACTAACATATGTCTGTTTTTTCTCTGCCATAGAAGAACCAAAATAGACTCCAACTATCTTCCCACAAGTACCAGCACTACATTTCAGGTATTGTTCTATGATAACTGTTTCTTTTCCTTCACAAAAGCAGCCCTTACAAAATCCAGAAATCCCTCTGGGATTATTGTGGATTAATACTCTCAAGCGACTGCAGCAGTTTAACCCGGCCATTGTGTGTGTGTTTTGACTGCCAAAGAGGCAAAAGGACAAGGCCATGGATTGTCTTAACTAAGCAGGGTACTTACCCCCCTTCCCTGCCTTTGATTTATCTGTGCCCCTGCCAACTCTGCAAATCAAATTAGATCTCATCCTGGATGCCTCTTAAACACAAAATCCCTCTTTGTAGAAAGCCTGGCGAATCCAGCAAATAATTGCTTCATCTCTATGTTTTATTGTTTATTTGTAGGATTAGGACGAGAACAAGGAATTCACAGCCAGCAGAATTAGTCTATTTGCATGGAAATCTGCCATCTCCATCTCTCTCTAGTTCATTGTAGTAGAATGACTTTGTGACTTTTGCAGCGAGTTTGAATTATTGCAAGCAGGCGCCACTAGGATAATTTCCAGCTGACAAATACTTCTCCCCAACAGCTCTTTAAGCAAAGAGGGGTGTTTTGTTTTGTTTTGTTTTTTCAATTTTTCAACAGCAGTGATAGAGACTGAATCGTGCCTTGCCCATTAGGCTGGCTCTTTAGCTTTGCAGAGGCCAAGCTCCGACTTCTGCTTCACAACTATGGTAAGCCTTTGAGTTGTTAGCTATAGATGTTTCCAGATGTGTTTTTAGAATGCAGGCGCTCTGCCTCAAAGGCAAATATTTAGAATGGATTGGATGATTTTCCATTTGATGCTCTCCTTCGTTTTGTACTTCTTATTCAACATAGTTTTCCTTTTCTCCCTTTCTCTATCTCTCTCTTACACACACACACACACACACACATTCACACACACAATTAAGAGAGGAAAGATGGTTGACTACAACAGGCTTGTCAAACTAGCAGCCCACGTCACGCACAGGCCATGCCCATCCCGGCTCCTCAAAGGCAAAAAAGTCATGATACCTCACAATACATCACGTGACGTGATCGAGTTTGACACCCGTGATCTACAAGGATTCTCTGGAAAAGTGTCTCAAAGAGGTCATTTCCTAATTTATGTAGATTTTGAATAAGCATCTGTGCTTCCCTCTTCAGGGTTTTTAAATTTATTTATTTATTTGTTTGTTTTTGGTACAGGTTGTCCTCAGCTTACGACCACAATTGATCCCAAAATTTCTGTTGTCAAGCGAGACGTTTGTTAAATGAGTTTTGCCCCATTTTACAATCTTTCTTTCCACAGTTGTTAAATGAATCACTGAAGTTGTTAAGTTGTGAAGTGATTCTGGCTTCCCCATTGACTTTGCTTGTCGGAAGGTCCCCAAAGGTGATCACATGACACCGGGACATTGCAACCGTCACAAATATGAGTCAACTGCCAAACGTCCATATTTTGATCATGTGATCAGGGGATGTTGCAACGGTTGTAAGTGTGAAAAATGGTCATAAGTCATTTGTAACTTTGAACAGTCACTAAATGAACTGTTGTAAGTTGAGGACTATCTGTATTTCCTCTATTCTTCTGGCTATAAAACATTTAAAAGAGAAAAAGAACATACTGGCAAACATTTCATACAGAAGAACAGGAATATGTCTGAATCACCCCTCAAAATAGGAACATGTGTGGAACACACCCAGATTCCGGCCAAGCATCAAATGATAAATTAGAGAAAATTCTTTGCTGCCTGTTGTGCAGCATATTGGTTCATCTGGCAATAGCTTCTCTTTTCCTGATTTAAGAGACAGCAGACTGCTCTCCGTTTTAGTTGAATATAAACATTTTTTAAAAATTCGGCTCTGCTAAAATATGCTATGAATAATCCAAATACATTTTATCAAGCTGTAATATGACAGATTGCACATCCCAAAGTGCCTTATGTACCACACCCACTCCGCAGAGGCCAGGGAGCTGAGCCTTAAAGATGAGGCTAGCAACCTATTAATATATCCCAGTATGGTGAAAAACAATGGCAATAAATTACCAAAATCGGGTCACAAATGAGCTGGCCAGTTGGAGTACAAGAGAAAGGAACCCTAGACTTGAACAAGCTTAACTTTCTGGATTGCAATCTCTTTACGCACGCATGGACAGCTCCATCCAACATTTTTGGCCTTCACTGTTACCATGGAGCATTCATAGCTCTGAGATATGGTGAGATGGAACAGTAGTACTCATTCATCAAAACATTAATGCTCCAACACTGAATGTAAGAACTGATGAATCCCAAGAATGAAGGGCGATGAGGCTAAAGAGATGAATGTATTTTACAAAGTGCCCAACCAAAAGCACTGGAACAATTTCAACCAAGGATGGATATAGTAGGCGGTGGTATAAGACCCTCCCCTTCCCCACTTGGTGGAGATGCTCTTTGACATTTCAAGTATACGTAGATGTTACGATGTTTGCTGGATACCTCTTTCAAAGAGGGCTCCTCTCTTAACAAGTAAGAAAATCTATCTGTGGGGTGACCAGGCATTGAAAACGAATGATTGCACATAGCTGTAAAGGAACCAGCATTCAAGAAATATGTCACAGACTGGTATTCAGATGCTGAGGTCTTCCCAGTAACACTCTATGAAAGAGAAAGTTGGACTATGAAGAAGCTAGACAGAAAAAGTAACGGTACTTCTGAACGTCGGACAGCCAAAGAAACAAAACCAAACAAATCATCATATAAATCAACCCAGAGTTCTCACTTGAGCCAGAAATGACCTGGTTAACTAGTTCCATAGCTTGCATAAGAAAAAGGTGAAGCTATCTGATACTGAGTCAAACCACTGGTTCTTTCAAAGCCAATAGAAATAAATCTGGGCAAATGATTTTCTCAGGTCTCTACCAGGCAAACCACTCTATGTGCTGTCTGAAAAATGGAGATGCCAGAATTGGATTGAAATGTGCTTTCTACATGTACCAGATATTTCACCACTGAACCGCATCACCTACTCACAATTTTAAAGTCAATAAAACTCTGCTTTCCTTGTGTAAGCCACCCAATGTGGGCCCTGTCATTAGTCATTACAGGCATCTTGGCCAGCAGGTACCAAAAAT
Organism: Psammodynastes pulverulentus; assembly: GCA_025802295.1. Taxonomy (NCBI): domain Eukaryota; kingdom Metazoa; phylum Chordata; class Lepidosauria; order Squamata; family Psammodynastidae; genus Psammodynastes; species Psammodynastes pulverulentus. The sequence continues at coordinate 92,550,769 of JAOYMU010000098.1, read as the reverse complement.
GGGAGAGAGTTATTAAGGGAAAGTGTGTTCCTCACAGTCTGCCTGCACTGTACTATCTAAGCTAACTTAGCTCCTCCAAAATGGCTAGAAGATCAGCTTCTGTTCATTAAAATCTACTCTTGATGAGTGAGATTCAGATAACTACTTTTTCTCAGACTATTTTTTTACTGTGAGTAAACAGAATATTTCCATGTGCATTTCTTTTTCAGATTTTTTTATCACATCTTTATTATTTTTATAAAAATATCAAGGCAATAAAACAGTTTTACTTCCTAGTTCACCCTACTGTTTAGATTTTCGTGGTGGCCTGTCATTCAAGTATTAACCCAGATCTGACATTGCTTAGCTTTTTAAAAGTTACCAGATGGTTAGATGCTGAAATTTATCTGGGAAAAACCCAGATTCATTTATTTACTTGTTCATTTGTTTTAAATGCATAATTTGGTCATGATCAACCACATCTCAGAAGCAAAGGATCTGTTCCAGGTCCGCTGCCAATAGCACTTAGCAATAGCACTTAGACTTATATACCACTTCATAATGCTTTACAGCCCTCTCTAAGAAGTTTACAGAGTCAGCATATTGCCACCACCCAACTGGGTCCTCATTTTACCGACCTTGAAAGGATGGAAAGGCTGAGTCAACCTTGAGCCTGTCAGGACTGAACTCCGGATTGTGGGCAGAGTAGGCTAAGCTAAAGCATATGATCTCACCTTTTCAGTTGCAGCATCCAACTTTGAAATGCTTTCCCCAGTAAAGTACGCCTAGCACTATTTTTGCTATTTTTTTGTGCCAAGTAAAAACATTTTTATTCTGCCTGCCTTTTAATAACAGTTCTGCTGTAATTTTAACCTTCTGATGCTGCTTTTTCTTGTTACTGTCTTAATATTGTTATTCTGTATATATTTTAATATATGTTTAATATATCTTTGAATTTCTTAAACTTGTAAAATGTTCTGCTGATTCCAAACAAGTAAGCAAGACAGATTTAGCAAGGGGCTGCAGCTGAAAAGAACCTTTTTAGATATTCATTCCTAAAAGAAAAACCATTCTGCTACCTGAAAACCTTATGAAGAGAACTGAGTCAAGATAATTCAAAACATTTTTAGTTGGGAAGAAATCCAATCCCAACCCCTCCAGGAAACTATGGAAACTTTTCTCTACTTTATTAGAGAAGCTTGGCAATTACCAAAGTTACAGAGAATTGTTAAAGCGGGCATTGGCTGGGAGAGAAGAGGAGGGGCTTCCAGTCTCCGAAAAGGGTTTTATCTGTGATGCATCAGCTTAGCCTTCTGCTTTCAATGATGGGGAACGCTATTAAGACTGGGATTAAAAAGTACAGCTCAGCTAGGCTTCAGATCCAAATATAAAAAGGTGTTTCAAAGGGTGGAGGGAGCCCTTCACATAGCACTTATCTGCAATTCCTTCAAACAATTGTGTTGTTGTTTTTTTTCCTGGACTCGTGCATTTGCTTTCCACAGCCAGTCAGTAATCCCAGCAAAGACATGTTTGGATTATGGAGTTACATCAGGTATTACCTATACGCCCACATAAGCACCAAAGCACCGTTTTGGCTTCAAATCTGAAACACTGTATATCCCTAATAACAAGAAAAGGTTCTTGATCAGAGAGAACGAGAAAAGTAAAGAGCTAGGAATATATTTGCAATACATCAATTTTTCTCAGTTATTTCTATAGCTTTCTACATGAGACACATGTCATCAAATACAAAGGGGAACATTTTAAAAGGTTTTCTAATGAAGTATTACTCCAATTCATTTATTTTGTGCCTTCAATTTAGTTTTGACTCCTGTTGACTGCCTGGACCCAGTCCCTGCTGTCTTCTAGGCAAGATTTTGGAAGTGGTTTGCCATTGCCTGTTTCCAGGGCTGAAACAATGTGACTGGCCCAAGATCAGCCAGCTGCCTCTCTACCTAAGATAGGACCAGAACTCCAAGTGACGCCAAACTGGCTCTCATGTTACTCAAATGGCATAGTCAATTACAATACCATAGAGGTTCAGAGAAGAGGAACTTCTGCGATCAGCACCTTTCCTATTTCTACAATTAGCCAGTTTCCTCTAGAGTTTTGTTACATTACACTTCATGCATGTGTGATGTAGAGAAATCCAGGAGGCAGAACTGAAGCTGGCATCAAAATGGCTCTGTGGAACCTTTGGCTGGAAGGAATTGCTCGCAGAAGAAGTGTAAAAAGAACAGTTGAAGAAAAAAGGGAGGAAGTGAAAATGGCTTGAACAAAAATATTGGGGCATTTCCACTCCGAAGAACAACTGAATTCAAAAGCTTTAAAGTATTACCCATTCCTCCCATACAGCAACACCAGTCTCCCCCACCACCACCCCCGCCACTTTGGGGGGGGGATCCCAAAAAAGAGAATCACCAGAAATAAAAGATCCATGTTCATAACTTGGCTGGAAAAGAAACAATTGTGTCAGGCAAGATTTATGCAGCCTGCAAGAGCCAGGCCCTACCAAAGAGGAGATCTTGATAGGAGAATTTAAGGCCAGCAACTTGTTCCAAACAGACCTCTTCCATTACATCACTCACTGCTCTTCTTTAGGAAAGAGAGGCAAGGGGACAGCAGGTTTAACTTCAGTATAAATCAGTTTAGTATAAATTAGGATTTAGTTCAAGATAAACAAGAATCAAGTAGACTCACCTAAGTTTCAGATACATTTGTCAACATTTTCTCCCCTCCTGTTTCAAAACATTTTAAATCATATATATATATACTCACTGGAAGCCAGTGAGTGTTCTGTAGATTGAAGAACACTGTTGGTAATAATTTTCTAAGCATTTTCCAGCTTTAACGAACTGCATTTTCAGTTCTGGGTGTTAAAATAATCCTGTTACAAATCCCAACGATGTTATATTACCCCATCATGAAACTGATCACAAATAAGCAATTGTAGTGAACAGGAAGATAGAAAAGACACCACCACATAAAGCTACATACTGTGGCAAAGATATCGGGGAATCCTTCAGTTAAGTATCTGCTCTTGCAAACTTCCTTTCTTTTTCATCATATGAGAGTGACTGTTTGGCATTTTGTTGCATGAAGTACTGTGAGACCTCATCTTTTGGGATGTAAGGCACTTTAAGTGAAAGGGAGTTTATATAAGGAGTGCAGTAGAAAAAGAAAATATAGCGTGAGAACCACATGGTCTCCTATGGACATTTTAATCTTGATTTCATTTTAGCAACACATCCAACTTTGGCTATTTCACTTTTTTGTATATTTTTTGTATATTTTTTTATTTATTCAACTGATATGCTGTCTATCTCACTGCCGAGCGACTCTGAACACTTAGGCTACGATAGTCCATAAATTCCTACTTGATCACCTATACCAGTCACCAGAGCTCATACATAGTGATAGCATCTTTCCCCAAATTCTTTAGTGAATTTATTTAGCCTGTTCAAGTTTTCTGAGCTGGGCTGGACAACTTTGCTTAATTTAAAGCAGACAAGACCTCCATGATCAGAGAGAAACCTTTTCAAATGTTTCCATGTTCAGTGCATATGTTGTAACATTGCCAAGTCCTAGAGGCAATTCTTGTTTACCAGCAGAGCTTAGGGCTTCGATGGTTCCTACTTGATTTTCATTTGGACCCTTGGCTGCAGATCATACATGTCAATCCTTTCCCTGGAAAGTTTTTTGTTCCAATCTCCAGAGGCCATTCCTCTGGAGTCTAATTTGGTTTGATTATTTCTTCTATGTAAATCCAAACTATCAATTCTTGGGTGTATTTTTTAATAGGGAAGCTGGGTCTTACAAAGCAAAAATGAAGCTGAAAGATTTATCCCTTCTGGTATGGAAATCTATACTCTGTGGGTGTAGGTTTTGCTCTAACCTCTGCTGTTTGTGCATAAAAGTATGCAATGCCATTTAAGACCCAAATGAAACCTATATAACACCATTTCTCCCACTGATACCAGGAGAGGAATCATCTTTAAACATATAAAAAAATCAATAAAATGAATATACACATTCAGATATTCTCATTTCTCATATTCTCATTTGACTCACAGAAAACAAGTAATCAAACAGACCGAAGGCTATTATTGCTTAACAGTTTTCATAATAACCAGCCATGCCATAAATCACAAAATGGCATGCTCTTGTGCTATAAAGTGGCCTTGTGTCTATTAATAAATCTCTTTAAACTCACCCGTGAAATATAATTAGGCACTAGTCAAAGACCAAATGATCCATTTCAGTTGTGCGTAAAGATGTCAACTGAGTCATTTAATCTATATTTATGATTTATTTATTACATTAATTTATATACTGTCTCCTTCTAGATCTCTAGGCAGCTTGCAATAACATCCTCAAAACACATTACAAGGTACCACTAAAACAACAGAGCAGCAATAAAAATAAAATAAAGACACATCACATGGCTTTTATCTTCAAGTGCCATACAATAATTCAACTGCTTCTCCTAAATTAAATCCTAAAGGCCCGTAAGAGCAGCAAGCAACCACTTCACAAGGGATAAGCTGCCCCAGGACCTATAGATTTTTAAGTATGATATCTAGAGCTGCAAGCTTCTTCTTCTTCTTCTTCTTCTTCTTCTTCTTCTTCTTCTTCTTCTTCTTCTTCTTCTTCTTCTTCTTCTTCTTCTTTTCATTTTTATATCAATATCAGCATATGTGTCTAAGGGGCCATCATTATGCCTGGAAATGACCTGAGAAACTCACCACACAGATTCTGCCCACACGGCTGAAGATGGCATGTCCTTTGCTATCTGACTCAGCTGCCCTCTCCGTGAAGAAGAAGTAGACTTTGTCATTGTCCCGATCATCATTCTCTGGGATCATATAAGCAGCAACAAATTTGGGAGCTGAGCAACAAAAAAGAATCATTGGACAGATTAAGAAAAAAAGATCCTCAGAAGCAGTTTGTAGCTTGGTGCTGGTCCTAAAAGTTTATAATCTTGGCAGATTCTGTCTTGGAACAGTTAATGAAGGTTATTGCCAAGAGAGATAACAGATAAGTACTCTTCTTATTAAAACTATACAGGGTTAGTTATATAAACACTTCCCCATCTCCTCCTCTTTTCCCATGTACAAATTTAGAGTGATCATGACCTCCATTTCACCTCCCCCCCACCCCATTCTTATTTTCATGGACAACACTCCCTTTTTCATTGATTGCTGTGTACATTATATGGGATTCTGTCAGTCATTTTTCTTCTGATCATCTCTGAGCTTTTCATGAGCTTTTATACCCTTGGCATGATCCAGTGCACAAAATTTATGGAACACACACCTACAGTATTGCACTGTTTGCCTAAAATGAAGCAATCCGAACGTCTCTAAAACTGCATATTTACATTTATGTGCCTTTTGATTTGATAAAGAGTCATAATTTTCCCCTACCATTAAGCAGCCTCTGGTCCATCTCTGTACGTAGAGAAGAGCGATGTCCCATGGTCCGGAAGATTACAGGGTCCCTGCCCAAGAAATCGGCTGTTAGCCCCGTATACAAGTCTCCACCTAGGGAATAAGTTCAATTAAAAACAGTAGCTGTTTGTACTTGTGTTTGTTGATGCCTTTAATAATAAAGGCAGCAGCACATAAAGACGCATCCCATTATATTTAAAGAACTTCATAAGTATTCTGATTGTCTGATAATATTCACAGATGGTTCAAGGTGAGAAAGGACAGCTTGTCTAAAGCCATCAATTGCATGTATGGCAAAGGTCAGATCTAAACAGGAGATTCCTTGGCTGCCATTCTTGACAAGTCTGTTCTATCAATTCTCAGGGTCTTTCTAGATCAGCCCATGGGATCTGATGGGGAGGGAAGTCCAGATGATTTCATCTACCATTTTTAATCCTCCCGTTACTTTTCCCATCATTTTTCTTACCATGGACAATTCATTACCAAAGGCAACACTGAAATGTATAGCCCAATATTTTTTTTGTGAGATGAGGAAAGAAAATAATTGAAGTACAGGGGGAAGCAGTTGTCCCTGGAGAGAATGAATGGGGTTTTGTAACTGTTTTTCCTTTCTCTACTGTCTTTTCTTTTTTAAAATTACGTGGACTCAAAATCACACTGAAATTCTAAATGAATGTGACTATACTGGGAAGGAGCAGGCCTCACATCCATAGGGAAAACTCATCAACATAATAGTCTTTAAAAAGTCAACCCAGTGTTTCTCAATTTTAGCAATCTTAAGATGTGTCGATTTCGGCTCCCAGAACTTCTCAGTCTTAAAGTTGCCATGGTTGAGAAACACTGGGTTAAACAATCCTGGTCCTCACCCTGGTTCTTCTCACATATTCCACTAAGCACTAAAACATGATTTAAATATAAATTATGAAATTGAGAGTAGAAGAAGTAGCGGTCTTTTATTTCAGCAAAACAGCAACTGTTTTCTTCCCTAACCCACAATAGTGTTGGCTGTAGCTCCTGCTATTTGGATTATTCATGTCTCTCCTAAGCTCTCAGAATTTGTCCATTTATAATGGTAGTCTTAGAAAAAACAACAGAACCCACATCTATTATAGAATCATAAATTCAGCGATTGCCCAGCTGAAAAGCCTTGGAGAAATACAGCCTCAGTAGTTTATTATGTGTTTGGTTTCGTTGAGCTTTTTAATTTTGTTCATTATTGTTATTGGGGGTTTTTTTTTCATTTTGTATGCCACCCAGAGTAACAAATGTGGTGAGAGAGGAGGCTTACTAATACATGCTTACATACAAATAACCTAAGTTATTGAATCTTGAGCAAAGTGTCCAGCAACAGCCTGGAAGAATGGTTGGACAGATTCTTTCTAGACTTTTCTGAATCCACTTGAAGAACTGAATTCCCTCTGGAGAACAGAAAAATGCCAGGCAAAGAAGCCTATAAATCAATTCCTGAGAAGTCCACCTGGGATAATGCATTTCTTCAATTATTTCCAGCACTTATTTGCTGAACGTCTTAAAACAGTAAACTAAGTAGCAGAAAAAACAATATGTACACATAAAATAACAAATATCCACGTACATTAGAATGCAAAACTCAAGTTAATTTACTTTGGCACCTACCAAAAAATGTACTTGCAAATGCCCGATTAGGCTCATGTGGACATCTGCCCCGGCCACTTTCTATACTGGTTGGATCCATGCTGAACATGTGCTGGGAAGAGAAATGAGGGGGAAAAATTAGGTGTCCACATCAAACTATTAGAGTCAAAGAAAACACGGAAGTGTTTATGTGATAAGGATGAAGAGAACCCCAAAAGGCTCTCAGACCATAGGATGTGTAAGGAAACTCTTGTCATGATAGCACAGATGCACCAAGAGGAAGTAACAGCAGTTTTTTGTTCTTAATATAAGCAAAAATCAAATTACTAAGACTGATGTTCATACCATTGTTAACCCTATGGCTTTCTCAGTACCAATAGATCTTGGAATGTTTACATCTTTATGAATTAAAGGTCAAAGAAGAGGTTAAGGAGAAGCTGACTTGAGTTTAAGAACTCAGAGACTCAGGAGAGAGAGACGGAGAGAGGGAGAGGGAGAGAGAGGGTGGGAGGGAAACAATGCAAGCTACAAGCCTCAACATTGCCAAAAAAAGGTGTCAGTTTCGTTCTAGATTCAGATAAACCAGCATGGAGCCACAAAAGCACTGAGTCATCAGTACAAACAAGCTGATGTTTGATTTTAATACTGTATGTGACTGTTGTTGGTGCAATGACAAAATAAATGGTGATCAAGCTTGCAATATAGGGAGGAAAAGGCCACAACCAATCCTAGAATGACATTTAACATCCTTGCCACAGTTAACTGTTTGGTAAAATGTTTTTGGTACAGACAGTATTCCCTACCCTGTTCAGTTTCAAGAAATATGCCTCAGCTTAATGAAACTGCCTCCTTTGAAAACTGCAACGCTGATATTATTTCTGCCATTTTTGACTGTTTCGCCGGAGTCATCTCCTTGGCTGGACAAAGCGATCTCTTCAAACCACCTAATTGTGGGACCTTCATTCAGGCTTTCCACACACCCACACTCGAGGCGCAACACAGGGATCAGATTGTGCTTCTGCTTTGCATGGCAAACCAGGGTGATGTCAGTCTGGACATTTGGGGAGGGTGTTGCATGAAATGAGAAGCTCAAGTGATCATCCCAGGGGCTCACGATAAACAGCTGTGCTGAAAGGACTCTTTCTCCCACAGGCTTGGTCATAAAAGCTTCTGAAAGTGCCAGAGCCAAGAGGGGTTATGAGGTGAAGTTGGGCGACCTTCCTGCTTAGGCCAGCTTGATTAATGAGGAAAGGACAAGAAATGCCACCCACAGATTTTATATCTGGTTGTTGATCGGGGTGTTTTTCATGAGAGGCCAGTGAGTCAAATGGCTGCTAATTGGTTTTAACTCTTGGTTAGTTTTGATTTTATTTATATTAGTCCTTTACAGAGCTAGACTGGACATTTTAACTGAGTTTGAGAGAATGCAAAATTGTATTAATATCTTGTTACCCCAAAGGTTTTGTAATTTATGTATATATAGAAAGGTGTTGTATATGTACACACACACACACACACACACACACACACACACACACACACAAAGACAACCATACATTTTTCAAGAAGTAGCCCCCAAAGCCTTCTAAGAGATTGAGCTAATAATGGATATAGTTATCAAACAAACAGAATGATTTGCTCCTTCTGGTTGTAAGAATTTTGAACAATGTGATCAATAGGTGCAAATTGCAGAGAGTAGACTGTTATTTTCTACAATACTACTTCCAGACCAGTGATGGGATTCAACAGGTTCGCACCTATTCGCGAGAACCAGTTGTTAAGTTTCCAAGCAGTTCGGAGAACCAGTTGTTGGAAGAAATCTCCTTTTGTTTTTTTCTACTTTACAGGGCTAATCCTGTAAGGAAGGCAGGAAGGAAACAT
>JAOYMU010000098.1:92517097-92531009 GCA_025802295.1 Psammodynastes pulverulentus | reverse complement strand
CCAAGGTGGCGCTCAAATAGAGGTGGCGTTCAAATAGAGGTGGCGTTCAAATAGAGGTTTTACGGTATATTTATGCATGCACTGAAATTTGAAATTAATTTCTTACAGAATGATGTTTTTGTTAGATTATTTTGCTATATTTTTAAATTTATCACACTTGAAAATCCTAGAAATAGAAAAACTAAAAAAATCAATGCAATTGTTCATTGGATTTATACTCCATCTTTTTTGCAAGAGCTCAAGGCTGCTAACACTAGGATTGCCTTTCAATTTATCCTAATAGTAGCCATCCTTGGAGAGTCATTCGATTGACAGAGAATTGTACCAATAGAAGGGAATATTTGTAGCTCAGGGTTGAGCTATGGAGTCCTTGATGCTCTCTGAGCTTGGATATTTTCCTGCCAGCATTGATGATGTTATCTAGTTGTTAATGAAATCTCTGCAAAAAAACAGAGAGCACCAAGGAGTCCAATGACGAAGAGTGACTGCCACAACCCAAACCAACAGGGTTCCATGGCTAAGGATGGACGTATCCTGGATCTCCTTGGTGCTGGTCACAACTATTAAACACACTGGCTGTCTTTTTCATGTCCCATTATGACTGAGGAATCCAGAAATTCAAGGTCAGATCCCAGCTTCAAAGAACTCCCTATTCCTCAGACTAGGCTACAAACGAGATTACAATTATAGATATTGTAAAACTAAAATAAAGACATCTGCGTATACACCGCCAGATCTAACAGCAAGGGATTATGTGAGTTATAACTCAAAACATCTGGAAGGCACCAGGTTGACTGGCCTGAACTAATTATTTTCCTGCGTCCAACTCTCTCCCCCCATGAATTAGCTTCCTTCTTCTTTCCTCCTTCCTTCTCCCCCTTCCTTCTACTACTGCTATTTTTCTATGACATGGACAGTTCTAATGAATCTGTCGACTATGATTAACCTGTTTCCATTTTGCTGATTTGTGGTGTTTAGAAAACCCTTCTAACTCTCAGCCTTTTAAATACACTTCAGGAGAAACTTCTTTTCTTCAGCCAAGATGGCACTAGAATTCAATGGGGAAAGTAACAGCGCCTTAAAATAAGAATTATATTCATTTTCCTTATCCATCTTATTATTTCATCTTCTCTCTTTATGGAATAGATTGTTTCACAAATCGTAAAACAGAGAAGATGTACAAAGTGCTTACAAACATATTCACCCAGTCCAACTAGCTGAGCAACAATGCCTAAGCAAAAAAGGGAGAAATTTAAAATAATCTCTTTAAATAATGGTTTAGAAAACAAATTTCCATTTCCTATGAAGTTATTTATATAATATTTGTCTGCGGTCATGCAACCAAATTATGATGAATAATTTATATGATTGTTAAAAGGCAAATGAAATGTAAGACCAGATAGTATTAAACTCTAATAACAACAAAATGCAGAATAGCCTGGAATTACAAATGCAAATTAATTGTGGTCTTTCCCCCTCCTCCTCACAATATCTGGTATCAAAATGCCTCTGCTCAAATAAGCTGTGTCTCACCTCCTACAGAGGATGGATCAAAGCAAGAGCTACAACAGGAGAATTGTTCCATTCTTTCTCCTACCCCAAGAGAGGCAAGAAGCAAAGTTCTTTTTTCAATGTTATCAAATCCAGTATCAAGACCCAGTTCTTCAGCTCCATCCACTGAATAGAACTGGACATAAATATGAATAAGTAAAAATAAAGAGTTCCTTAAAAAAATAAAAATACAACATTCCTTAATGACTCTTGGTATGTATTACGTAAGGCTTCACTTTACAAAGTGGAAAAACTATAAGCTAAACCTAGAATGTGTCTGGCAACAAGCTGATGGAAAGTGTTATCGGACCTCTAAGCCACAGTCTAAAAATGTACTGGAGAACTGGACATTTTTTCCACTTTTATTATTCTAACAATGCTTTTAACCAATAAGTAGGATAGTGAAGACAAAGCATTTTAACGCAATTACATTAGTGGGTCTTTAATAGCTGGTGTATTTTATAAGTGTAATCATTGCTTCTATTGATCTATTCCTTCTGGATAACATGGGTCAAGTTCTCATGTATCCTATTAAAAGCAGAAATGATGGGAAAAGAATACTTTTTTTCTGTAGCTGAAAGAATGGATTTTTTTCATTTCGTGTTTGTAAAAGCAAAGAATGAGCATTTTAAGACTCCTCTCAAAGCCTGCAGCTTTTTTTGCAGACTGCAAAATAAATACCGCAAGGCTGAAGGGAATGACACTAACTCTTAGAGACCATTACAGTGAGATGGACTGTCAAAAAAGGTCCCAGGGCCCTTACAGGCCCCATAATTCTTTCCACCCCTTGCCTCAGATTATTGCTCGCATGATGTAGAAGCAAAGAATAGGCACTATGTAGTAATAAGATCTATAGTGAATCTAACACCAAAATGTAATCCAGTAGACAGCTTGATGTCTCCTGAGAATGTGCTTTACAATCAAAACCTAATCAGTTCTTGTTTCCCCTATCTGCAAGGGAGATGGAAGTTCAGCAATAAGAACCCCAAACTTCAAAGGTATGGAGTACAGTACCCCAAGGAATAACATCAGAATCAAGATGGAAGCTCAAACTGATGACATTGTACTAATGTCTTTACACTGTGATGCTGTATAAAAAGCTGAGAATACCCTAGCCCACAAAAAGAAAAGATCATTCAATATTAGATTAAGTAAGATTAGACAACTCCCTAGAAACACTAATGATGGAGCTATGCTATTTTGAACATATAATACAAAGATTACTGGAGAAGATGCTAATGTTTTGAAAAACTGAAATCCACAGGGAAGCCAAGAGAAAACAAGACCGTTAGATGCTATCTCTGATGACACAAGAATAAGTTCACAAAAACTCAAAAGAGAAATTAGCATCAGATAATCTTAGAAAAATAATGGTCACCAAATCATAAAGAGTATCCAATAACAGCCTTGTGAGAGTCAGGCACATGTAACCAGGAATAGGAGTTGAGCTCAAAGCTCTAAAAGTTTATTCCATACTATTTATACACACAAAGGGTATGGTGGCCTAGCAATTCAAATGCTGGGCTTGTGGACCGGAAGGTCGTCAATTTGAGATCCAAGTACCATCAGATGAAAAATACCATAGAACACAGCAGATACCAGGTCATGTTTGCGCTGTGGGTAGGTACAAGTGAGGAAACAGATTACTAATCTCATCCTTCCTCATGGGGATACAATTTTCTTAAGTTAGGGCAGGGCGTGACGTTCAACCATGGACGAATCCTTTGGGTAGAAGGACTGAATAAAACTTTTGAAAAAAATTATCCAATGAGTTCAAGGTGACTGCAAACATTTTCAGAAACTGCAAATGCATTTCAAATATATCATAGAGTGGAGATGAAATTTAGCAACATAAGCATTTTACAAGCAATGGAATGACCTACCGCTAAATCCTTTCCTTTCCGGAAGCATTCCTCCTTCTGCCCAGGAAGAGGTGGCCAGTAAATCTGTAAAAGAAGACAAACTTGAGTTCAAATCAATTGAAGAACATGTCTTAGGGACTGGAGAATCTTCTGAGTCAGAAGGGTAGTTTCAGTTCAGTAAATCCCAAGTTTCAGGATCTGCTTTCTAAGCGATATTTTGGAAACCTCAAAAATCTTTGTAAGGTTGGTTCCAGTTACCAGGAATAAAACTCTCCCAGAGATAATATTATCAAATTTACTTATCTCCCCCCTCCCCAGCCCCACAGATCTTTGTCAGTGTTAAGGCAAGTGACCACAAGCAGCCAAGCAAGCAGATGGAGCAGATCTTTGGACTGAGCACTCTTGGATTCAACCAAGAACCCTTGACTCTGAACTCACACAGAAAAAAATAGCTTCTCTCTGCAGAAGAAGGAGCATTAAGCAATAATCCTAACTCTAAAATAAACCAAAGAGTGTTTTGTTTACGTTATGTAATAAATGCCAAATGCAGTCGAAAGTACAAGACGAGCAAATAAAGAGACAAGGCAAGGGAAAAACCACCTCAGTCATTAAAAAGTGTAGTTCAAATAAATTAATAAAGACAAGTGGACAATTGATAAATGGTTGAACCAAGCAAAAATAAGAACGGAACTCATGAGGTACAACAACATTGAAGTGATGACAGAATTTAAACAAAGCAGAAGGGAAGAAAGAATAATTCAGAATAAAGTTAAATACAGAATAATCAAGCATTATAAATCATATATAGTGACTGTCAAAAAAAAATCTTAGCAAAACAAGCTCTAAACAAAAAGAGAAATAACGAAGAAAATAACATATATCCACCAGAGAGGAAAATACTCAAGTCTTATCATATCAAGATTTCCCACCCCAATTTTCTACTGTACATGATCCCATCTATCTCATGCCACCAGCTGCAAAATCACACCGGTAGGTTAAAAGCAACCCAAAAAAATCTACATTCTTTCCAAAAGCAGAAAATCAGCTTTTAAAACTTTCTCATGCTTCTATTGTGGGTGAAATACTCAAGCAAGCATGTTTCTCCTGAAGTTTTTTTTTTTAATTGGCAAATTGACTGCCCATCATCTACCATGCTTCCTGCCTCCCAGTTCACATTTCACACTCACTCAACCAGCAGTAACAGATTCCTGAAAGTGGTTGTGATTTGCAATTGGTGCAGACAAAACAAAGGAAAGCAGGTTGGCTTTATATGCACTGGCTTGCAAGTTGAGGGGGTTGTGCATGGCAAATCTCAGAAGCAACATTAAGGGTTTCTCGTGGATGATGAAGAGGAAGCAAGGCAATGGAAGGAATAGAAGGCTAAGAAAATGAACCACAAATTAGATCATTTATAAGAAATGTTAGAATCATCAAAAGTGAAAGCTAGAGAATGAAACTAGAAGACATGAACAAAAGAGAAAGTTCGTGTAATGACTTCCTTGGATGCTTCCCCAGATGTTAGTTCGGACAAGGAAGAGCAGGATCCAGGGATGTTGGGGAGATGTGGAGGAACATCTGAAGACTGCCAGAGGCTATGAGCCAGGAGCGGAGGAGCCGAGCACAGTGGAGCCACTGGTTGAGCTAAGGACAGGAGAGGCACATTTTCAGCTGGGAAGCACAGACGCTTCAGATAGAGAAGGCACACAACTATAGCTGGTCAGTGGAGATCAGGAAGAATTGCCTCCTTCTCCCAATCCAAGAGCACATAGGGCTGAGAGGAGGCAGGTACAATAAAGATTAACCAGGCTACTTGTGTGGCAGCAGCCTGGCCCCTCTTGATGGGGCAGGAAGCGTGAAGCAGCTATTTAGTTCAACAAGTGGATTGTAATGATGCTGGGAACAACATGTCCATTCCCTTGTTGTGTGTTCTTAGCCTTTGTTATTCTTGTCTTGACTCTCAGACTGGATTCTTGAACTTCAAATCAAGCCTCTGGAACACTGGACTGGCCTTTACCTAATGGATTTGCCTTGCCTTTGTGCTGTGGACTGGCGCTGTCTTGAGTAACCTGTTGAACTCATTGGGAGTGTGCTGATGTTGGCGAACAAAATTGCTGGGGAATACTAAATTGGGCTTGGAAGCCTTAATAAAGACTCCTAACACCTCTGTGTGTGTGAGAGAGAGGGGGGGGAGGGAGAGGGAGAGAGGGAGAGAGAGAGAGAGGGAGAGAAGGATAGCACAGTTCAATTTAAAAATAGAACTAAATTTTATTATGCTGCTTGGAATTAATCTATTCATCTATCTACTCTGAGAAAATGAACTTAAAAGGCTATCTCAATATTTCAAATATAAAGGAGTCTCTGGGATTGTTTTATCTGAAATAAAAACATAGTAATTATGTTATTGAGCTGTAGTTTCATGACACAAGAGAGAATTAAGATAAAATCTTAAATAAGGAACTTCTGATTAACCCTAACCTGACCCCACAACTTGGCACTTTTATCCCTGCTTGTTTATGCAAGCCAAGACCTGATTTATAAAGTTTGTTTTACTGGCAGATGAGCTGGCAGAGAATTGTAGAGAAACATTCATTTTTAAAAAGAAGTGTAGAGGAGTAAATGTTGACTTTTAATTTCTCTTTTGTGTGGTCTCACACCCTCAGGAACTTAGCTATGCATAAATGACAAATTGCTATTTCTAAAAAAACTTACAGTTTACAACTGGCTAGGATTTTCATCCAAACGCAGTGGTGCTCAAAATCTTCCTTTCAAAATGGCCGTTATGAAGTCAAGCTATATAATTAAGGAGAATAAATTTGCTCTTGTCCCATAGAATATATCATACAAGCGTGTCTCAATGTCTTTTATTAATAAAATGCCAACAGGGATGGACTCCTGTAGGTCAGTAGGGTAGGCAATACAAAAGCCTGAAGGCTATCTAAAATGAAAACCATAATTTTGGCTTTCAGCTGCCGTATTTTAAAAATCAAAGTACCAAAACCTGAAGTGATCAACATTAATGAATAATAGTGTATGACTCCATTTAGGCATCCAACTATATGTCAAGTACTCACAACTAATGCAACATTTGAGCAGAATACACCAGGATGCATCATAAGACCATGATGGAATTGATCTAAAGGGGAAAATGAACATTTTTCAACAACAGATAACTGTATAAAGCCAGTTCAGAAGTACCTCTGGGTGATTCTTCCTGCTTCAAAACCTAAGTTGTTTTAGATGTCCTTTCTTTACATATAAAAACTGAAGAGAAGGCAAACACATCCCTGGCTGGGGGCATTTAGCTGAAAGTCAAAATAGTATCTGATCAAACGTAACTATAGATTATGACTCTTTATTCCCCTACTTTTTTCAAAGCTGTTAATGAAGACTTCCTCTCTACAGTAGACCAACCTCTATAATCTTCCATCCAGCATGGCTAATGATGATACTGGCCAGTGATTATGAGAATTAAAACCAAAAACATCTAGAGGGAACCAGATTAAAGAAAGTAGAATTAATTCCAAGACATATGTAGCTGCACACTCAGAGGTTATCTATTGCATTCCCTCTTCTCCCAAACATCCATACACATAAATCTCTTCAGTCTAGGTTCAGTACACACAGATATAACTTGAACAGATATAACTTGATATTTCTTCTGATGTCACTGCATCTATTCACTTTTCTTTTATTGACGGATTCAGTAAGACCAGATTTAGGCAGAGTTTATTTATTTATTCAGTGTATGGCACGTGTTAGCCAGGGATCACCGAGGTGGCTGGCTGCCTCTGTGAAAGGAATTTTTTGGGGCAGTGTTATCTTTACCCACAGGACGCCTGAATCCCAGTAGCGGTAGGCAATCAGGGGAGGCTCCTTTCTTGTCCCTGCACGATTTATTCGCTCATGGGAATCAAACCGCCAAGCTGCCAACCTCAGTGGTACGCAGGCCCAGCGTTTTACCACATGAGCCACCGCGGCCCCCTTAGGCAGAGTAACTTTATATTACATCTTTACATGGATTGGAGGAAAAGTTTGTTGTGATTCATGTGGGCAGGCAGAGACCAATGATACAAAGAAGACAGGCTTCAATAGGAAACGCTATCTTGATCCTAGGTAGAGGCTAATATTTGGAATAGACGCTCCTGCTCGAGCAGGGGGTTGGACTAGATGGCCTCCAAGGTCCCTTCCAACTCTGTTATTCTATGACTAAACCCATTACATTAATTGTAGACTATATTTAAACATATGTTCCAGCCATATTAGTTCTGTGCATTTGCAGTGATCCCACAAAGAACAAATGGGGCACAGTCCGTAATTTACCTTGAAGTTGCAGCCTTATGGATTTGCAAATAGCTTCCACTGAATATACATCCTTGCACACGTGGGATGAAGCAATTCTCTTCACCATGCATGATTTAGAGAATACAATGCTGGCCAGGCCAAAAAGGGGAAAAAATTCTGGATTTCATTGGCCAGATTCCCTCTAGATAGTTGTGATTTTTTTTCTTTATAGGCTTATGAAAGTGTTAATGGCCTATCTCACAGAATTAATGAACAAAGAAACAGAACAATTACCATTAAGAAGTTTGCACAATACTTGTACTAAAAACTCCCAACCTGTCAGATCTCATTTCCTATCTCAATTTATACTAAGGTTGACCTAGCAGTTGATTTACTCATTTAACATGTATGGCAGAAATCCTTTTGTAAACTTCTATAAATTACTCAAAACCTGATTGTGTCTCAGCTTCCCATGCTTTCAATTATTTTAATTGCAATATAATCTCTTTTGGGCTGTATGTTTTGCAAAACCCTCATCCATCTATCCAATCTGGTGTCACATTTCTGGCTTCTATTTAATAAAGTTCGCTCTGCTCTTGACTCTAGCAGAACTTAGGTCTGACTTTGCAGAGCTCCTTCTGTCCATCTCAAGTTTCGACTTCTATGGAAGAAAATCTCCTCTAGGGATGATTTAATATCCTGATCTAAAACTACTGAAAGTGCTTGGTCATGCTAGAGCAACATTCAATGAGCACATTTAAAACCACACACAGAGACAAATAAAAGTCAATATGCAAGAATCTGAAATATCCACGATGGAGGAATGGTTGCTGGAAATAACAGAATTAAAATGGAAGACAAAATTGACCTGTTTGATTAGGGGAAAGACAAATAATCATTATTTAGTGACTGGAAACCCCTTATGGACTTTTTGCAAAAGAAAGGGAAAATGAACTTTTGATTATAGAAAGGGTAAATTTAGAGAGGACAAAATATAAAAGCATTTATAATAACTGCTAAGAAGTTTGGGAGCCATTTGTTAGAATCTTTTTTTCATTCTTTTCTGTATTCTTTTTCCTATTTTCTTTCTTATCTATTCGCTATTTATTTTCTAAAAATTATATTGTTTTTATCTTGTTAAACATTTGCTTAATAAAAAAAATATAAACACAAATACAACTCAATGTATTTGCAATGAATTTGCTCACAGAGGCACTTGACTGTTATACATGTAAGATTAATGTTAAGTATACATTTTATGGCAAGTTTTCCCAATAATATTTAAAATGGCCAGCAAGTGGGAAATATATAACTAAAGTTAATAAACACAAGTACAAAAGCAAACTCTTAGTAACTCAACCATTTGCAAAAAAGTTCCCATAAATGACTCAGACGACTGTTTCCAAATTCACTTCCAATTTTTTACAGAGCAGGGAATCCAATGATTTCTCTCCCCATTTGCTACTGTGGTCATGGAGAAGCAGCTGGAGAACCCACAGTGGGCTGAGCTGGTAATCTGCAAGCTGTGGACTGCCACTCTTCCAGTGAAAAAGGACAGGCATCCAGTTCTGCTGCCTAAAACCTAAGATTTGAAGTTTCTTCTCTTCTACCTTCATCCTATTTATCCCCACGGCAAGCAGGTCATCTTTTTCTCCACAGTAGGTCTCCAACTAGTCAGATTCTTAGAAGACTATTCCGTTTGAAGTCTCCTTCCACTTTGCCAAGCTTGATCCATGTAGTTTTTTTGGCAACAATAAGGAAATAACTTGTCATCTTCCGGGACGAGCCTTCCCAGTCTAGGCTTCAGCCTTGCATTCCATTCACCAGGTACTACCCAGGCTTCAGCCTGCTTAGCTTGGAGTCCAGACAAGGTCAGCTAGATGCTAATCACTAATAAAACCATATGATAAATACATTCCTAAATTATAACACCACCGTGAAATTTTAGTTCCAATCTCAGCTGAGTACTGAGGCCATTTGATGGCCATCAATAAGCCACAGTCTCTGGCTTCTCTCACTTTATGTTCTATGAGAATCAGTAGATTGCTCTCCTTTTAGAAGCCACCATGAAGAAGGCCCATGGGGAGCAATTTTAATTATTCCTATGTAAATAATCAGTACTATTACAAATACCTGGCTGTAAACAATCCATCTTAAGAGCATTACCTCCTTAACATCCATATTGGTTTGGTCTAGCCGAAGCGAGTAAAGGGTGTCCTTTCCTCCAATGAATAGGCGGTCACGATATTCATCTAGGTACAGGGAGCGAAAGTCTAAACTTCCCCGGTGACCAAGAAACAGGACTGAGCGGTTAGTGGCCAGGAGATCTAAGAGACAGGAACCAAATGACAAAACAAAAAAGTTAAGACAAATAAGTTGAAGTAGATGTTCTCTGTACCACATAGCTTGGGTGAGACATTGCTTTGCTTGGGCACAAGGCACAATTGAACAAAAGGGAGTAGCAGCAAATGAGCAACAGCAAGTGGCTGAGAATTTACTGAAATTAAAGTCTCATTCCTTCCAACAGAATTTTCTCATGTGTTTTTGCAAGCCTAGGATATGGGTCAATTGCTGAATATTTAGATAGACACAAAAAGTTACTCTATAGGATCTTTGGAGGCAACATTTTGTTATCATGGTCAACAGAATCATAATATAATTCTCCCAATGTACTTTCTTTACATGGCTCACTGATTTATATATTAACCATAGAAGAGGGTTTGCTGTGACTTTGCACAACATGGCAAGCAACGTTCTGACTAATTAGCAGGTCTGCAGATCAGACAAAGGCGTAATGTGTTTTGCTTTAATGCATTTCGTAAGCCCACCTACTGTGATTTGAAAACCATAGTTCTAGCTTGGTGTGTTATATGACTGTAGCCAATTGTAGTTTAACAACAGACTCATAATCAAATCATAAGAAATAGTTAACTGAATTCATATTGAATGCAAAAGGTGATATGAAGATATAACCAAATAACAGAGTTGGAAGGGATCTTGGAAGTCTTCTAGTCCAACCTTCTGCTCAAGCAGGAAATCCGTGATGGCGAATCTATGGCATGCAAGCCACAGGTGGCACGCAGATCCCTCTCTGTGGGCACGCACGCCATCGCCCCAGCTCAGCTCCACTGTGCATGCACGTGCATGCCTCCTGCCAGCCAGCTGGTCTTCAGGTCTCTGCCGTGCCTGTGCGGGGGCGGGCGCATGCATGGCGGGGCACATATGCAGGGTGCCGCATTTTAGGTATGCATGCGTGCTTGCTTTGGACACTCGGTGCCAAAAAGGTTTGCCATCACTGTCCTATATCATTTCAGACAAATTGTTGTCCAATCTGTTCTTTAAAATCTCCAGTGTTGAAGCATCCATGGCTTCTGGAGGAAAGTCATTCCCCTGATTAATTGTTCTAATTGTCAGAAAATTTCTCCTATATTCTAAGTTGGTTCTCACCTTGATAAGTTTCCATCCGTTGCTCTGTCCTGCCTTCAGGTGCTTTGGAGAATAAATTGCCTCCCACTTCCTTGTGGCATATCAGTATCTTGTTTTCTCTAAATGCTTTTACAAAACTTATCTTTTACATGAAGATTTTGGCAGAAATGCTTAGTTGTACTCCAAAATGTTACTAATCCTAAGAATATATATCTTTAAATATATACATATATTCAGTTTACTCTGGGATCTCTCTTCTTTGCTTTAAGTTGTGGTGATTTTCTCAGGATGAGAAATTTTAGAACTTTATTAAACTGCAAAATTGTATTGCTCCCTCTATTTATCTTTAGTTCAGGGAAGTAGGAATCTTTATGGAGCCGTCTCAAAATCCCAAAACTCAAAGGTTGTAGAATTACAAAATAGGCAAGGAGGAGGAACCACTAAAGGAGAAATTTCCTCTGGATCACAAGGCCAGGAAAGGGGAGGGAGGGTCTTAGAATGGGGCAATCAGCCACATTCCCTCTGCTCTCCTCCACAGAACCATCTGCAACAAGGGAGCCAAGTGGACCAAAATGGCAGTCATCAAAGCCCCGTACAGTGTATGTACATATGTAGGACTGGTGCTGCAATGGATGGGGCTTCAATCTGCAGTTCTGCCCACCATTTTAGTCCCCTTATTCCTCTTGCAGAGAATAAGAGCAAGGTGGATAGACTCAGCTAAAGTGGCAATGAATGCATCATTGGGAGACTTGAAAGAACAGATTAAGGAAAGATCCATCATGGAAAAAATCTATCTGTGTAGTTGCTAGCAGCTGAAAATGATTTTATGGCACATAATTAATCAATCAACCTGCCTTGCAGTTGACTCTGTATAAAGATGCCTTAGATTTTCTTTCTGTTTTTTTTTTTCTCCCTAGCCATGTTGCCAGATGTGGCTGATTTTCATACTTAGTCTATTTTTTTACTGGCTTCTCCAGCTACATCAAATTTAATCCTATTCTATTTAGATTGGGGGGGGGGTTAGCATTACCATGTTGACCCACAGATGGGCAGGCAGTCCTGAGCCCCTTTACATAATTTTTCCAACATTCTTTTGGGTTGGAAAGAATAAAAAGTAGATGGGAAAAGAACTGGAATAGAGAAGGGCAGGGCTGAGACTGGAATGCTCAATAGAAACAATCCAAATTATAACCTTTTTTGTGGTCCTGTTTTGCATAGAAAGATATACACACATGCATACAATTTCCTATTCTTTTTTGTGTTATAAAATGGACTGTATTGTTAATTTTCTAGTGCAAGTCAAATGACAAATACATTTCTTATATAAATCAGTACATGCCAGACAACAGGGACATATCCAACTAGTATCTGAGAAAATCTGCTAAATCCCTTTTTTTATTAAATGTATTTTTTAAAAAGCGATATAATCTTGTAATGTGTTATTCTTACTCATTAAACATCTTCATTTAAAAAAGCACACACTTCTGAAAATGAGAACCACAAAATCTGAGAATGTTCATATTTGGCATTAACTCCAAGAACTGTGGAGTCCTTGGTGTTCCTTGAGGCTCGTTGTAAGAGAACTGCAACTTAGTTGTAACAGATCTCCAAGGGAGGGTGTAGGGCTTGGAAATGGTGTTCTAACATCATCTGAGTAAGACCTAAGAAAGAACTGCAAGATGACAAATGCTAAAATTAATCTTTTTCAATTCCACAGACTTCACAAGTTTCAGGGACAGAAGTGGGAGAGAGGGATTATAAAGGAGAATTTCTCTCAATCAATTACTACAAAAGTTTCTGCTCTTGACATATACTGAATTTGTCAAGAAGCAAATGGCTTCACGTCAGGGAAATTGGATATAGTATAATAAACAATTTTGAACCTTGGTTCAGGTTTCTACTTTGGTTAGGAAGAAGAAGGGGGTGGCTAGAAAGGTAGTATTTGTTACATCCACCTTGTCTCAGCAGCAATATGGCTGGTAGGAAGGATGGGGTTTAAACCTGGAAAATTAACAGCTATGCTTAGGAGGGGCCATTTTGTTTTTTATTCTCTGACAGCTTCCCAAGAAATGTTTCTAGCTAAGAAAGCTGGGTCATCTATCTGAGAGGCTGGAAGGAGTTGCCATTATCTGCGAGTGAAGACAGAAGGATTCTTTAAGGCTGATAAAAAGGCTAAAGGATGAATGCTCTATAAAGCAGTCAGTCCTGTGACAAGGATGACTCCCTGACAGTTGCAGAATGAGGCTTATCTGTGGCTGCTGAAAGCTGGAGTAGATTGGAGATATTGGAACCCTGGGGAAAAGTCAGGAAAAGAAATGTTGGGCAATGAAAGAAGAGCACACAGGGTGTTATAAAAAGAGAAACAAGAAATATTGATTAAAACCCTTTTTAACCAATAAAAAAAGAATACTTGTAGTTCAGGGTTGAAATGAGGAATCCTTGGTGCTCTCTGAGTTTGGTTGTTTGCTTGCCGATTTTCATTCTCCAAACTAGACAACATCATTGGTGCTAGTCTACTAGCACTGGTGAAATTTAGTATTTAGTATTTATTTATTTGTCAAGCATATATGAGAAAAACAAGTACAAGTATGAACATAACATATAAATATATAAACAAGTACGAATAAAAAGGACAGTAGGACAGGGACAGTAGGCACATTTGTGCACTTATGCAAGCCCCTTACAGACCTCTTAGAAATGGGGCGAGGTCAACAATAGACAATCTAAGGTTAAAGTTTTTGGGGTTAGGGGAAGAGACCACAGAGTCAGGTAGTGCATTCTAGGCATTTACA
>JAOYMU010000098.1:92491487-92503117 GCA_025802295.1 Psammodynastes pulverulentus | reverse complement strand
CCCGAGTCCCTTAGGGGAGAGGGAGCGGGCTATAAATTTAAATAAACTTAAACTTAAACTTAATAAAACTTTTACTATAAAACTACAAGTTTTAAACAGCATGCCAATATTCTCTATCAAGAAAACATCTTTGCACATCCCCCATAATCCACAATCCAAAATAAAAACAGGATTTTCTGTAAAGGCTGCAGGTACTTTTTGTGGATGTGTAAGGAGTTGCCTTGTTCCAATTCAGCTCTGCCTGCTTTTGGGATACCACGTTCTGTATGGAAAATAAAAGTCTTTATTATCTCTAAAAGGCTTAGTTGCATATAGTACAAAGAAACCAAGATAATAAATTAGTCATATATCAGGGTATTCTAGGATGAAGTAGTGACCAATCAGCATTTTTAAAAACCATGTAGGCAACAAAGTGCTTTGTATGTGCAAATAATGTTAACCATACAGTATAAGTCAGGTCCTCTCTACTGATTGATGGCAGAATTAAATGAAACAACAGTTTCATTTATCCTAGATTTCCATATGATCTCATAAAACAAAAACTTTGCAGCCAACATTTCCCAGTTCCTGAGCACACTCACTCCTCCAGGATTTAAGGTGGGGTTTTTTTCCTTTGCAAATAATTTTCTAATTCTGAAAACTTTCAGATTCCCCAGATATATTCAGACTACTGTCTTGAGCATGAATTATACATTCTGGGTACTTCAGTTCCATTTTGCCAGTAGAAAATAGGATATGCAAAGACCTATGCTCTTTATATTTCTGTCCATGGTAGAAAACCATAACCTTCCTGAGATTTAAAAAAGGTAAAAAAGCAGTTGTCATCTACACATGTCTCATCAGTTCTCTACCTAAGCAGCTTGTGGAGATGAAAGTATCATCAGATATGTCCACAGGCTTCATTCAAGTCTTGATTGAAGAAAACAGAGTCCTAGGAGCAAGTCCACAACTTTTTTCAGCAGAGACCAAGTTTTCCTTTGCATCTAAAGTCTAGGCTTTCAACTATTTTTCCCTCACATTCACTGCCTCCTTTTCGGTCACCTAATTTATCAGCCAGCAAGGAGACCCTGGAATCTTTTGTTGACAGCTTCTTCTCACCAAGAGAAGCAGATACACAAACAGACCCCTCCAAACACACATCTATTCACCAAGATTCAGAAGTTAAGCAAAGAGCTGCTTCATCTGGTCCTTGCTTATGATGATTATGATGGATGCCTTCTGTAAAATCTCAACTTGGCTTTTGACAAGGCCTTGTGCAAACTATCCCCTCCATATTATTGTGTCACCATGGTACTTTGGGAAAAGATAAAAACCTGGCTTTGCTTCAACAGTTCCTTTTCATTTAAAACCAAGGCTATAAACTGATATATCTGCTGCTGGCAGGACATATGGGAGATTGCCAAACAACGGCCCCACATAGTCTGAGAATGGAAACTCATGGGATTGGTAAACCAAGCTCTCCTCTGAAATCAATGTATTCCCTCCCTTGGAGATCATTTTTCTTTTTTTTCCCCCCATTGAGGAAAACATGAAAAAATGCATTTTGCAGCTGTTGTTATACGTGTAAGGACAAAAGTGGATTAGGTGCAATCTGACATCCACTGATTTTGATCAATATCATTGATTAACTGCTTTCCGTGATTTCACACAAAAGGTTTTCTTTCCCCAAGTCTACCGAGAGTTGCCTGGAACTAAATCTAAGTTAAGATCTTCCAAGTCCTACTCATGGACTTTACAACTAAGCTACAGTCCTGTTCCTCTAACTTTGAAAGAAACATCAAAAGATCCCCTCCCCAAAATACCTAATCTCTTTAGGAAAATATTATTTGCAGGCATTTTTCAATCATTTGCTGCTGCGTAGGAAGTAATGGAAACAACTTAGTTAGTGAAATCCTCAGAAAATGCTTGCTCTGATGAAATCCCAAATGTAGTCACTGAACAAAGCAACTGCGTCAACCGGAGGGTCACAAGTGCAAGGAACAGAATAGATGATTATGCTGAAATACTGTGTATACATAAGATTTGCAAATATTTCAAAGGCAACAGCTTGGGAAAAGAGGAATTTGGGGGGGGAGACAATGTATTAATTGTGGCATAATGTGCTAATTGTTACTGAAAACTTGAGGCAAATGTGCTGATTGCTGCTAGACAATGCGGATGCAAGCTAAGCAATATTAATAAACATTGATAAGATCATAGAATGACCGAAAAGGGGTTGGAGAAGTACCTATAAAAAGTGGACTGTTGAAACAGTACCTTTGCACAGGCCAGTGGGAGTGACACACACACCCCATGTCCTTTTTTTTGCACAGAATAAACCTTTTGCAAATTTCCACCTCAGAGTGTAGTTTTATTGGGCATTGCACACTGGGCAGAACCAGTTTTCTGGGACAACATGACAGCCTTTAAATTTATTTTTCGGAAGGCCACTGTTCTCCCCCAAATATCTATTTTTTAAAGTTGTTAAAAACTTGAATTCTCAACTAGCCCCACCAGAAAGACCTACGCACTGTACAAATGTCTTGAACATGAACGTTTTCATCCATTATGTTCATGCTGAGAATATGGCAGCAATTCCTATCTAAGATGCTTTTGATCTTCTGTGGGACAGATCACATCCATGTGTTTAGCAGCAACACTTACACACGGCAGCTAAAGATTTGACTGAAAATAAGTTTCATGGAAGTGCTGCACCTATTCTGCTTCTTTAATCGTGTGCCACTACTGATAAATCCAGGTCCTCACAAAGCACTGTCAGAAAGAGCACTGGTATTGTCAGAACAGAACTCTTAAATTTGGAAGAATCAAAATAAAACTTTGGAGAAGATTTGGCATTTGGGTGGGATTTTCATCATTGCTCTTGTTTTCTTTTTGCCTTTCAATCAAATATGTAAACATCAATAAATACTACGTATGAGATTTAAAAAATAAATTGCCATTTTTAACACCTCATGTTTAAAAATTGTCTGGCAAAGACTACTATATATCCCATCTTTGTATTAGAAAAGCCAAAGCTGAACCTCTGTTTCAAACAACTCTTTTTTTTCCCTACAAAATGCTTTACAATCAGTCTCTTTTTTACCATTCATTTCTCCTAAATCTCATTGTATACTAGGTAATTTCTGCCTTGAAAATGTGGGCTATGTGTGATAGACAGTATCCAGCCTAAGTACATAACCATTTCTCCTCAGTATTCATACCAGGGTGCCTGTCTGAGAATGATGAAAAGGTTGGAACTGGACCTCAGAACTAAAGGTTCAAACCAACCTGATACTTTTTCAGTGATCTGCTGCTTTTCAACCTAAGCTACCTTGGAAAACTTATTGCACAGATTGTGTTTCAGAAGGCGTGCAAGTCCAAACAGCACCAATTTCCAACATCACCTGCTTTCTCAGGATCACAAGGCAGCTGCAGAGAGCAAGTCCACAACCACTGGAACAGGTAAGATGTTACAGGCAGCTGCTACAATTATGTTTCTATGTGCTTGGAAATCCAAATACTATAAAGTCACTATAAAAACCCTACGTTTCTTAAATAAATAATGCAAGTCATTCTAGACTTATGATCACAATATCATTAGTCAGTGTGATTATAAAGTGAGTGATCACATGCCCAGATCTAATTTTATGATCATTTTTACCAAGGTTGCTAGGTGAATCAAGTGGTCATTAAGCTGAGCTCCTCAAGAAGCAAAGGTATGAGTACCCATAATTGAGATATATCTGCAGCTGGGCTGTATCATAGCCATTGCCAATGGTCAGCTTTTGTTGGAACCTGGGATCCATCATCCCTGCTTTGCATTCTGAACTGGCTGACTAACCTTGGTGACTCCACTTTTGAACTGTTTCAGAGTGCATCTTCCTTTCTGAATCTATGCTCTGTTTCCTTTCTGAATCTATGCTCTGAATCTACACTGAATTGTCCAACCACCCAACTCTCAAGCAAAACCTTCCTTTCCTATATACATTTCTGGAGCACAGATGTTGGCTTTCTGCCTGTCTGTGATTGTTTGGTACTTAGTAGTAAACTATTTGCAAATCGGGTTGGTGTGTGTGCACATGATCAATCTGAAATAGGACATTTTGCTCAAGTTTTCCAAAGCAAACTATTACTTCTTATCTGTTTACTACTGTTTACTGTAGTATAACATGAATTATCACTAATCTATTGTATTAATTCCTACTTGCATAGGCACTCGCCAAAACCTAGTTATCATCAATGTATACTCACTGATATACATGTTAGCCATTTTCTTCATAATTATATCTGCACCTTTACTTCTAGTCTATAGGTCAGACCAACTCCATTCAGATTTACAGTATTGCTTCCTTCCCCTTTCTCTTAGTTTTTCACACACTCACAAATACCTGTTTTTTCTCTCACACACTGCAGTGGTTAATTCATTCCCTTTGCCATTTATAGTACTCATAGTATACATTCCAAGATGCAGTCTTTGACATGCATTTATTTATTGTGTTCATGCACCATTGGACTCAAAAAACAACTCAAGGCACCTTACAAATGAAAACCACAAAAACATAATGTAAAATCAGAATGCTCTCATATTACAGTAATAGGACCACTAATTACTGATTCATTCATTTTGAAGCAACTTCCTATTTAATAGTTTCTGGAAGACCAACAATGAGGGTGCCATCCTAATATTAACGGGAAAGTTGTTCTTTAATATGGGGGCTGCAACTGAAAATACTGCCTATGAACCCCATCTCTTCACCCCTCTCGCCTATGGAAACTATATCTAAACCATGCTATATCACATCAAGGACAAGACAAGGTTGCCTAATTCTCCCTTTCTGATTTTACTGAACCATTAGTAAAAAAAATTCAATAGGATAGTAATTTTTTTAGAGTTAAAATGGCAAGATAAGTATATAAGTTCACTTTATATTAACTTGTTGTTATAGTTACTCATCCAAGGGAGTCTCTAGAATTAATAATGGAATATATACAACAGTACAGTATAGGACCTTGGATAAACAACAATAAGACACGGTTGATTGCATGGAA
Organism: Psammodynastes pulverulentus; assembly: GCA_025802295.1. NCBI lineage: Eukaryota > Metazoa > Chordata > Lepidosauria > Squamata > Psammodynastidae > Psammodynastes > Psammodynastes pulverulentus. The sequence goes on along the minus strand of JAOYMU010000098.1, from coordinate 92,498,089 downwards.
ATTCTCCAAAGAGGAATAACATTCCTAAGATAAACATCAGGGTTTAATATTACTATTAAATCAATGAAATAATTAGGAATTTACTTAGCTAGAAAATAATATGTACTCTAGAATAATTTGTAAATCTGAAAGAGTGTAATGGACATTCTTAGATGAAAAAAAAATTGAATACATTTTGGCTAAGGAGAATGTTAACAATAAAAGCGAACATTCTTCCAAGAGTTAGTTTCCTGTTCCAAATGATTTCAATAAACATTGATGGAAATGCTGAAAGAGTGGCAAAGACAAAATGTGTAATTTCATCTGGTTAAATAAACAAACAGGAATTAAACTTCAGATTTAAACTTCGGTTCAGAGTAAGGAAGGATTTGAAGAAATAACTTTGGATGATTATAAGTATGAACTCTGTTCAAAGCAGCTTATTAAATGCATAGGATAAATATTTTTTAATAAATCTTTTTTATGTATGACTTTAGTTATTTAATAAAATACAGACTTTATAGAATAAATATTTTTAAAATGAATGAATAAAAAATAAATATATATTTTCATGAAGAGATCTATGCTGAAAAGTTTGATCATTCGACAAAAAAATCTTAACAGCCTGCAAAAATAAAACCACTCAAGATTCTTTCCTTAGAATGGTCAAAAGTGCTTCAAGTGTCTTAAATGAGCAATCTAGTCCAGAAGGAATTAAAAAAACAAGATGAACATGCTCGGAATGTTTGACTGAATTTGAAATGTTTGTCATACAAAATGCAGAACACTTGCTGGATTTTTATGTAAGTTGGTATTGAAATGTGATTCAGAGACCAAGCTAGTTAAAGATTACCTAATCAAAAAGAGACAGACAGAACTGAAATGATATAATTGTCAAGCAACAATGAGAGCATTAACAGAAGACGAGCATCAGATTCACTGCGAATAATACACTATAAGAAAGTAGCTACAAATGTTCTTCTGCTGATAAATTATCCCAAGGATAATTGTTAAAAAGTTGGGTAACTGTAACAACTGGAATGTTCTACTATATCTGGTGGTAATGCCATAAATAATTCAACTATTATTTAGATGATTTACTGCAAGATGTAACAAACTCTTAAGAATTGGCTTTCTTTTTCTACCACATATTTTTCTGTTAAGTATTACCAAACTTAATATATCTGTAAAATACACTGAACTCACTTTATATAGGGTAACTGTTCGCAAATTACTTTATGCTTTTTATTGGAAATCACATCTCATTCCTTCATTAAAGAGATGCCAACTTAAATTGTGGAAGTGTGCAATAATCCCCAAAATAATGGCATTCTGAAAAGAAAACTGATGTTAATTTCAACTTGAAACTGTTTATGGAGTACAATTAGACAGAAGGCTTGCTGAGACATCCAAGCTTTGGCTTCTCTTAAAAGTTCTAAACTCTTTAGTTAAAACTATTTATTTTTATTATACAGAAGTCTTGTTTTAATATTTTAAAACAGCAATTAAATGTAGCAGTATATTTATTATTAAATGTAACAATATAAATATTCTTTCTGACAGTTTAACAGTAGAAAATGTTAAAATGCTAAACTGTCTTAAAATTATTTTATTTCTATTCTAATCCAAATTAATCCATGAGGATAAAAATGAGACATTTCTTCCAATGGAAAAGTTTGTATTTGCTTCCAGTTTTATCTTGAATTATTCTGAAAATATTTCCGTGTAGTATCAGTGTTTTGCAAATTCTGCACATCTTTCTTTTTTCTTTTCTTTCTTTTCCTTTCAAAACAAATATTATACAAAAATCAAAAGTTATCATTGGTGACAACAGAGATATTTCATCAGAAATAGCTTGCTTGGGTTCAGTTTTAACCTGCTTCGTCCCATCCAGATCTGAGCCTCCAAAACACCCATTCAAGACTTCCACAGCATCTTAGGCTCAGTCCAGGATAAAAAGGCAGAGTATTTATCAGTATACTATCTCACCCCAAAACTAATGGATGATGATGTCTCCCATTAGCCTCATTAAGATGACTTGGGATAAGTCACTCAAAGCATGCTGGATCCTATAAATCAGGGCTACCAAACTCCTGGCCCATGACCCAGATGCGTCATGCACTGCCCACACCCACGCCCAGTTTAGCGAAGGGGGGGAAAGTCCCGCTAAATCACGTGACATTGCCATGACACCACAAGTTTGACACCCCGCTATATGCCATAGCCATCAACCAAAACTTTGACCAACAGCATTCCTTGTGGTTTGACAGATTGACCAACACCATCGCTTGTGGTTTTGATTAATTGAGGCTTTCAATAACTTTCTTTAATAAGAAAGTTTCACATGCAGTTTCTAATTATAAGGAATTCCCTTATCATTTTTGGCACCCTTTGATTAGTATACTTCAAGTACAACTGAAGTCCAGTAGAATCTCCGATCTAGACATGACCTTGCAGGCCAATACATTGTTGCATCTCACCAACTGGGAGGCTCAGGCAGTGTACTGACAAACTGTGCACACAGGATACACACAGGCATTCCAAGCCATGAGGTCATTGTCTTTAAAATATTAGAGGGAGTAAAATGCAAACAACAATACTCTGTAACAAAAAGACCATGGCCTTACTTTCTTACATGTGACTACATAGAGTAAAGGAAATGTAGCTGATCCTAGACAAAGGAAAATAACATGCAGGCTTTAGTTATTCATTAAAAAATATTTATATTTATAAATTACTTTTCTGCCCATCAGGGCCCTTAAACTAATTTAAACCAGGAAAGCAAGGAAATTACAACAGAATAAAAGACAAAGCAAAACATTATTTAGAACTGGGGATGGGATTGTGCCAACCTGATCATTCCTGGGAACTGCTCACACACTGCTTTGTCTAACTTAGTACATCTTCATTTCTCGGTCTATCCCATCCAATCCAAATCAACCATTCAGTGACTCCTAAAACCATGTTTCTTATTTTCTGCCACTTCTCTTATTCTGAGGCTACTTCCAGCTAGGCCTCAAATGCAGTTGGGAATGTGATCTTAAGGGTGTTTGTGTATTTGTTTAGTATATAGCTGCCTATCTACCCAAGGGACTCTAAAATAAAAAAACAAACAAACTACCTGTATTGATCCATTAAAAAGAAAGTGGATTGAGGCTCCTAAAAAATCACGTTATACCGTGTAGCTCATTGAACAAAACACATTCATTCCCTTTTTATTATTAAGAATATAAAATACAAATGAAAATTAAAATGATAGGAAAGTGGGAAAAGAAGAAAGAGAGAAAGAAAAAATGAGGAAGAATATAGAAGAAGAAAAAAAGGCATTGCCTTCCAACTTTTTTCAGTGCAGCAAAATGCAAACTAGAATTACAGCCTCAACTTTTCACTGTTATCACTCTAACAAATACTAGCTAGTTCAATAACAAACTAGTTTACTCAGAAAACCCCCAAAGTCAAAATTTTATCCCCCCCCCAAAGCACAAAATCAGAAGTGATTTCCAGGTAAAAATAAAATTGGATATATATTTTTTCTGATTAAAACATCAATTTGGCCATCTCTGTTAGCTCTGACACTTTTTCCATCCAACGTTCTATTGTGGGGATTGATGTCTCTCTCCAGTTCTGTGCATATTCAATTCTTGGTGCAGTTAACATATATAGTAATAAAGCTCCAAATATTAGCCAGTAATCCTAAAAGAAAAACTTCTGGTCTCAATTTTATGCTGATTTTAAGGATACAAACCACATCCATTCCACCAACCCCTCAACATTCAGTCTCAGTGCCCAAGGGAAGAGCCATGGTGTCACAACTAGCTTATCAGATTTGTGCTGCAAAAGATGCATAGCAAACAGCATTTCTTTATTTCTGCTGCCATGTAGGCATCATCCAGAATTTTGCAACCCCGCTACCATAGCCCGAGTTATCTTGACAGTGTGACTCTCATGTTCCTGAATTTTGGTACCTGGTTCTCCTCCCACAATGTTGTTGTGCAGTTATATTTTTGCTTATACTTAAATTTAGATAGTATTAATATGTTTTTAGGTAAGGATGGAGAATCCGATATTAGAAAAGAATGAGTCACTTCTTCAAATGATATCTGTACACTTCTATATTTATTTTTTAATCTATAGGTTTCTAACAGATTCATCTACTTGTTCTACATCAGAATAAGCTCAAATGGTAGCTTTTAAAAAAAAAGTTTTTAAGCCACACAATTGAAAAAGAAGGCATTTAGATATGCAGAGTTAGACACCTGTATACATATATTAGGAGGCTTAGCACTCTCTGAACTGGCTTGTTTTCTTGCAGATGTTTCATTACCCTAACTAGGTAACATCATCAGTGTTAGCAAGGAGTGCTGTTTGCTGTCAGTTTATATTCTAATCAGGGCTGTCAAACTCCCAGCTGGTGAGCGGGGTGTGTCACATGCTGGCCACACCCATGCCCGGTCTAGCAAAGGGGAAAAAAGTCCTGATAAGTCAGGTGATGCCGCCAAGACAACGTGAGTTTGACAAGCCCTGTTCTAATGGCTTGCCCTGTCAGTGTTGATGGGGTGCTCTTACAAATTATTCGGTTGGGCTGTTTACTATTGGCTTCTTTGGCAATTTCTTAATTGGAGTATTGTTTATTTGACTGTTGATCTGATGTTAATTTTGGAATTAATTTATGCTGGTTGCTTATGGAGAAGGGCTTGTTTGTTTTTCCACCCCCTTTTGGCTGGTTGATTATCTCTTTTGCATAGTCTATAGATGCTGTTAATGTCAGTGTTTATTGATGGCTAATTTGTTAGAGTGCCAGGCTTCCAGAAATTCCCTGGCATCTTTGGATTTGTCTTGGAGTTAGATTAACTTCAAAATTAACATCAGACCAATAATCAAATAAACAATACCCCAATCAAGAAACTGCCTAAGAAGCCAACAATAAACAGCTCAACCAAAAAAACTCTTGAGACCACTCTCACCAACCCTGACAGGGCAAGCCACTAGAATATAAACTGAGAGCAAACCACACTCCTTACTGGCACTGATGATGTTTCCTAGTTTTGGTAATGAAACGTCTAGAAGAAAACAACTTCAGAGAGCAGCCAGCACCCCTTATTTCAACCCTGAGCTACAAATATTCTCCTTTATTAGGTAGCTCAACTGCAAGAAGGACATACACATGCAAATTCAGCATTTGTTATATTTTTTCCCAGGCCCAAGCCTTCCCTGTCTGGTTTATTGTGTATGATTGGGTCAGAGAAGCCGTAGGAAGACCATCAGAGTCCCCTACTTGATAAATAAACTGCTGCTTAAAAACAAACAACGTAAGAAAGGAAGTAGCGAGGATGAGAAGTAAGCAAGACATTTCAACATATGAATGGAGAAAAGGGATGTTTGGCCCTGCTTTTCTTTGAAAAGAAAAATGGGGAAGGATGTCTTCTGGGCAACAGGCATGATCAACAGCAGCCAACATAGTTCTATCTCCAAACATCTGCTCTCTCCAATAATTACTTCAGAGTTGGGTTGACCTAGCCCAAGGGTGTCAAACTCACGTCATCACGGTGGCGTCATGGATGGCATCGGGACGTTTTTCCCCTTCGCCAGCACATGACGCATCTGGCCTGTGGGCCAGAAGTTTGACCTAGGCCCACCTGATCCATCGCATGGTGCTGGTGAGATTCAGAATTTAGCTCAACTTGCACTCAAGGCTCAGGGAGCTCCCTCCCTCCCTCCTGAAAGCAGAGTTTTGATCGACTGGCAATTGTTGGGATTTTCTGACCGCTTAGTGCCATAATGCCAAAGGAGAGGTACAGCTCTGGGACAGGCATCGTTATATTTCCAAAGATTAAAGAGCCACCCAGCAGGTGGTGAAAAAGCAAGAAGTAATTAAAGATTGCTTACACAGGGATTTTTTTTTAATATGCATACATACTATTATCAACAGTCCAAAAACAGTTTACCAAAGACATCCCTTTACAATGAAGTGGCTTACATACGTGTGTATGTGTGTGTGTGCGTGCACCTGTTTACATGCACGCACATATGTGCTGTGCTTGCTTATGGTAATTGGACCCATTTTTTTTCCTGAAAGGTGCACTAAGCTGTGGTCATAAAGCAGAACAGTGGTAATGGGGAGATGAGAGCTACAGCTGCCTCTTCTCTGCTTCCCATTTCAAGATCAATTAGGAGGCACAGACATTATCTAATCCTAATCTTAATGAAAGGAAAAAGGGAGAATAAGGGTGTGTTTTTTTTAAATCACCTAATGCAGGCTACAAGTCAATACTGGATACTTGTGAGCTCTGTGGTTTGCTGTACTGTAGATAGTTCTTTCATTGGAATTCCTACAGATCCAACCATTCTTTTGTTTAAGGTTCCGTCAGGCAGTTCATGGCACCTTAAATATGAGACAATTGTTGAGTATAATATATAATAGATAATATATAAATATATAGATAATATATAATATATAAACTATAATAGATCAGGAAGCCTGTCCCTAGAATTCCATACCCATAGTTAAGTTGAGTTACTTGTTCGTATTTTTAGAGTCTGTTCCAAGTGCCTTGATTATCACTGGAATAATTTCTGGTTTTGCTTTCAGTAATAGCTCTGATTATTGTTTCTGTCACTGTTCA
>JAOYMU010000098.1:92452868-92465534 GCA_025802295.1 Psammodynastes pulverulentus | reverse complement strand
ACATTCCAATTATGTGAAATATCAGCAGGAGTTGCCAAAATAGTGTGCCAAGGAAACAAACAAACATCCTCAGGGGTTTCCTTCTTTATTCAAGAAGCCAAGATCAAGCTAATCCAATCCCTTATAAACACCACAGAACAGCCATTTTAATTGAAAAATATGCAGTCGCACTCATTTACCTGAACGTTCAAAAGGTTTGTTTCATTTTTAGGAGTACACTTTAATTCTCCCAATTCCTTCGAATGAATGGAAACCAAATAGAGCAACCACTTGCCTCCTCTCAGTTCTTTCGGCCACATAATTTCCAAGAAAGCTGTACCAAATGTTTTCAGGGGTTTACCTAAGTTCGTGATCTATCAAAAACAAAAATACTATTTAACATTTGCTCATATTAATTATTAGTAGATAACACCCTTAAAAACTAAAATAAAATGAAAATATTCAATTTACTATGAATACGTTTCCTTTTTGCTTATTATACGTTTCCTTTTTGCTTATTATGGCAAGATCGTATAAAACTCTCGTTTCAGCCTTCTTCAGTATAGTCTTTTCCAAATGTCTGGGTCAGGCTGAAGTTAAGTTGCTCAACTTCCAATACAATCACATGCAGAGTGAGTCGTGATACATGACCCATGTTATTTATTTCGCCTGTATCTTTGATTTTGAGAAAAATCTAACAGAACCAAAATCACTTGAACTTATGATTTTAAAAAAACAATTCTGTTTTATATAAGCAGCTTGAGAGGAGGTGAGTCCTGGGGACTAGGAACATCTGAAATTAGTATTTCTAGTGATTCCTATGGCTGATAAACATTAGTTTGGTACGGTTGTGTTCCGTTTATGGAACAGGACTTTGACACACCAGAGATTCCTGCTGATGAATGGAAGTTCCTGTAACTCTTTGCATCACTCCCCATTCCTTTTTCTTACGTCCAACAATTGTCTGGAGCAGTTTATTATAAGGTACCATTGACCAAAAGGGGGAAAAAATGTCTCTCCTGTTTCATTACAGGTGTGAGAATCCTGTGATGATCATTCCTATCATGGGAATTTAAGTCAAAACATTCCCACAACGTTTACTATGGAATGAGCTCTCATCTCACTCAGCTTCCTTCTTTTCTTCTCTCTTTTTTCTCTTTAACAGCATGTGTATACTACCAAATTAAATAGACTCGATGCAGTGTTGATGCACTCCCTAAAGATAGAAATTTGCATATTTACAAATGTTTTGGGTAAATTAGAAGACCTAAGAACATATGAAGAACCACCCATCTATCAAGAGATGATTATTAATTAAAATAAATGTAGCTTTTTAATGCTAGCAGGTATTATTTCTTAAACCCTAAACAATCGGGGTTTTCCCTCATCCCTACCACTTCAAATATTTCTCAGGAATATGTGCTTAATGATACATCTAAAAGATGTGAAATAGGTTGAATATAAAATGCAATGGTACAGTCAATTATTTTATCGCTGTTTTTAAGCATCCAACTTTACTGGTTGATTTCAAGCACTGATAAAGCTATATGCACTGCTAAACTTCTGTACATTGCTTTTTGCCAGAAAAGCAAAGGCTAACTTCTCCCCAGTGAGGATCTTTTTAAAATACAAGAGTATGTGTAAAATTTCAAGTTTATTTGATCACCCAAAAAAAGGAAATAACTTTTTTTTCATGTATGCCAACTTACCCTGAATTCATATTCAATTAAACTACCAATCTCATCTTCAGATTTCATTGCACTTTCCCCAATAATATTACCTCCAAAATATACCTGGGAAGGTTTAGCAACCCTGTTATAAAAAACAAAAACAAAATATATGAAAATGACCTTTAAAAGGGACAGTTTCTGGCACTGATTTCTACAGGATACTTACCCTGTAAGTGATAATAGCAGTTCAATAACAACTTTAGCTTTTGCAGTAACTGGTTCCAAATTAGTCTGATTGCTTGTCCTGCAACAAAAAAGGAAAGAAAAGGATACTTTCAAGGAATAGTTAATTATTTTCATGTTATAATGTAGGTGAGTTCACAACCTATTTCATGGCCATATCAAAGTATTAGAAACAGAGTAGGAAACATGATGAGTCCAGTTTAAAAAAAAAAAAGATCTTACGTTTCCAGTTTCAGATTGATATCCAGTTCTTTCGTATCAACATTAACCTTGGTTGTACTTAAAATCACATAAAATGTAACCTAAGAAAAGGAATAAAAAGAGTGATTACACTATATTGCAGGCATAAATCTTATATGCCATAACTGGTTTATTTGCTGGGATTGATTAAAATCAGAGAGACCTAACTGATGTACTGGCCGCAGTGTCTTATTTGTTACTGAAATTTACTAAAGTCAATGTTTTAATGAGAGGTTTTATAGCAAGCATTGTATAATTTCTAGCTTTTTACATTATGTATGCTCCTCCGATTCTCACTTTTTTCTAAAAGATACATCTTCTCTTTTAATATTAGTTTTATGACTTCTGTCATAAATCATAAATAAGGAATAGCTGTTTTGCTTAATTTCTGATACATTTGATCATACAGATAAATATGGTTCTACTTTAATTTGTAAACTCAGTCATTTAATGAGGGGATAGTATGCAGGTAATCCTGGACTTACAGCCATTCGTTTACAGAACATTCAAAGTTACAATGGACTTGAAAAAAGTGAATAATGACCAGTCCTCACACTTATGACCATTACAGTCATGTCATCAAATTACAAGTGCTTGGCAACCGATATGTATTTACGATGGTTGCCGCATCACAGGGTTCTGGGAATGTCATTTGCAAACAGGAAGCTTCTAACAAGCAAAACCAATGAAGGAAGTGAGATTTGCTTAACGACCACATAATCGTTAAGCTATGGTTATTCACATGGCAAAAGGGTTGTAAAATGAAGCATGACTCATTTAACAACTGCCTTGCTTAGCAATGGAAATTTTGGACTTAATTGGGGTTGTAAGTCAAGGACTGCTTGTACTTCACTGGTCAGAAATGTAGAGCACCCTGATTTTCAGTCATCCCATTATCTGAGAAGCAATTGCACTTTGACTTATACACCGCTTCACAGTGCTTTATAGCCTTCTCTAAGCGGTTTATAGAGTCAGCCTATTGCCCCCAGCTATCTGGGTCCTCATTTTACCGACTTCGGAAGGATGGAAGGCTGAGTCAACCTTGAACCGTTCAGAATCGAACTGCCAAATTGTAAGCAGCCGGCAGTCAGCAGAAGTAGCCTGCAGTACTGCATTCTAACCACTGCGCCACCACAGCTCATAAAAAAAAATCACACTTACGCTAGAATTTCTTTTGAAAGGATTTCCAAGTTCACAGTCCACTAGAGAACCATTTGGATTAGCACCGCAGGAGAGGAGTTTTTCCTGAATTAATAATAATAATAAAAAAACCACAGCTGCATCAAGCCAAAATGTTTAAGTGAAACCACAGTATCTTTGAACTTGTCATTTGGTGGAATTATTTACCGGAAAGCTCTTCCACTCCCTGAAAGCAGAATAAGTCAAGCTGTCTGGAAAGGTTGCTACAAATCTTGCTTCGTGAGCATCTTCGCCATCTTTCAGGGAGTGCATGGCACTGGAAGGACTGTTGGTCACTGTGACTTCAAGGGCGATATCTTTCTGGTCTTTGAGAACAAGCACCGGAACATTGTTTTCCCTGGAGAAATAGAACAGAGTCACGTCACTGGGAACTGGAGAGTAAAAGCGTTAATAGCAAGTTCTTACTAATTCCTTCCGTAGACTTACATGGGGAAATAGGCAAATTTGTCCTCGCCTCCCTCTTTGGTGCAAAATCTGTAATGCATCTTCAAATTGCTGTGGCATACGTTGTCTGATCCACAGCCTTCTTTCAGAAACTGCACCTAAGAAAGAATACAAGTCCAACGGTTTGATATCAAATGCCACAGTTAATACGACAAAAATCAAGAGGAAGGAGGTTGTTCTAATTTATTGCATACACGCCGCATATTAATACAAGCAGCAGTCAGCTGTCTCATTATATGCAACCATAAATAGGAAAACAATTCAGACTCAATAGCAGATCTATCACTCCCGTCACATTGTGTTGCATCCACAGAAAGCTACCTTCAGTTCTTCCTACCCTATTTTTTTTTCATTTCCACAAACAAGTATATTTGCTCCTCTATTAAGAAGGAGAAAGACCCACTCCCCTCTTTGTACTTCATTATGTTCAGATCCAGGAACAGGGCAAGTGAACCTTATTGTCTTGACCAGGGGTCACCAAACTTGGCAATTTTGCTCCTGATTTGTGGGCTTCAACTCCTAGAATTCCCCTCCCAGCATGGCTGGCTGAGGAATTCTGGGAGTTGAAGTCCACAAGTCTTAAACTTGCCAAGTGTGGACGTCCCTGCATTAGTTTAAGAAGAACTGCATTTGTATTTTTCTTATTAGGATTTTTTCCCCCTTGTATTTCTTGTTATCAATGTGGCAAGAAGAAACTTGGCCAACTTCCAAGAAAACAGGTAATCCATACACATTGAAAAAGATGGGAAGACACCTTTATCTGATCCTGCAGCAATCTTAATGTAAAGCACTGGATTTGCCAGCCTTTGACCTCATGGTCACAATAAGTCAGAGGTCAACTTTATAGTCATATACAGAGCAATGAGGAACCCTGGCTTTATTATGACTGCTCTCCTGATGAGAAGGAATTCCTTCTAAATCCCTGACTCTTTGGCATACATCTTCAAAGACAAGCTGTTTTCCTTTCTTTCAAAAGATTGCAGCCCTTTGGCATTGCCTGCTGATCCAAAAATTATTAGGAAAAATATGTAACTGAATATTTCTAAACAAATAATGAGTTGATTCAGCTGTTTGGAGTCCTTGTTTATTTATAGAATTGTAGAGGAAGAACTTTATGTTGGAGATCATCTTGTCCAGAGGTGGGAAACCTGTGGCTCTCCAGATGCAGATTACAGCTCCTATCATCACTGACTATTGGCCAGGAGGCTGCAAGCAGGTAAATTCCAACATCTGCCAGTTCAGTGATTTATTATCATTGACTTAATCTAATTCAACTCAGGAAAGGTAGGCAGGCTGACTGAGAAAAAAACTAGGACCCATTCCATTCACGACCTAAATTTTGGGTCTTTCACAATGGGTTGGATGGCTAGAATTGAAAGGGCAGACCTTTCCAAGAGCTGCTTGAATGAAATGGCTATTTGACCGAGCCTTAATTTTCACACAATTTATGAAGAAGTTTCTCAATGGAATACTGCCACCAGTTCAGCTTCTTTATGGCTAAAAATTCACATTCACCTCTAACAAAATAAGCCATATACATTGACTTTTCAGTTCTGTTATGTGCACTGTAATTTTTTAATGTAGAAATTGATTTAAAATGTTGACATCTACCATCGTCAAAGCTTCATAATCAACAATTAAAACAAAATTCTGTATGGTAAGCTTTCTCCGAATCCTTGAAGACCCAAAGACAAACCCGTAGTATGTGACTAAATCTTCCCTTGCCACACTAGAAAAAGGGATTGCCATCCCGAAACTCAGATCAAGTCAGGGTTATACTTCACTATACTAAACCTGGAAAACCAGATGTATGCTCTTGGTTATTCATAAAGCATGGGTAAAAAACACATAGCTTGTGAATATATGAAATGTCCTTATTATCCTTGATCCTATAAAGCATATAAAGCAAAATATAATTTTAAACAGATTGTCAGAGAGCAAATTATATTGAATTCAGTATAGACTACAGTATATAGTTGATCATTTTTCCATAAAATACCCCCTAAAGGCCAGGCATGCAGGAAGAAAGCCAGCTTGAAGAAATTAGTGGGAAGGAGGAATGGCAGAGAGAAAATAATGGAGCATAATTGTGTGCACAATCACACACATGTGCACGCTTTTTGCATTACCTAGTTTGATTTCCAGAAGGATGGAAGAAAAGGTTACCTGAATATATTATACATATTTGAATGAAGTGTCTTGCTCAGCTTTCATCCTGTAAAAATAAAAATAAGAAAATGATACTTTTATTAGCACAGGTTTGCAGAAATCAAGTTGGCAAAATGTACCACTCAATACCAGCCTAAAGCAAACATATATACCATTTTTACATTGAACTATTGCAAGATGTAGTAAGCGCATACATTTGTTTTTAATAAACCATTGACATTCTCTTCATTTCGCATTGTTTCGCAGTTTTTACAGATTGATAATTACATTCCATGGCTTAATCAAGTGATCATCTCCCATGCTATCCTAAATAGAGCTTTTGCCTGTGTTTCTGGACAACCCAGGCTCCCCTTAAGGGCTGTACTATGCCTTCCCTATGCTTTTGATAGCTTTTCTTGCTGTTAAAATATATTATGCTTGCACAGTCAGCCAGATGTTTAGACTGGCTTGCTGTTATTGTTGTTATGGTTCATTGCACGATCATACCCACACCCCTCCTATTTTCCCCACAACAACAACCTCTGAGATGGATTGGGCTGAGAGTAAGTAAATGGCCCAAAGTCACACATCTGCCTTTCATGCCCAAAGTGGGACTGGAACACATGTTCACCTGGTTTCTAGGCCAGCACCCAACATGTCTGCATTACAGATGGTGAGATAGCTATATCCACAATATCATCCCCTAATCATTCCCAGCCCAACCTGAAGATGATCTCCTCCTGTGTTTCTCCTGCTTCAGGAGCATGGCCTGCAGGGCTTACTGGGATACCTTTGATCGCCATAGCCACAGCAGCATTATATAGCTCAAGGTGATTACTATTTTGAAATGCTGGAAACAATCTTCCTTCCTTCCTTCCTTCCTTCCTTCCTTCCTTCCTTCCTTCCTTCCTTCCTTCCTTCCTTCCTCTCTTTGCAGTTCTTATTCATCTGGGTTATCCAATATTGTAACACTGAATTCACTTTTAAGTGTTCAATCAGGCAGTCAAGTCAACTGCTCATCAGTGTTCTTACTATCAGAACTCTTACAGAGTTGATTTTGGGATTAACGATTTCAAGTCCAAGTTGATACCCAAAAAATTGACAGTCACACTTTGCAGTAATTGAATAGGGTCTCAGGACAGGAGTGTAGAAACAGAATGGAATGGTTTTGAACAAATGGCCACTACCCTGCTGGTAACCTGAACTGAAGTGCACCTTATTAGCATATATTTGTTGTAAATCGTGTTACTTCATTACAACTCATCCGTCAACGAAGCTGCTCCTTGGAAAGCAGGAGATGAACTTCCAAAAGGAAGCTTTCAATGAATAGTCACGAACACCAGCAGCACTTGCAGGGTTAAATTAATCCATATGATGAAAGCAACGTTGTCCCATTATGGCACAAGACCTGTCCCTTGTGACAGAGCACACCCATTCAAAAGGGACAGTCAGGTAGTTTTGAGGAAATAAGCTGGAACTGCAGACCCCTGTGCTAGAAATCTTCTCTTAAGAGAACCTTCTTATGAATAAACATTAGGGGAAAACCTTGGCCATGAAAACCATTGTTGAATAATAAAGCTCTTAAAGACATTTATTCAAGCATTTCCTCTCTTGATTATACTTAACTGCCTCACTATGGGGCTCTTACAGTCTTCCCTGAAAGTATAAAATGATCATTGCTTGAAAAAAAATTGCATGAATAATCTGATTCAGTCAGTAGCTTTGAAGCTGAGTTATTGAAACTGATAATTTAGGGCCAAGCTGATTTAAAACTACAGGCAACAAGATCTAAACACAATCTCCATTGCTTCATCTATTACTCAAATTTCATCTGAGTGTAGTAATGGGACATGGAAGGAAGGTAATAGCATTAGCAGAATCTTAGCAAGAGGGGATGTTAGGTAACATGCCCACTGGGAGAGAAATTCTATGAAAAAGACAGCTCTTTAAAACATATTTTTCTCCGGCTATTTTAAGTCTTAGTCATTTTAGTTGAATGGGAATGGTGGTTGGATACTTGGGGCCTCTATATTTATTGCAGATGACAAGGGCAAAGTTGATTTCCTGCAACTCCAACTTTATGCTGACAGATTAATTAGCACACACACAAAAATATTCCCTCTTAGTAGGATAGTCAACAGGATCTTCCACAAGAGCCAAAAAAATGAAAGGAAGAACTTTTGGGAGGAAAAACAACAGTGCTATGTGTATTTTCCAAGCAAATCAGTACAGCGACCCTTGCAGTAAAATATCCCACAGGATTACATTTAATATTCCTGGTCCCTTCCACCACATCATCTTACATCATTCAGTTTCAAATGGCTGCCTTTCCTTTGCTTGAAAGTGCTGGCTGTGTTGTTTATTTTGGCTCAGACATTTTTAAAGAAGTGCTTTCAAAATACAGATTGCTTTATCTTTTAGGGGGAAATGCCTTTCGTACCCCAATTTCTACCTGTGATTTTACTTGCCTGTCAATTGTACCTGGTTGCACATTGCACTAAGTCATAGATCACAGTTTATAGAATAAGCCATGATGACTGGATTCACACCACACACTGAACCAATGCTAATCAAGCCACATTATCGTTTATGGTACAGTGTGAATCAGAATGAAGAAAAGACGTCAATTCATAGACTTCCCTCAATGTTATCACTCACTTTAGTAGACAACGTTGATTTGGATGAATAAAAAGGCAGCAAATAATTATTGGATTCATCACTATTGCATTTTCTACTACCCAAAAATAAGGAAAGTTTCCAGCAGAATTTTCTGTCTCTGGTGTGAAAGAAATTCTTGTATTTTGGGATATCTAAGAGAAGGAGAAATCTTGGAAATCTAGTACTAAAGGAGCTAGACTATCAGAAGGAAAACAAAAACTGATTAAAAGTACCTGAATTTTTAGAATTACCTATTAAAAAGCAAAGGCTAACTTTCAAAGGAAGTAAGTTTGGCAATTTTGGGGTAATTAGAAAAAAAGGACAAGCACCAAAATTATCAGTATCCAGTGTGCAGGGAATAGTTTATAATTAATGTCCCATTCTGGCATGTGGACAGTAAAGAAAGAAAATGGGAAAGTTTGAAAAGGAGGCCTATATGGACAAGAATGCAATTCCTGGTTCAAGAGGAGGGAGGTTGAGATGTCAAAGGCTCTTTCCTGCTGCTAGCCTCCTGTCTGGTACAAGCTGTCTGTTTAATAGGAGTGCTCAAATGCTCGGATTTGATGTTTTAAGAAGCAGGGCTGACCTGCGGCCACATCATTCCTTAATAAAAACAACGCTGTGAAACAGCATTTGCTGGAGGGATCAAAAAGACAAAATGGGGCAAGTAGGACCACAATGTAACCTCCTTCCCTTTTGCTAACGTGTACAAAGAGGTGGGTACCTCTTGCCGTTTTTGCCATATTGCCTTTTTTTTTTTGATACACACGAACCTCCCACCCACTCTGCAAATGACATTGCTTCTGTGCTACTTTCCTCCAAGCAAAGCACCCCTCCCTTTATTTGGCCTCAACATCAGCCATTAGGATCTGAGAGATTGCTGTAGAACACCCCTGCTCAGATGATAACAGAAGAAGAACAGGACAAACTGGCTTTTGCCTGAAATTCTGGTCTTTCCTCCTTGAGGAACCCAAACAAGGAAAACAACAAGGGTCCCTGGAAAACAATGTTACTTAATTAAGTCCTAACTTATCATTTCCTCTCAAAGCCTTCCAAATCTTTGTGGTTAGCAGCCAGTACTCTTTGTTTTTGAAAACCACGAACGCAAGAAAACCAATTGTACTTCTCAATTTTTCAGCATCCAGACTTAAGCCAGCACAGAATTGTTTTGACTTATATACATATGGGAAAATCCTATTTATTATTCTCTCCGCCTTGCGTCATACTCCATTACCAAGGAAAGTTCAGGGGCCTATTTAGTGGAAGCCATAGGCAGATTCAATAAGACATTTACTGCCTTGGCTGAACTGAAAAGCAATGCAACAGAAGATTGGGTACCAAATAGTGGGAATCCAGTGATGTCACAGATGTTGGCACTTGTATTCCCATTCAGCTGACTCTGGAGCTTAACCTTCTAACATGCTGGATCTTCTGTTCCATGCACGGTTGGGACTAACACAGTGAGTTTTCTGGCAACTAGGCTTTCAGGAAGAGTTGAGATGATCAAAACTCTATATATAGCAATATTATGGAAGAGAACCAGTTTCTTATCCCCCTTTTCTTTTATTGAAGTAGTAGTTTTCTAGAGCAGAACTTGCTAAAACACATTTTAATTCCATAACACATCGGAAATTTTACAGTGTGTGATGAGATTATTTCTGGAGTGAGGACCTGTTGGTGTTTCATTTAACACAGTGTCTACATTGCCAGTGAAATATTTATTTTGTTTACAAAGAAGACATTTTTTCACTGTTGGGGGCTGTACTTTCCAAAGGGTGAATTTTTGGATCCTGAGAGCAGTGGAGACAACAGGACCAAGCAAGGAAACTCAGATCTTCTCCCAAAATGTACTGTCTATTTCTTTGTTTATAGAAGAATGGTATTTAAGATATTTCATTTTAAGATTGAACACATTCAGTAATGTCTCCACCTTGTCAAGTTCATCTCCTAGTGACTTTCTGGAAACATCCATGTAGAATCGTAGAAGATAATTGGAAAAAAAATTTCTATTTTAATTTCTCTTCCAGTCAGAGGAAGAGATAAAATTAGCTGTGAATTGAAAGCAGCAGAAAATGTAGTTTCAGAAGGCATTAAAAACTGAGTGGAAAGCTGTATGGTGAGAAAGAAAATACTTCCAACAACATGGTATAAACTAGCGGAAGAATTTAACTTAATGGATATCTGGAGACTTAAGAACCCAAAACAAAAACAATTTACCTTTTATTCAAATCCACATCAATCCTGGTCGAGGATAGACATGGCATGGGCGAATAAAGAAACGATAAATGAGATTGAACAAATTGATATTTTAACCAACTCTTGGGCCGATCATAACCCTATTCAAATGATATGGAGAGGGAAAATCAAAATAAGAAGGAGATGGACATTTAACTCACAAATTCTGAAAGATGAAGATTTTGTTAATAATTACACTGAAGGAATCAATCTGTTTTTACAGGAAAATTGTATGCAGGAAATATCAAGGCAAATTGTATGGGATACTATGAAAGTGGTTACGAGAGGAATGGTAATATCCTATACAGCAAAAAAAAATAAGCAAAGGGGGAAGCAGAAAAATGAATTGGAAAAAAGATTAAGGGAATTAGAATTACAATTACAAAACATGCCGCAGAAAGAAAGGACGAAAGAAGAATGGATGACAATTAAGCACAAATTAGTTATAATAGATCAGGAGGAAGTAGCCCAAAGTTTAAAAATGGGGAAACAATTTCACTTTGAACATGCTAATAAACCTGGGAGATGGCTAGCTTATAAGCTTAAAAAGGAAAGAGAGGAAAGATTAATATGCCATCTACAGGATCAACAAGGAGGGATACAATCCTCGATAGAGGGGAAAAAGAAAGTGGTTCATGAGTTCTTTATGAAATTATATAAAAGAGAGAATATAGATAGGAATGAAATTAAAGATTATTTGGATCAAAGTGAGAAGTTAGAAATGATAGAGGAACTGAAAGGAAAATTAATCGAGGATATAACAAGGGAGGAATTGAGAAGGGCAATAGTGAAACAACAACAACAAAAAATCTCCAGGATCAGATGGCTTCCCTACAGAGTTTTACCAAAATTAAGGAGAGTTATTCGAACCGCTGATGTTAGAAGTATTTAATGAAGTCTTGACCAAAGCTCAGATGCCGGATTCGTGGAGGGACATATTTATCACACTCATTCCAAAACAAGATATGGACAGAAAACAGATTGGTAACTACAGACCAATCTCACTGTTAAATACGGATTATAAAATCTTTGCCAGTATAATAGCTGAAAGACTGAAACCATTACTAAACGACTGTATACATTCTGATCAAACTGGGTTTCTCCCTGCCAGATATATTAAGAACAACACTAGAATAGTTTTGAATGTTTTAGAATATTTTGAAGTGCATCCAGAGAGACAAGGCGCTCTTGTCTTTCTGGATGCACAAAAAGCCTTTGACAACCTGAGTTGGGACTTTATGAGTCAAGCAATCAAGGATATGAACCTGGGAAGTAAATTTGAAAATATAATAGGGGCAATATACTCAACCCAAAAAGCATGCGTGTTATTGAACGGAGATAGGACCGAGAATTTTGAAATTTCCAAAGGAGTAAGACAAGGGTGCCCTTTATCCCCCCTGCTTTTTATCTTGACACTGGAGATCTTTTTGAATAGGATTAGAAAGAATCGAGAAATCAAAGGGATTTAAATAAAAAAAGAAGAGTATAAAATTCAGGCTTTTGCTGATGACTTAGTTTTTTTTATAGAAAACCCCTTAGAAGTAGGAAATAAGTTAATTAATGAGTTGGAAAGATTTGGAAAGGTGGCGGATCTTAAAATCAATAGAGCCAAAACAATGATATTAACTAAAAATATGACGGTAGAACAAAAGAACGAATTAGGGATTTGATGTCTCTTCAGATAGTTAATAAAGTCAAATATTTAGGGGTTAAGCTGTCACCAAGATGCCCTTTTGAGTGCAATAAAAAGCTGTCTCAGCTTCAACTGGGAATTGTCCCTTAATCTTCATTAAAGACCCTCTTGGCAAAAGTGGATAATTAAAAATTTACTGAATATGGCGACTCAACA
>JAOYMU010000098.1:92355505-92365611 GCA_025802295.1 Psammodynastes pulverulentus | reverse complement strand
GTAAGTACATGATTTTTTATATATCGGCGTATAACGCGCACATGCGATTTCCGCATGCCTTTCAAGGAGAAAAAGTGAGCGTTATACGCCGATAAATACGGTAGCTTTTCCAGTCCACTGATCTCTTACCTCGACCTGCTGATATTGTTGAGCTGTAAAATCTTTTGTACCCACTGGTGCAATAGACACAAAGCCCTTCAGCTGTTCTCCACTAGAAAAGAGAAATGGAATGGAATATCGGCCACTCATAGATGAGCTGACCAAAATGGGCTTCTGAAGGCCCAGGTCCTTGAAGACTTGCTCCAGAAAGGAAATGCGGCCTTTTGCGGTCCCGACGGAGGTTGAACGTGGGGAGCTTCCATAACCTGTTTAGAAACAAACAAAAATTGGAATGACTAAAATAAATAGAATTGGGTAATAATTTTAAGCAAACAATGAGAATCATTAAAACAATTCTAATAGCTTTCGTCATTGATATCAAATCTAGAAATCAAGACATGTATTCTAATTCAGGAGTGTCAGTTTCATTGAGGGCCACTTCAGGTGTTTGATCTCAGGGGGGCCGGGGCCGTATGGCCAAGGTGGGCATGGCCAGCTCATCACTCAATGAGGCTGTTTTCGGCCATGACGGCCTCTTGCAGCCCTCTGCCAGCAAAAACAGAGTGGGGAGGCATGTGTGACCCATATTGGCTCTGTTTTTGGCCACAATAGTCTCCTGCAGCCCTCTGCCAGGGATAATGGAGCCAGGCGGGCCTCATGCAGCCTCCCCAAGCTTTTTTTCGCTGGCAGAGGATTGCAGGAGGCTATCATGATTGAAAACGGGGCCTAGAAGGGCCGCGCATGGCCCACCTGAGCTCCTTTTGCTGGCAGAGGCACCATGGGCCAGTCCTTTGCTGTTTCCAGGGTGGGCCTGCAGGCCAGATCTAAACACCTCACAGGCTACCTTGAGTTTGATACCCCTGTTCTAATTCACATCATTCTAATCCTTACAGAGGAGCTACCTTTTTTTTTTTTAACCTCCCTCCAGATATGCTGAAATCACAGCTCCTAGAATTCCTCAGGCCACAGCTCTGGAGAGTACCAGGTTCAGGAAGGCAGGCATTCCTGAAAGTAGCATTATTTATTTAAAGCATGTTTAAACTCTACTACTCACTCCTATGAGACTGAAATATGCTATAAAATACAACACTGAGTTTGTGCAGAGGTCAAAGTATTGTCAAAGAGAAAAACTACATGGCTGTGCAGTTATCCCAGCAATCTCTATAGCCTAACTATTACTTCTGGCTTTCTTTTGACTAGTTAAGCAATTTCCCTCACCCTATAGCACCAGCCATTAGAAATTCTTCTAAAATATAAATCATTGATACTGCAAGCTGAACTTTTATAAATTAGCCCTGGTACATCTCCAAAGTGATAATTATAACTCTGCCCTTTGGAACATCTTGCTTCCAGGGGTGAAATCGTCCTCCAATCTTCTGGCCTTCTAGAATGGCTCTGCTGGTTGACTTGGGACCCCGATGGGGGTGAACTATAGTGGAGGTGGCCGACTGAGTGAGAGACAAAAGCCTGCCCAATGCTCTTGGTTTTAACCTTCTATTTAACTGCTGTTAATTTTAATTTTAAAACTATTAATGTTTTCATATTTATGCTTTTCATTAGACTTAAGGCTACCCAACTCCAGAAAGACTCTGAGGCTTACATTATAAAGAATAAAAAAAACAAAGACACCATACATAGCCAGACACAAATTCCAAGCACTGTACAACATGTACTCAATAGGGACTTAACAGCCACCTTACTCCCAAAGCCTAGAAGAGCCAGGTTTTTAGGGACTTTTCAAAACTATTAGAATGAGGACTAAAAATACTTGAGGTGAAGAGGGGGATGCTAAACAAACACAAACTAAACATTTTCCTCCAGCAAAGACAGTGAAATACAATAGTATTTGAAAGGGGGAATAAATCTGGCAAATATATTTGGCAATGAAATCTTCAGTGTGCTGCTGATCACAATCTGTACAAGGTATGCCATTCAAACAAACCTGGCTCTCCCTTCTACTTAACAGATTCCAAGAACTTTTCCCCCTTATTAAATAATAAACTACATTCTCCCTGTTATGAAAATAGATCAGAGGCATTAGAAGAGCCTCTACAACTGCTGGCATTCACTCCAGGGAGAGACAGGGGGATTGCTGCCAATGGAACATGCAGATGGGAATGATTTACTAAATAATGCTCATCGCTCTACTTTGGTTCACTGCCCTCATCCAAAGTGTGTTGCCAAAGCAAAACCCCCAGAAATGTATATTATTACTGAATATCAGCCCATAAGAGAAAATGAAGCCAAAACTGAGAAGCCAAAATGGGTAAAAAAAAATTTTAACTGCTCACTCTTACCAGGCAAATCAATAGCTACTGCACGATAGCCATTCTCTGCAAGCAAAGCCAGTGTTCCTAGAGTCTCCCATGTCTTGGATGTGAAGGACTGGCCATGCAAGAAGATCACTGACAGCCTGTTAAGAAAAAGAACTAGCAGCTAATTTCATCTTTTTTACTATTCTGATATGAGTAATGTATTAAAAATTCTTAAGTCCCAAAATATTTTATTTACACAGTAAAACAAAATCCCTAAACTAATCTCAAACAAGGAAAAGAGAAAAATTGATCACTTCAAAACATCATTCCAATGTCTTTCAGGAAAATTAAGAGAATTGGGGGGTTTTTTTAGCACCAAAGTAACACTTGCCTGAAGTATGGTTAGGAAAAGTTATCTGGCCATGAGATACATGAGCAGTGTAATGAATAAATACAGCTGGGGAAAATAGATGTCTATTCTATTGTTTATGACAATATTGCCTGGTGGATACGTTGCAATACATCAGATATGTTGCAATACAATCAGTAGATCGGGTAATGATTATTTCAATACATCCAATTCCCATCAAGTTAAAGAAGACTAATCTCAAACAATTTGAAGACTTGAAAAACAGTTCATAAAACATGGTATATTATTAAAGAAATAAGAGATATTTGGCAATCTTTGCAATATTTATTTTCCAATCTTTAAAAGGTTATACGCTATAGGTACTAGTACAGAAGGAAATAAATACTCAGATTATCTGATAGAAAACATATTCTTAAATAGCCTGAGTAATTACCACAATCGCTCAATAATAGAAGTGTATGGCAGTCATAGAGTAGAAAAAACATATGAAGCTCCTAATTGCAAATAATTGCTAATTAAGAGAAAGCCATTTTTCTACAGATGAAAAGTGATGCTTTTACAAACTTAGAAAATGAGAGTGCTTTGTGGCAAATGTAATGAGAAAAATGTACTTAGGCCCCCTGCAATATCTGAGTAGTAGTTCTGTCTCTTATTTTATATACCAAAAAAGCCACAGATTAACACAACAAATGCACAGTAGAAAGAAAATTCCAGCATCAGCAAGCACGATTCAGCCATGGATTACCAATGCTGAATTACTCTGCACTCTGCAAGAAATAAGCTGTATTCTCTCTATGGATCCAGGATCTAGTTACAAATAATAATTGGCTTTTTTGGAAAGCTGCAGTCATGGAAATAGGGGCAGCTTAAGAATCAAATGAGTAATATGACATCCATCTAGAAAGTGCCAAGGAAAATAGAGGGGTAAATATATATTTAATCACCCATTCACTGAAATACAGTAATACCAAAACTGCAACTTTTACTGGGGCAAAATAAATCAACCATTCAAGAGAACTATTCACTTTTAAAAATTAAATCATCCAATACTCGTCATACTTTTGGTACTGTTAACTTTAAACCAATCAGAATTGCTGCCAGCAGCCCAAACTCAAGGTAATGTTTCTGTGTACTATTAGAATAGATAGGATGCTTGAGTGTTATTTGTTATCTGAAGGAGATTTAACTTTTTGAAGTCTCAAAAATCAGGAAGGTAACTTACCTTTCAGCGGAGGAAGCCACATCTTTTTGTACCAACACAGCTTCTCTGAAGAAAACAGAAGAGTGCAAAATAGTCCCTGTTGCGATGGTGACATTCCCAGGACCTGTACCCTTCACCTCTCCCTCCATGGCCCGTGGTTTAGGGATGTCTACCGAAGCAGTAAATTTTTCGTGCTGGATTGCAGGAAGCAACAGGTAGAGGACAAAAGTGACAAGGATTCCTAGGACCAGCAGCGCCAGCCTGTTGCGGATCAAAGTCATAGTCATCTTTTCTGAAAGGATTTGAAAGAAAAAGAAAGATCCACTAGGATCAGAGAGTTTGCTATGGTACGGCAATGAGCTAACAAATACCACACACCACAAAACTGCAGGATTACTGCTGTAATGTGTCAGTACACGGGAAAGCAAGTGACTTTGTTTCCTTTCCTCCTCAACTGTTATGCCTTTTTTGAGGAGGGAGGGAAATAATTATGGCTTTATTTGATACAAGAAATCAAATAAAGTTTGATGGTTGAGTGATTAGGATAGTCATATTTCAAGTTCAATTTGCTAATTGTTGGCTGTGTTAACTTGTCCTTGCACCAGGGCTTAAATCTTTCAATCTCCGTTGTAGCCACTGAAGTTGGAGATGGTGGGTAGCACTACACAGTGTGACTTAGGGTTAAGAACTGAAACTATTTGTATGCCTCAATAACAGTATCATATTGAATTGCTATTTAAGATTCAAATTTATTTTTAAGCAATACCAATATAACCAGCTTTGGAAAAATATAGGCAATCACCAGGGCTGCTGGGATGTAAAAGTTAAGAATGTTGGAATATGATTGGAGAAAGCCAGATTAAAATCCACACTCAACCATTAAGATTACCCAGTGATTCTGATCAGCAACCAAGGGCTACTACAAGGATCAAATTGCATGCAGAACTAAGTATAAAAGTAAGTACATAATTTTAAAGATGGAGAAAGTAGAGGGTATATACAAACTATAAGGTAGAACCAGTTTGGTATAGTGGTTAAGGTCATGGCCACAAGAGACTATGACCTCTAGTCCCATTTTAGACAGGAAAACCGGCTAGGTGACTTTGGGCCACTCACTTTCTCTCAGCCCAACTCACCTCACAGGGTTGTTGTTGTGGGGAAAACAGATGAAGGAAAGAGTATTGGTATGTTTGCTGCCTTGAGTTGTATATGAAAAAGGCAGGATAAAAGAAATTTTTAAAAACCTGTCTGTGTCATTTTATCTATCTCACCTGCTTGTTCTTTTTCCAGGTAATCAATGGCAACAGAGAAAAGCAGCTGCCAATATTAAACCCCACCTTTCTCCTTAGCAAGTAAGTATAAGCTATAAATCTCTTTGGAGGGTGGGATATTTCCACCTGCCTTGCACAAAGGACCTCCAAAGCCCAGAATTTGTATTAGTAGGATCCAATTCATAATCAGAAGGTAGTTGTAGAAACTGTCTCCTTTCCTATAATGCTTGATGTTTTTATCAGCTGGCTGATTAAAAAGAAATGCATTCTACTATTTATTGCCAATACAGTTAAGACCTACCCACAGGAAGGAAGATTACCACTTTCTATACTTTCCTTTTTCTAAACTACTTAGGCTCACTGAAGCTCAAAAAGATCTATCTTTCCTTTTATTTTGCTACTGAAACAAAATTCTGCTAAGTTTACTCAGTACAGAATTAAAATGCATTCTATATCTCCTATATTGGTGCTATACATCAGACCAGGTTTTGTAAAACTTTTGCCCCTCCTTAGGTTTTGCTACTCCTCTGAGTTTTTCTTTCAATCTTTGTTAATGATACTTGCTAACGATATGTCCAACATGTCAAATTAGGCCTTTATCCAAACACAAAAGATAATTGGATTCAATGCACAAATAGTGGAGTCTATGGCCTTTTCCCATCAAATATATTAAGCTTTTTTACTAACAGAGCAAATTTCACTTTCAAAAGTGATAGGAAAGCTGTAGAACAGGGGTCTCCAACCTTGGCAACTTTAAGACTTGTGGACTTCAAAGCTGGCTGAGGAACTCTGGGAGTTGAAGTCCACAAGTCTTAGGGTTGCCAAGGTTGGAAACCCCCTGCTTTAGAATATCTCACACAGCATATATTATGGATATCTATGCAAAAGTGCTTACAAAGGATCAACTATTTCTGTGCCTTTGAGAAAAATAATTCAGTTTCCAATATGTGAGACTGCCTTAGGTAAATATTTAGATATCCCGTCTTCTAGCTGACCTCAAAATAATTGGGGTTTTGTCTTCAACTATTTCAGAATTCTTCATCTTGATGCACAGCAGTAGATTTAAAATAGTTTTCCCACCCTTTTAGAATCAGGACAGATGTAAACAGCAACCAGACTAATTATTAATATATCCAGTCATCGCTACAATTGGGAGAGGAATTATTTTCCAGATCTCCTAAACATACTGATCTACATCTACACAAAATGAATGTGCAGCTTTGTGACTTTGTCACTTGCCCTGGATGAATTTGCCAAGTCCCACAAGTGAGGTCGCCATTATAAAGATGGACACTACTCTCTCTGAAAGCAATTCCTGCTGGGCCCTATAACAACAATCGGGTACTAAACGGTGAAAAATATATTGCAGGAATGGCCATAATATATCTTTGAAGAGATTATCAATAGTGAGGAAAATGTCTTTTTTAAAATCATAGCAAACTAATCGTTACGTTTATTATGTACGAACTTGGTAAATATTTCATAAAATCCATTTTAAGCAAAGCCCATCTGCAGGCAAAGTTGAGTACATATGCAAAGAAGAAACATCAGTCCATTATTTTCTAATACTATAAGGTTATATTCTTCTAAAGAGTTCTATATGCTTGAAAACACAGTAATGCAAACAAATCTCTTGCTAGCAGAATGCCATTTCAAAATCCTTTGTAAATATGGTACAATTTGGGTACTCAATGCAAAAAAAAAACCTCTTGTAAATGATGTAATTTTCTAGTTGATTACAAGGATTGGAAGCACCCTTTTCACTGCTATATCAATAGCAGAATTTTGCAAATGAGTATAAAAATACCTCTCAACTTTTTATGTTTATTAGTAAGAGATAAAAGAATCACTGAGGAAGCAAACTCAAAAGGAATCAAGATACCTCTATTTCATTAAATAGACTCAGATACAGACCCCAAGTCATATATTGGTATTTGCCTATTCAGGCATATGCAATGTGCGCTGAGGAAGATGAAGGCCTTCCAAGATTACAAGCCTTCCCCAGTGTCTCGGGATGTCACTGTCTGAAGTGAAAGCTTGGTTTGCATGCCTGTATATCATGGCACACCTAAACTAGATTTCATTCCACTGAATCTGCTACTATTCATTATCCTTAGTTCAAAATAACAGTCAAATATTTCTAAAGTAATCTTGTCAATACTATACCCAAAAGGAGCAAAGCTTTCTTCTCAAAGTCTGTACTAATTGTTCTCCATTTACCAACTACCTTTTCGGATTTCATCCAGTAGGTCAACTGCAGACTGAATGTCCTTGAAGATGTACATTTTCTCCTGGTACAGAACCTTTAACTTTGAAGGGTACAATACGTAGGCCTGAACTCCTTCCTTTAGGAACTGTTGCTTGAGAGCCACAAAACGTTTCCGTCGGGCATATGTAAGTGGGCTGAGATCAGGAAAGAAGGATACCTTGTGTCCATGGAAGTTTGTTGTCCAGGATGTCTTCAATATTTTCTCCCGATGCCGCAAATCAGAAAGAGTGATTAATACAGTACTACCTTTACCCACCTGGGCATTATTTGCTGGGAGACGGTAAGCCCTTTCTATACAGATGGGAACCTGTTTGCCATTTAAATCTAAGGCAGCCGGTAGCAGATTTTCTATGAACGGGATAAGGTTCACATTTCCAATGGCTGCTGGGATACCTGTGACCCTTAAGTTCCGAGCTCTCAATTTGTTCTCTAGTGTCTCCAGCTTGTGGTCAGCCACCAACTTTCCTACTGCCAGCTCCTTCATTAAAGTGGCATGTTTGACAACGCAGCCTTGAGTAGATACCACCTTTGCTTCCAGGGCTCCCACGCGGCCATCTGTCTTTTCCAGGTGTTTCTCAAGCTTTGCTAAACCAGCACTGAGAGATGCCAAGGCTTGGCGTAAGGCATCACGTTCCGATATTATTTGCTCCAACAGTTCCTGAACGGAATTTGCCACATGAGGAGAGAAGTGTGCATCGTGAATTCTTCTAAGATCCATCATAACCTTTCTTCTACTTCCTTTTGGGATTCTTTGGAGCTATTAGCTAATTCCCACTCAGAACAGACACAACATTGTATGCAGAAAATAGCAGAAGCGGCACCATTCCTGCTGAGACAAGCTGAAGCTTTCCACTGCCTTTAGTTGGTTTAAGTATAGGACACACCCTTGTTTACCAGGTGATTTTTTTTTAACCTCTGACTGCGCACACCTACTCATACAAACCCTGTTTCTATGCAAGCAGTTTCACTAGCATGTAACTGTGAGAGAAAGGCATTGTTTAATGGGGTGGAAAAATATAAATTTTACTGGGCACTTGGAAATTCACAAAGGCCTATGAGAGCAAGCAAGAGTTCCACAGTCGACACCCATCTTTTCCTTCTCTAACTCCGCATAGACTTCTTACAGTGAAGCCAGCAAGCCTTTCAATTCCAACCTCCCATGTTTCAGGCACTTCCAAGAGCCCTTCGCCCCCAAAGTGTCAACCTCTTATTTCTCTCCTCCCGTTTCGAAGGATCTCCTAGGCTGGAGACCGAAGCACCTGTCGGGCTCCCGCTCTACTCCCACGCCTGGCATCCCGGCCCATAGGCCATCAATGCAAAAAATAACAAATAAAAAACCACCACCTTTTGCATTGGGAACTAGAGGAGGGCAACCCGTTCTGCGTGAGAGGGGAACCAGCCTCAGCTTCCAGGGGAACCGTAAAAAAAATTATAAAATTGCTGGCTGTTTTTCCCCTTTGACCGCGCGCTTCTCGCAAAATGACCTGACATGGAACACGCGCGCACTAAAAGCAACCGAGCTTTAATCTCTGCAACGAAAACTTCGGAAGGCTTGGAAGAGACTCCCGCAAATTCTTCCCCGACTACCCAGGCGAGGCACCCGATCCCTCAGCGAATCCCTCCCCCGACCCTGGTCCGCAGGGAAGGGCGCGCATAGGCCGACAGCCACCCGCCCCAAGCTTCTCTCTCTCCGGCCCGCCCAACGCGGGAGGGCCTTTGTTAGCCGCCGGTCATGGACCCTGCGAAGGCAAGCCAGACGCCGCGGGAACAAAACGCTCCTCCCTCCGCGGGGCAGGCAGGCAGGCAGGCCGGGCTACGGTACCTGCACTTCGCAGCCTCTGCGTCTTCTCTCGCTCTCGCTCGCTCTCTTCCCCCCCACGAGCGGGCGCTGCGCGAGCTGGTGACGCGAACTCTTTTCCTCCGCGACCTGCCAGGCCGGCTCCCCGCCTCCACGCGCCGGGCCCCATCTAGCGGCCAAGGGGAGCCCTGCCGCCCGCCCGCCAAGGATCTGGAGGCGCGGCTGAAGGGGGAGGGGGGTGTCTGTTCGCGTGGAGGCTGGTCCTTGCGTCTTCCTCGGACCCTCCTCACCTCCTCCGGAAGGGTCCCCCGATCCTTCGCCTGGTTTGGCAGCGGGCGGGTTCGGAGCGCGTTCGCGTTTGAGGCGAGGAAAATTCAGGGTATTTTATTTCAAATAGAGAGACGAGGCTTTCCCTTTTTTTAACGCCTTCAAAAAATAAAAATTAAAAAAACAAAACAACCCCTGCATGGACGTGATCCTTAGGAGATCATGACTTGGGATCCTTAGGAAACTTGACTTAGTGCTGCCGGATCCGAGACGATCGCTGAACTGGGGCAAAAAATTGGTTAGTTGCGTCTGTTCTGTTGCCAACTTACAATCAACTTGGTAGTTCCTGGTTTAGGGACCTCTCCTCTCTAACGCGGAGGTCAGCAACCTCCGGTCCTTGGACCGGCAGCAGTCCGAGGCATTCCAGAAACCGGGTCACGCAACAAGCCCCAAACAAGCAGCACGCGAAATCGCACCCCCCCTCTGGTCCGCGGAAAAACCTCTCTCTTCGGACCCGGTCCCTGGTGCCCCAAAGGTTGGGGGCCGCTGCTCTAAGGGAGCCCATCCATTCCTAAG
>JAOYMU010000098.1:92309244-92319984 GCA_025802295.1 Psammodynastes pulverulentus | reverse complement strand
GAGTCAACCTTGAGCCTGGTGGGATTTGAACTGCCAAATTGCAGGCAGCCGATAGTCAGCAGAAGTGGTCTGCAGTATAGCACTCTAACCACTGTGCCATCAAGGCTCTATTGCTGTGAAGTGTATGAATGTGTCCTTATGACTAGGAGATCAGCATCTTTCATCCTTCCAAGTGATGGCATAAAGTCATCTTTCAAGGCAAATTTGGCTCATGGTGATTTCACAGGCACACCTATGTAGCTTTACTGTATTATAAAGTGGTTTTCATTCAGGTTCGTGGTCTAGACCAGGAGTGTCAAACTCTAATTCATTGAGGGCCGCATAGGGTTGTGTTTGACCTTGAGGGGGCATGGCCAGAGTGTGCTTGGCCAGCTCGATGTCACTTGTGTTGATGCCTGTGGTGGCCAGAGCACTCTAGCAGCGAAAACTGGCTTCTGAGCTCTGTATTCAGGCACAACTGTCTCCTGCAACCCTGTGCCAACATGGCCCTCTCGAGCTCCATTTTTGCTGGCAGAGGCACCGCGAACCAGTCCTTCGCTGTTTCCAGCGTGGGCCAGATCTAAGCATCCCACGGGCTGGATCCAGCCTGTGGGCCTTGAGTTTGACACCCCTGGTCTAGTCTGTAGCTCTAGGATTTTTTAGCATCTTTCATATAAAGCTGTTGCCTTTGGCCCTGCTTAATTTTTAAACATTGATTGACTAGATATGGACCTTTTGCTGGGAAATAGTATACCTTCACTGACTGTTTTTATCATTATTTTTTTTCAAAACAAAGGCTTGATTTGGTAAGCAAGCATGCTTCTGCTTGGCTCAGTCCAGGCAAGTTTTATCCACATTCAGCAGCCTGCCTCACTTGAATCAGTGTAATTTTTTTTTTGAATAAAATTGCGTAGTAGTGGAATGTAATCAAATTTAATCATGATATATATATCATCATCAACAACATTAGAAATCCAGATATCTGAAGATAAGAAAGGAAGCATATGTGCAAATTTACATAGTGACACAGTAACAGTTCATGTAAAAATCGCATAGCATTTTGATTACAATATTTTAAATAATCGTCCAAGGTTTGGCTCAAAACATCATCTGAAATAGAGGATTTTTCATCCTGTGTTAAAACACAAAATTAAATGTTATAGGTTTTTTTTTTAAATAAAGTATTAATAAAATCACCATGAAATTTAACAAAGGTTTGATTTCTCCTGGGAAACAGAAACTAGAGAAAGGGTTATTGGTAACAGCCAGTTATGTAGAAAAATATCTGGGGTAAAAAAAACCCTTCATAAACACAGGCTAGTTGTCAGTAATTCCTCTGACTGAGAGCATAACTTTAGCTATATAAGATCTAACGTTTAAAGAAAAGTGATTCTATGATTGATCAAAAGGCTTATCGGCAGGAATGTATCCAACTAACTATTATCCTAATTTTTTGAAAGTTACACAAATATTTACTGAGATTATATGTTGCCAAGTAAATTAGAGTTGGTCATAGGCATTTACTACAAACTGCAGTGCCAAAAAAACATGAAATCTATATTATGACATCACAGCACAGATCCCAGATATCACAATGCTGACCTTTCCCACTTGCATTCTAGGGGTGTTATCACAAAGAATTCACACCCTTTGCCCCCTGTTCCCTACTGAATTTGTGAGAAATTGTAAAGTAATGATTTTTGCTATTGCATGAGAAATAGCTTGCAGTGACTTTGATTAAAAATACAACTGTTTTGTTTTGCAATGTTCCTCTGGAAGAAAGAACACTGGAGGTTCAAAATATTTTCAAATCCTTTTTGAAGTAGTCAATTGTCCCATCTGGGATTGTTATTTATAAAATTAAAAGCAAACTTGGCCATTTTAAGAAATAAATACAGAGAAAACAATGTGAAAAGAAATTTAAAATATCATATACCCATTTAATTAATAATCATAATACCAAAGCAAACGAAACAAAAATAATTAACTTGCTGAAATTATATGCACATTTAGTCCAGCCCTTTCCAGTAGCGGGAAAGGGTTAGGCTGAAAGACAGTACTGAAGCACTGATCACACCAGGAAGGGGTGTATGAGAAACTGGAGAAGTACCAGTGCTTGAAGAAAGAACTAGACAAGATGTGGTGCATAAAGGCTGAAGTGGCTCCAGTGGTGGTAGGAGCACTCAGGGCTGTGAGTCCTAAGCCTAGAGAGTGGCTCCAACAGATCCCAGAAACAACTACAGAGTTCTCTGTGCAGAAGAGAGCAGTTCTAGGAATAGTAAGATCCTGTGCAGAACCCTCAAACCCTCAGCTCTCTGGTAGTGGATACATAGGGGTAAGAAAGGAATGGGTTTGTTTTAATGTTATTTATTTATATATGTTTGGTGCAGTGGTGGGATTCAATTTTTTTACTACCGGTTCTGTGAGCATGGCTTGGTGGGCGTGGCGTGGCTTGGTGAGTGTGGCTTGGTAGGCATGGCAGGAGAAGGATACTGTAAAATCTCCATTCCCACCACATTCCAGGGGAAGGATATTGCAAAATCTCCATTCCCTCCCCACCTCACTAACCTGCTTTCCAGCTCCGTTCTCCTGTGCAGGGCAACAAAAGAAGATCAGCTGGGACTTGTGAGGTAGAGAATAGATGGGGGTGGGGCCAGTCAGAGGTGGTATTTTCCGGTTCTCCAAACTACTCAAAATTTCTGCTACTGGTTCTCCAGAACTGGTCAGAACCTGCTGAATACCACCTCTAGTTTGGTGCAATGGTTAAGGCACTACACTATACTCAATTGGGAGACCATGAGCTCTGATCCTGCCTTAGGCACAAAACCACCTAGGTGGTGTTGGGCCAGAAAACATAAAGCATACACACTATATATCAAATTGCCTATTAAAATGTGTTTGTTCTTCTAAAATATGGAATCTATAAACAAAGGGAGGAAAACCAACATCCCATTTTCTGATTAGTAGGCTACAAATGGGGTCTTTCTCTCCATTTGGAGGAGGGGGGAGTCTTCTTGTCTCTGTCTACTGAAGAAGAAGCAAAGTAAGACTTGCACTTCCAAGACCAAACTTGTGCCTGGAAGCAATGGGACCTCTTTCCTTTTCTCCATGGCTCTGTGCCCCACCCCATGACTTCACTTTTCTAATCCTTTTTCTAAAGTCTTACCACATAGGAGTGGCATGCAAGGCTCTCTTCTTTAGATGGTAGAAGAAGTCTGATGGCTTGACTATAGTTGTCCAGCCTGCCATAACTTGTCCTCCCAAACAAAGCCCCAGGTTTTTCTGACACTAAATCTGCCAGGCAAGAATAAAGGCAGTGGAGTCTAAGTAAGCCCCTTAAAACTCTTTGATAAGACAGTTGCCGCCTGGGACAGCTGAGAGATCAGAAGGGAGGTGGTGACCACGGCTGCATTTACACAGCTGTTGCCTTCTCGCCTCATCCCAGGGTTAACTAGCATTTTCATCCTGCTTTACTTTTGGATTTTCAGGAGGGATTTAACATCATTTATCTTTCTGTAGGTAATCAAAGAGGAAATCATCATAATCAACAACCCAAAGCTTTTTGGAATTACTAGTTCCCCAGAAAAACGATATCTATGAAATCAGGTTAAGGTGGGAAGTACATTGTCCAGCACTGATGTGCCGGAGGAAAGAGATGCAGAGTGTGAGGAGTAAGATTAGGATTGAGACAGCATGGCAAAGGTTACATAGAGTACTGGTTTAAACATGGGTTAACAGGCAGATATGTATTGAGCATGGACGTTTTGGAATGGGAAAGGTTTTTCCACAGAGAAGATAGAAAGAGGGAGCTGAGATTGAGGAATGGATTCATTTCATGCAAAAACAATAAAAGCAGCAACAAAAGACAAAGTAGACACGGGGAAGCCTTATCACGGATTGATTTTGAAGAGTATTTGGCATCCATTTGCCATCTCTAATTTCTTTAGAGAAAATGATAGGCTAAAATTTCACTTGCCAGTTTGTGCAGGCATGTGAGCTTTCATCTCTGAAGATACTGGGCAGGTCCAGCTCTTGGGCACATCCAAGTCCATCCATTGCCATCTTCCACCTGACTTGTCTTATCTATTAATGGTAGTGCCAACCCGAAATGGAAAGGAAATAGAGGCATAGAGAAAATGTATGCAGACTAATAGTTGGTGCTCCTAGTATATACTTTGCAAATGATACATTCACAAACTCAAAAGCAAAATAATGGCAAGCATGGGAAAATATATTTCACAAGTTACTTTGTCATAGAATATTTCCAGTGGGAACAGTCACATCTGCAATCTAAATTATATATTATATTAATGTTGGCTATGAAAATGGGAGTTGAGGGGCATGTAGTACAAATGAAACTAACTAAATAAATATATATTTATTGCATTTCTTAGTTATCTTTCAGTGTAATTCTAAAATAGTATCTCTATGCATTTTTGTTTGGGAATGAACTCTATGAAAGTTCCCTAGAGTAGCCTCGTGGCCAGATAGGTGATAAATAAATTTAACAAATAGATAAAGTCAATAAAATGTGTAACATTGTGTTAAACAGTAACGTACATAAACAACATTTTTTATATACAATAAAATTTCCAAGTTGCCTTTCCATAATTTATCTTATCCCTGCTTCCTCTCTGATAGAGTGGCAAAGCTTTTATTTCTGCATAGAAACGAGCAAAAGTCATATTTTCAATTAAAAAGAGTAAGAATTATATTAGTGCAATTTTAATATAAATAGTTTCAAACAAGGGGATGCAATAGGACTGTGTGCCTGGTGACACTTTGGTTTGCAACTTCTGAAGTCTTATTTTCTACAAATATGTGATCGTGACTTTTGACACTTGTTTCTTTCTGTAAAAAATACACGTGACTATAGAAGAGCTTAAATGAGACAGATGGGGATCTGATAAATTAGAGGGCACAGTTAGGGTTAGAACCTGCTATAAAGAAACAAATTCAACCTTACCAGCAGTCATAGTAACCATAAAACATTTGTTTAGGAGGTAGGCAGTGAACAGCCACGACATTTTCTTACATCCACAAAGCTTATTCCAAACACTTCCATTTGTTGCTTTTCTTCCAGTGATTTCTCTACTGTATTCACTAACCCTCGAATAGCTCATCAAGTAATTTCCTATTAGTTATTTTAAATCTTCATCAAGAATTTGGAAATAATGGGGATAATTAGAACCATCAGATGACTTTCTACTTTCTTGGCTGAGCAACAATCTACTTCTTTTGTGGTTTTGTGGAGGAGGTGGGGATATTTTTCCTTCTTTCTGGCTCCAACAAGTGAGCAGGGAATTAAGAAAAATATTTGCAACAACAGGATGAAGCACAACTTGCAAAGAGGGAAGCTCCTCTGTACAGGGATATAAAACTCAAACCAACTTCTTGTATGTATTAAACTCAACCTTCATGTTAATATTTATTGTTTTAATGTTTTAAATGTTTCGTCCTATTGTTTTTAATTGATTGTTGCTTCCATAATAAATAAAGAAAGACTATATCCTGAGAAACACACACATTAGCCATCTATTTACCATGATGACTTTTATGACTGGCCCTAAGCAGCATCCAAAGTCGAACAATTGAATAACTTGCAAAATACTAATAAACTTGGCAACAAATCCACTCCACCAAGCACAGCACCACTTCTGACCTAAGACAACGTAATGTATTCCATGTCATCTTCAATCCCCAAGGCTTTTCAAACTTGCCAGGTCTAAGCAAGTTTCCAAGCAATGGAGGGGAAAGGGCCGCTTCAGGATCAAGATGATTCCCAGGAGGGAAGTCCGCAGTAGGGGGTACTCGCATCAGAGCCCCCTCCTGCCAGCTTTCTTGATGGATGGGGATTTTCAGAAAGCATTCTCTGCAAAAAGAAAAAAGAAAAATTATGATGAGATGATTGCTCTTGTTTACTGAGGACTTTTTGAAACTATAACACCCGGAAAAAAAGAAGCAAAGAAAGAAGCAGGTTATATTTATCTGCCTGTTCTTGAGTGGAATTTCATTTTTTGACCATCCTTAATATGAGGCCATTCATACAAATCTACATGGTCTTTAATATATAAAACAAAAGCTATATAAATAATACATTGTAAAAAAAAATTCCTGGCTGTTGGTATGTATAGCTTTCCCAGATCAATTATATGAAAATTGTTAATTATTTTTCTAAAATAATATGAGGGTGGGAGCACATCTGATTTCAGGGGGTAAGTTGTTCCTGCAGCTAAGAATATCCTTCTCCAGATTTCAATCTCTGTTACCTTTGATATGGACACCTGGAGACTTTGATAGCAAACAGTCGAAAACAATTGCAGTAGCTACATTGGGGGGCAGAATTTCCATGTCATAAGAAGCAAATGTAGTCACCTTTTCCATAGTCATAAAAGTTATAATCCTTTGAAATGTATATTATTCAAGGCACACAAAACCCCCAGAATCTTCACTAGTGGTGAGGCTATTTTTTATTTAGCTTTTAATAATGGAGAAATATTCTGTTCAGTCCATTCATTATTAAGTTTAAACTAACATTACCTAAGTCATAATCTAAGAACCTATTTCATTATCTATAATAACGTTCTCCTTTCCCCAAATGCACACTCCTTCTTGCAAACTAAATGTTACTGTATGCATGCACTTAGGAGTGCAATTAAACAATTTCTATGTTTATTAAAGAAAATAATTAAAAACAATATTCTTTTCTTCCTATGTTCCTGTGGGAGTAAGCATGTATATCCAGAAAATAAAGATTGGTCTGAAGATATTAGAAACCAGTATGGTTAATAAATAGATTATTGGATCAGAAGGAAAGAGAACAATCTAGATCAAATGAACCTTACTAAACAGGAGACTCAGTTGATAATCTGGAACACTTTTTAGCTTCATCTGTTTTGCAGAATTGTTGTGAAGATCAAATGGAGAAAGGAAAGAATGTAAAAAAAAAATTGACATCCTGTTATCTCATTAGCTAAAAGCCGCTTTTAAATTTATGTCTAAAAATATAAAATATGAAGGTAACTAAAACATATGCTCCTTGGAAAGTTAGATTAGTAGTTGAAAACCAGGGATTGATTGACAGGTGAACTATAACATCAACAACTTTCATTAATATTGCTCTCATCACCTGATATTTGTTTATCAGGATTAACATTCCAAGATGTTTTTATCTAGCCTGTGCCAGTTCCCCAAAGACCTAAGCTGGATCCTGTAAATGTTCTCATTTTATTTCCTTATATCTGTATTGTAGAGACAATGTGTATGAAGGTTTTAAATTGTTCCTTCTCAGAATGATTTATTAGGTTTGCAGTAAATTATGATACTAAATTAATAAAAATAATTCTCAGAATATTCACCAACAAAAGGCAAGAAGCAAAAGACATCTCATTCTGAACTTCTAATTAGACTTATTAGTGTCCTCCTAAAGGTTTGCAAGTGGCCAGCTAAATGGGCAGATAAATGACCCCCTTTTTTCACTTTCTTCTATAAACATTTGTTATCATTTCTAAAGCTCCTGAACAGAAAGAAGCTTCTAAGACAAAACATGTAAAAAAAAAAGCCAGCTTTACAAGGTCTGCAAAAAAATGATATTATTACACATTTTATAAATGTATCCTTGGATTTACAAAAAGACTGTAATGGCATATTACTTTAAACATAGAGATTAACTGTAAAAATACAGAGATATTATGATCCACGCAAAGGCTATAATAGTTACTACTACGGCATTAATTGTAACCTATTCCCTCTGCAGATAAATACATGTAAAGGGTTTTTCAAGTGCTTTTAAAAAAGATAATGAGACCTTAGTCTTTCTGAGCTTGGCAGGAAGTATTTCTAAGAAAAGGGAGATGTCTTTAAAAATAAAAGCTCTGCTTTAAAACAAGATGACAGCTCAGTACATTTGAATTCAAACAATTAATTTATTTTGCAGTCTGACTCTCTGCATTGTACTCGGAGCAACTTCCTCCTAAGTAATTTCAGTGCTTGACTGATTGTAACAACTCACTTTAAAATGGTTATGTGGTTTTACTTTAAGGAACTGTCACATCATTATGACTTGGATTATTTTCTGTATACTATTTTATGAGTATAGGAAGCCCTATAAGATGTTTTTTGAATCCAGAAATAAACAAATAAACAGATTTATTCTACTTATTCTAAATCACAGGACAGTTGGAGGTCTCAGCTGCAAAATTAGGAGCAAGTATCAAGATCCACCAGTGGTTTAGAATAGAGATGATGGGAAGGGGATATGAGAGACATATAAAACTCCCTTCAGAAAGTGAATAGAAAGGGTTTTTTTTCCTCTCATTGAACTTGATATGGGTCATTCAATTGAGCTGAACAATAGGAAATTCAGAGCAGATTAAATCAATGCTTCCTCGTGGATTTTGTTATTTCTAGATTAGTGTTCCTTAAGTTTGATTTTAGAACCCTTAGATACTCTCAGGGATCTGTGAAATCAGAATTATTGCCAGCCTATATTGAAAAATACCATATTAAAATTCCATCAAACAATGGTGAAAAATTGCAGGAGTGACTGTGTCAAATTTAATTTCTTAATACAATAAATATCAATCAATATAATCCATGCAAACATGGGGATCCTCCCCAATTTTTAAAAGTGGGAAAGGGTTCAGAGACAAAAAAGTTTAAGAAACCTTCTTCTAAATGTGACATCATCCATCCATCCACTTCTGAAAGGATTAAGAGGCAAATTCATAAAATTTAAGAACCAACTGTTACCAGCCTTAATAATTTTATGTGATGGCCCCAGCATAGCAGTTGATGCAATAAGAAAAGAGAAGAGCATTATGGGACTCAGGTGGTTTCACTTAGCTTCCCAAGGGCATCTCATTATCAGCTCTACTGGCTTGACCTGAGCCAGCATGGCTGTTTCTTCTAATCCGAGGCCATCTGGAGTTAGCTCAGCACTTACCGTAGTATTTGTTATTTGCCTGAGAGGCAGCCCAGTAATGTTGCTAAATCTACTAACGTTTACTGTTATTTATTATGACATTCATACTGTATTTCTGGAGATCTGATTCACAGGACCAATCCCAAAAGGATTTACTCTGATGGTCCTGAGACAATTTCTTGGAGAGGGTTTTTGTCTGTATATTGTCATATGGAGAACCCTGTAATGTCAAACCAGATTGTCTCTGAGGCCAGGAGTTTCAAAATAGCCCTTTATCATATACCCAGTCCTATTTTTAAGCCCTTGGTTGCTTTGTTGTTGTTGAGCACACAGGCTGGAGAAATGCTAAATCTTTTGTCCTTCTGCAGCCTCTTTCTCTGTCTCTCTCTTTCTCTCTTTTTCGTCACTCTCTGCCCTGATATTATAGGATGTTTCCAAAAGAGAGAAAAAAGTGTTTGAACAATATTTTGTACACACTACACACATACATCCCAAATTCAAGATGACTGCCAAGTCTTTGAGTAAATTGGTAATATTTTCCTATGTATATATTGATCATGTGGAAGCAGACAGGCACCCAGACAGACAGACGGCATCAATCTCTGAAGTAGCATCGGTTTTCCTAACAGCAAGCACTCCTGGACTGAGCCTCTTAAGGGGCCTTTCTGTAGCAGTTCAGATCTCTCTCTTGCCAGCCATATTGCAGTTGACAAAAGGTTTTTTTCATCTACAGCAGAACATTGGCTAATGCCCCACCCTTGTTGGTAGGCGTGCTTGGCTGGGGCCACTGGAAGAAAAATCACTAAGCATTAGCAAGCAATCAAATATATGAAAGACGACCACTTAGCAGCTCTTCCAATGCCTTCCATTAAGCTGGAAAGAAATAGTGAAGAAAAAAAAGGTACCATTTCTTGATTCCATGCCAAAACCTGCATCAATCTCTGCAAATGTTTTTCTCTCTCTTAACAGCCTCTCCCCAGCATTTACTTGTATTCAGTCTATCCTATAAATTGAATTCAAGGGAAGTTTTTGATATATATTTTGATATATCTACACACACTCACAGAGAGAGAGAGAGAGAGAGAGAGAGAGAGATGGAAATAGAAATAGAAATAGAAATAGAAATAGAAATATACCTATTCTCAAAGTGAGATAAAAATATTTGTGGAGGTTCTGCTGTCTTAGACAAAGCAAGATAAGTACAGTATTTTGAGAAAAGAATAATTATCTAGCATTGCCTTGCATCTAAAGGCTTTGCTTTGTAATACCATTGTTGTGAGATCCATCTGTGACATGGTAGAAAGTTAGCCCTGCTCTATACATAACTCCAATGGGATACATAAAAGTATTAGGATAAAGATGGGCTGAAACAACCACCAGGAATCTGCAATATATAAACTCTTTTTTTCAGGCCATTTCTCATAACAATCACTTCTGGTAAAGCTGAAACTGAATGTGTATAGTTGTTCCTTTCTGTATGTCTATCATCTATTCATTTATATTAATCTTCCTCCAACCTGGCGCCTTTTATAATTCCTCGGATAGCATAGTCAGCAGAGGGATTATGGAAGTTGAACTGTAATACATCTGGAGGAACTCAATGTAAAGCTGATATATCTCTAAACAGGTCACTTGATTTTTGTCATGATAGATATCTGGAGCCAGATGCCATCTTATCTAAGTAGCAATAGCACTTAGATTTATATACCACTTTATAGTGCTTTACAGCCCTCTCTAAGCGGTTTAAGAGTCAGCATATTGCCCCAACAATCTGGGTCCTCATTTTACCTACCTCGGAAGGATGGAAGGCTGAGTCAACCTTGAGCCTGGTGGGATTT
>JAOYMU010000098.1:92274931-92291408 GCA_025802295.1 Psammodynastes pulverulentus | reverse complement strand
GAACGCGGTCTTGTAGATACCCCGGTCCCATGCCATGGGTCGCTTTAAAGGTCATAACCAGAACCTTAAAGCGAACCGGAAAATCACCAGTGCAGTTCACGTAAGAGAGGGGTCACGGGGGCAAACCGCGATGCCCCCGTAACCACCCGCGCGGCCGCATTCTGCACTAGTTGAAGTCTCCGGGTGCTCTTCATAGGGAGCCCCTATGGAGAGTAGCCACTGGGTTAACTCTTCACTATTGCCAATTGGAACCACTGTGAAATGGTGCTCCCAACCCTCAACCCTCACAAATAGTCAGGAAGGACACCTTGAACTCAAAGGCCTCGAGGAGGAGGAGGAAGGAGGGGAGACTAAAAGTAGGGCATTCCACCATCTGGAATCCGACAAAGATAATTAACTTGAGTGACCTGTGCTACCTCTATCTCAGGTCTTAAGCACAAAAAATACCGTGTTATTTATAACTCTGCTAAGACAAAGAAGCAGGTGGAAAGCCAATTCCTAAGCTTAGTAATGCTTAAAAGTCCAAGCTTCATCACCCTATCTAAGACAAATGTTTTAAAGAATAATGCAGTCTATACCCAGGTGGCCATCGCAGGGAGGAAGGTTCGAAACCACAATTTAAGTTTTAATACTAATTGTGCTGCCACGTCTTTCAGGGCAGCCTGATATGGAAACATGTGTATGTAACTTAATAGTTGTACCATGAAGGGATTATGTGGAAATAATTGAGTCTTCAGACATTAAAGGGAATAAATATTGTTTTGCACCAACAGTTACTTGAGTTTGGATCAGAGTTTGGCTTTTTCCTTTTGGCACAAGGTTCAGTTGTCATTGCGGTTGTAAAGGAATGTAGAGAAGACTTTGGAAGGGAGTAACTGCCAAGGGAAATGAAACAACAACTCAGTCCTGAGAAAGTGAGAAAGAACCTCATAGAATAACAGAGTTGGAAGGGACCTTGGAGGTCATCTAGTCCAACCCCCTGCTCGAGCAGGAGAGCCTATTCCAAATATTATCCTCTACCTAGGATCGAACTCACAGCCTCCTGATTGTAAGGCCAGAGCTCCACCTCTAGGCCACCACACAAATCTCAAAATAGTCCTGTCTTGATTCTGATTCATGTAAGAGGGGGCAGAGAGAAAGTCTTGTAGGCTTTCATGATTCTGTTATTATACCCTACCACAGTAACATAGCACTCCTAGAATCCTTGTGGGGTCCGTTTCCTGTCCTGGCCTACCTCGCAGGACTAGCAGTAATGGGCAAAGCGCAGTTAATCACACAGGGTAGGCCTAAGAGAGAGGGGTGGCAAAGATGTATTTTAAACCCACTTTCCCACAACTTCAGAAGCCTCACGCTCACTCTTCTCTGGGAGCAAAAGCCAGAATATCAAGCTAAAAGGAGAATGTGCCAGTTGCCCACCCACACAGCCAACCCAGCTGCAAGCCTGCTCTGCAGATACCAGCAGAATACGGTTGGGGAAACTGAAGACTTTATTCAGCCATTTTTGAAGGCAGGAAGCATGTGGGTAGTCAGCAACATTGACCTTTACATCGCGCCCCAATTTTACATGCACAAGAAAAAGGAACGATGGAATATTTTGTTTAAAGACAAAGTCTTACAAAAGAAGCTGCACTGCTTTATTATTGTAGGTCAGTTCCTGCCACAGTCTGGTAGAAACCTGAACTACACGACTTAATTATTTCTTCCTTTCCCATTCGGTCTCTCGCTTGTCTTAACAGAAGGTGGTTCAGCCCAACAAATCTTTTTAGCTGTATAGCTTAAACAGCACAATCCTGGGGACCCACTCAGCTACAAACAGGATGGATGCTGTCCTTTAATAACATCTGAGTTTGAATCCATGACTCCTAGAAAAGGGCAGTGTCCCTGGGCTGATGAACCTGGCCGCTTCTGGCTGGTGATGGCCATCCAGTGGTGTGCCGGTCAGTGTGGTACGTTTCTTTGAGGGGATGATGGCACTTCCTGCCTTGAAAATGGAGTCCTCTTTCCAAAAAGCCTTCGCTGGACCCAACTGTCCTAGGCAATTTTCATTCAGGTTCCAACCTTCCCTGGAAAGAGAATGTTGTTGAATGTCTCTAGGTCACCACTGGTGATCCGTGAGAAAATTTTGGTGGTCCACAGTGCATCCAGGTGGAGGAGCTGCTCCGGGATGACCAATGGGCCAGTCCTGTGACTAGAGCTTTGGAAGAGAGAGAAGAGAGAGAGGAGAGTGACCAAGAGGAGAGAGAGAAAGAAAGAGATAGAGAAAGAGAGATGAGAGAGATACATAGAGAGATGAGAGAGATAAAGATACAGAGAGAGATGAGGCAGAGATACAAATACAGATTCAGATTGTTTGGACTTATTTCAGTCTGGTTTCAGACCAGGGTAGAATATCAAAATGGTATTAGACTTCGTTGATAACTTTGATGGAGTCAGAACAAAGGAGCTGTAATCATCCTGGTTCTACTTAATTTCTTGGCAGGTTTTGATACCATCAATAATGGTATCTTTCTGGACTGCCTGAAGGGAGTAGGACATGGAGAGAAAGTATTCTTGTGGTGGTTTTCCTTTCTCTGTGGTTGGGTTCAGTCAGTGTTGACAAAGAGGGAGAAATTGAGCCTGAATCTCCTCTTAAGTGAGAGGGTTTAAGGTTTGCTGTTCCCATCTTTCCTGGTTAGCATTTGCATGAGGTCACTTAGTGAGGTGATCTGTCAATTTGGGGTCAA
Organism: Psammodynastes pulverulentus; assembly: GCA_025802295.1. Lineage (NCBI taxonomy): Eukaryota > Metazoa > Chordata > Lepidosauria > Squamata > Psammodynastidae > Psammodynastes > Psammodynastes pulverulentus. Next base: position 92,288,685 of record JAOYMU010000098.1, on the reverse strand, counting down.
ATTATACATCTTGGCTTAGAGAGTAGCCAAATGATATTGTCAATGTCTAATTCCAGTATGTGGAGGTTGTATGATCCTGGCTTGGAAAGGATGCGCTTAGCATCATCTCTGACAAGACTGAGTAGCTGTGAATGTTTGCACCTCCTGAATCTGGAGTGGTTTCATCGTTGATCCCAAATACAATTGTACTCCCCTCTTGAGGACCTGTACAAAAATTGGGGTCTTCTTGGATTCACAGCTTTTGCAACACTTGGAAGTTGTAGCTAGGAAACTTTGGCATAATTTATCTAGTGTTCCTCTTGTGGCCATACTTAGACTGGGAGGCTTTAAGACAGTCACTCATGTTTTGATCACCTTGTAGACTCCAGTAATTCATTGTACGTGAAGCTTCTCTTGAGGCTGTAGTTTATCCAGAATGCAACAGTGTGAGCAGTTTGGGGTGCCATGTAGTATGCCCCTATAATAACATTCCCATGAGCTACAATGATAGTTCCACATGCAGTTTGGGTGCTGGTTATCATGTATGCTTCATGGCCTAGGATCTCGTTATTTGAGGGAATCATCTATCTGCCATATTCTGGATCCCTTTAGATAATTGATAAATAATTGATTAAATAATCACCCAGTTAGACCCAGAAGCAGGCCTCTGTCATGCAACTGCCCTCAGGAACACAATTTCCTTTCAGATTTATAGAGCTCCACCCTGGCCTTATTTAAACAAGCCCATAAAATCTGACACTATCCTTAGGCCTCAGGTTAGATTGGATGATAGGCCCCTTTATGCTGTTTCTATCTGTGGAATGTCTGTTTCTGAATGTTCCTTTTCTTTTTGGCAAGGTATTTCTTTGGTTTTAGTGCTGTACCCAGATTGGGACGGCCTATCAATTCCATAACTGAAATAAGCCATTACTGCATTTATTTGTATCTCGGGGTTTTCTTGCCTAAAAAGTAAGTATTACTGTAAATAATATTTGTTGTTTCTCACTGCAAGAAATCTTATCACTTAATGCAACTTAGTTCAGCTGTTTTCTTGGGGGATGAAATTCCTCGCACCCTTCCCTCCTAAAGATGATTCTTCTTTGTCCTCCTTAGCTCATTGGTTGCATCATTGGCCGCCAGGGGAGCAAGATCAGTGAGATTCGGCAAATGTCCGGAGCACACATCAAGATCGGGAACCAGACAGAGGGTTCTTCCGAACGTCATGTGACCATCACAGGCACACCAGTCAGCATCACTTTGGCTCAGTACCTCATCACAGCCTGGTAAGAGCCAATACAGCCTCTGGGGGAGATGAGGCCGGGAGGAAACCTCATTTGTCACAAATACATGCAGGTATTGTTGTGGCTTCTTCCTCCTGTGTCTAAGCCCTGGGACTTTTAGATGGATAGCTTTGTAGGAACCGAAAGGCAACCCTTTGCTATGGTGGGTGAGTTGTTAGTTTGCAACCATTCTGCCTTTTATTTAATAAACAGGAATGTTAAAAAGGTAACATCCTGCTGCACTCCCACGAGTGTCAATAGTTTTGCATACTGTCTCTCCAGCCTAGATGACAGCCTCCAATCTTTGAATTTCTCATGAGCCAGCCTATGACTATTATCATTAACTACAGTATTTTGGGCAGCTGCCTCTGCTTTCCCCTCAAATTCCCCTTGCAGCTGCAAGTACCGATGCAGCCTTCAGTTCTCCTCAGAAAGGACTCTTGTCTTCAGTGTGGAATAACTGCCTTTTATCCACAAAATAACAACCCTTGAATGGAATGCATGAAAGGATATTTGCCATGGTGTATCACAATCTGGCACTTGAGATGCTTTAAGATTTGGAGCAGGAAGTAACCGTTGCTCTTTTTGTGCATTATGGCCACTAGGGTACAGGCTGGTAGGACATGGCCTGCTTCTTGAAGGATGCGCTTTCCTGTTTATACAGTCAGTTTTCTCACAGAAATCATTCTGGCACTTATTTTATATATTAATATATTTACATATTCAAAACCAAAGTAGGCTAAATTTTATCACCGCTGCCGCTCACCGCCTTCAGCTTGGACAGGTAAATTGGTTTCAGGGTGTGAAATTCAGTATTGATTCAAGTCATTGGTCATGGATCCAAGACACATAAGTGCCTGAAATACCTTGGAATGCTTTGATTATATAAACAGGAGCTGCTAAAAAGTATAAGATAACTTCCCTCAACATAACCAGCTCTGAACACTGATCGAGGAAATAAGCTCCTCTTATCACAGTAAAAATTCCTTACTGTAAATATATGATCATAGTCCTAGGGGGATTCTGGAGAAAAAGATCTTATCCAGATGCTGAAATGCTTCAGAGCACCTTGTTCACTATTTCCAGTCTGTGTGTGTACCTATTCTGTTGCACTTGTCATTATGCATGCCAGTAAAAACACGTCTTTCTGTGAATGCATATCCATATCCATAACCATACTGTTATATATGTATTAAGCAAACTATACATATTAACCCATACCTATGCATATTATGCTGTGTGCAAGCTTGTTCCAGCACACATTGGTACATATACTTCCAAGTATATGTCCACAGATGTCTGCATTTTTATATGTAAATGGGCATGCATGCACAGGTCTCATTCTTTCTCCCTTCTTGTTCTTCAGTTTAGAGACGGCCAAATCTACCTCCCAGACGCCCCCCGTTGACCTCGGCATGACTTTCTCCCAGCCCCTCACCCCTTCGCCAGCCCCAGCGCTGACAGCAGTGGCCGCACCTCCCCCAGCCTTGCTTGGTCCCCCCTATGCCATCTCCCTCTCCAACTTCATCGGCTTGAAACCCATTCCCTTCTTGACACTGCCCCCTTCCTCAGCCACGGGGCACAATGGCAACCTTGCCACCTACACGACCAAGATCTCCACAGCCAATGCAAGCAAGAAGGGTGAGAGACAGAAGTTCTCCCCATACTGAAACAGGAAGGTGGGCTGTGGGGCAGGGAGGGGAAAATTTGGGGGGGCCCTCCCATGCTTCACGAGATGGCATCAACATCAGGCCACTCCAAAATGAGGTTACATGGGGGAAGACTAAGTATGATGTGAGAGGCAAATCAATTGTATTGGAAAGTAAGGAGATGAGAGAGAATATAACCTCGGCAGCTGTTGAGAGCAGTGCTGACTAAGAGTCAAGAGAGAGAACTGGTTCTTCTCCATAGTTCCTACTTGATCCTAGCTGAGAAGTCTGTAGTGATTAAGACCATCTAAACTTAAAAGTTTCACCTCCGTTGGACAATTACTGCTCCACACTCAAAGTGTTATGATTTTTTTTACCTTCCATAAATATATCTGATCTCCTTCAGGAAACGGCTTCTCTCGCCATCTGATTTCCTGTTGTATTGTTAGGAAATCTACCAGTTTACTTGGAGAAAAATTGAATCTTACACAAATTCTCTATTTCAAATTGAAGGCACTGGAGGTCTTGGGAAAGGTCTTAACTCAATTGTGGGAGTAGATGAAGCTTATTTGACCAATGGTAATGATAGAGTATATACTGTGCCACTGCTATATCTCATGGATGGTTGTTTTCAGGGGGGAAATGGGGAAAAAAAATCTGACTGATAAAAAAGAAGGCATATAGGATTTAAATGTGACAGAACATACCAAGAAGCAAACTTTTTGGTACTCTCTTCTAAATATTTCTCTCTCGATATGAAACTGCTTATGTGTCTCATTCTAACTATATAAGAATCTCAATTTTTAAAAAAAAAAAAGTCATGGCTGTTTCTGACAAACACACAGGGTTCTGAATTTTTGCTTCCCCCTAAAAGCTGGCTAGAATAAAAAGAGACTGAAAGGAGTAGCTTTCACCAGAGGCCCTCTCTTGTTGACAGGGAGTTGCATAGCAACCACTGGCATATATTTGGCTTCCCTGCTAAAAACCTGGGCAAAGGCTAATCAGATAGTGTAGTATATTACTAAATTTGAATCTCCAGCACTGGCTGCCAATTCTACTTGGCCTCAATGGAAAGACATCTACTCCATGGTCTTTTTTATGGCAGTTACCTCAGGAAATCTCTTTTTAGCAGGTCATAGAATAGCTATCATGCCATGAACGCATCTTTGAATTTATCTTACCCTCATGGGATGTTGTCTCCAATGAGTGCTTACTAATACTGTTCAATCCCTTATAGTTCAGCTCTAAGCAGGCTTACTCAGTAATAAAAAAAAACCCTGTTTACTCTAAGCATAGGAAATTGTCATCTAATACCAAGTCCAATTACCAGCCATCTCTGGTTCTATGTTGTCTCCTGTGCTAGCTGATTGTGGCTCTCCAAGGTATCTGACAGAGAGTTTCCCAGCTTTACCTGGAGATGACAAGGATTACATCTGGGACCTTTTCAATGCAGCCTTAAGGAATGAGTACATGCTCCAAAAAGAGTCCCCATTATCCCCATTCCCTCTTATCTATTATTATTGGGAGGGCACTTGTCAATGCAGATAAATTCATGTGAATGAAGAGACAGGAATTGTAATTGATCCTGACCCTTCTGTCTAAGATAAAGTGTCATCCCAGAGATATCCAACTACGTAGCTACATTTGGTAATCATCTCAATAAACTGAGGTCCTGTCTAGCAGGAATTCAGCGTAGCTTGCTCCTGAGTAAATAGTTACAGGTTTGCAATGTACAAGCCAAGGATTTTACAACCAAGTTCCTAACTGGTTATAAACAGTATAGCTTCTCCAAAGTGACTCAGATTGCTGACTCAAGTTGGCATGTTGTATTTCTTTATTCAAATACTACAAGGTTAATAGCAAACTGTTATCTTTATAAGGCATTGGATGGAATGTGCTTGTTCAGTGAATCAGGCTAGAAAAGAAACTGAACTTGCCTTTATGCTCTGCCTCTCCTGTGGAACCAACTGACTCATTAGCAAAGCCCAGGGCTGGGTGTAGTGTCTGCATTCAAGTAAAACAAAACAAAAATATTTAAAATTCTGCATGCACGCAACCACATCCTGTGCCATAAAAAGTCCGTTATCTGACCTGTATAGAATATGCAACTATGCATACATATCTCCTTTGTGCATGGTAATTTTGGGAGAGGAATGTTTGTTTGTTTGCATTGTACCCAGATTTACAATTCATGGGAGAAGCAAGAAAATCAACCTGCCCCTTTCTAAATAAATGCTAGTTCCCAAGCAGCACATCCTGTGGGTTTTTTGGGGGTATTTTTTTTTTTGCTGGATTCCTCCAGGAATCACAGGTTTCACACAGCCCTGATTATGTTGAGCTCACACAATTGGGGGGGAAAATTAACCAGGCTGACAAAAAATAATAATAATAATAATAATAATTCAGGATTCTTGGGTATAAGGATATCTGCAGATGTGGAGCTTTGAAAGGCAATGGCATCTGTTGACGAGAGTATTTCATACCCCCAGCATTGCAAATATACATTTTGGATGGTATAGTAGAAAGGGCCACCATGCATGTGTAGTCATTGACTGTATGGTGGTTAAAGGATTGCCATCAAGAAAGAAATGCTGTAGAGGTTTACAGATATAAAATTCTCAGATGGTGTAAATCAATATGAATCCCAATATTTTGATTTCACAAGAAAGGGAAGGATTGGAGCAAAACACACACAAAAAAGGGGGGGGAGAGGTATTCTTATAAATCAACCCAACCAGTTGTCCGTTTGGCATTATACCCTGGCTGGTACAGAACTCTTTAATTTCCCTCTATCACTTCCTGGCAAAAAGCTCTCATCTTTTCTTGCAGCTCTGAGGAATTTCCCTCCTACCCCATAATCCTCTTTGGCTTATCTTTGGAAATGCTGTACATATAATTCTATATTTTTCCTCCTTTGTAACTTATCATTGATTTAATAAAAATATAAACTTTGTCAACTGAGAATTAATTGTTGTACATTTGAGTCAGGCAAAACTCAGAAAGTATTAGCTGGTCACTGGAATGATTAATAAAAGGGAAAAAAAGTGGAGATTTTGTAATGTTTTATCTAAGAACATAGTGAAGGCTAGCATTGTTCGTTTTTTCTTTTCCCTGGCAGCTGGACTCCTGCCTTTTGACAGCCAGGAAATCAGCAGGTGAAACTTTTCTTGTTGTCTTGAATGCTGGAGAAAATATTGTTCATTAAATTTCCACTTGTCACCGATACTATGTTCACAGAAGACTGCAAAGGGGCAAAGATGCATCTCTAGAATATGTTATTAATTCAGAATAACCAGCACATCTTAGTTATGTTTTGATTCATGGCAAAATAAATCAGAGACTCAAGTTCATCAATCATAGAAATTATAAGAACAATTATTTCTAGATAAGCTTTAAAGATCAAGGTTAACCTTCTGTTGCGTAATAGGGGTTTCCACAAATCTGGACTCTACAACTTTGTGCCCATAGCATGCTACACCGCGATTATGATTTGTTAAATAAAGAATTATTGCTGAGACACATTAAGCCATATACTGTAACTTGCAACTACAATGAAGGGCTCTGTCTTGTGATCATGGATCTTGATCCATGACATTGTGATTTTTCTAATTTACTTTTTCAGCAACGCAGTAGAGAGATCTATGGGGTTTTTGTCTGTTTAGTAATAGCAATAAGACTTATATACCACTTCACAGTGGATTTACAGCCCTCTCTAAGTGGTTCACAGAGTCAGCACGTTGCCTGGAACAGTCTGGGTCCTCATTTTACCAACCTCGGAAGGATGGAAGGCTGAGTCGACCTTGAGCCGGTGAGAATCGAACTGCTGGCAGCTGGCAGTCAGCAGAAGTAGCCCGCAGTATTGCATTCTAACCACTGTGCCACCAGATTGGCAGTTCAGTACCAAGATTGGCAGTTAGTACCAAGATGGGCAACTTTTAAGCAAATTGTTTTCCACAAAATGTGGTTTAAGCTTAAAATATTCAGGAAAAATCCAGGTGGCCATTAGATGGTACTGAAAGGATATCGGACATTCTAATTCTTCACTGCTATCCCGGTGATCATTCAGATATTTGCAGCCCAGATATACTGACCCTAATAGATACTCAGTTCAGAGCAGACACGAATGTTCTTCCAGTCCATGCAAAGTGCCAAAACACGTAAGCTGAGAGTGTACACTCCGTTGCAGATCCAAGCCTTGTACTAGACAGATTGTCCTGGTATTGTCGAAACATTTATCGGTGTTGGATAGAATGGATACTCTACAGCCCTTGGTAGTCACTTGCACAGATTGTCATTGTCCCATGCTAGCTTCCCCTTTAGTTCCAGCAAAAGAATTCATTATGGCAGCATTCCCATTCTCAGTAGCAGCAAGAACCCAGCAGTAGTGACTCCTTTAGTAGATGGAAAGGGAAACATTATGTAGACATACGTATCCGATGTTCTAGTCTCCTTCAGAGCTGGCCACTGAATGTGGTATGCCAAAAAAAAAAAAAGGTTTAAGGAAACAACCGCTTCATGCATTGCATTTTGTCCTTTAAACTTCTCATCTCTCTCTTTTTCAGGAACTCTACAACTCTATATAACCACAAATTTTCCCATCTTCCCCCTTTCTCTTAACCAAGTTATTTTTCCTTCGTGTATTTATTTTAATAGTAATAAAGTATTAAACTTGGATGCCACCCATCTATCAATGACTCCAGCCAGCTCGCAACAAGGAAACAAGAAAAATGTCAAATCATTAAAGAAATAGAAGATGGCAAATGTACTGAAGCGAGGGTCACATTTTCCCTGGCCAAAGGCCTGGGTGAAGAGATAGGTCTTCACGGCTCTTCTAAGCAACAGTGGACCGGAGTCTATCAGACCTCAAGGGGAAACCTGTTCCAGAGGGCAGGCACTGCTACAGAGAAGGCACACTTCCAGGATCCTGATAAATGACATTGTTCAATCAAAGGAACCTGGAGGGCACCAGCCCTGTAGGATAGACTCAGCCAGGCAGATGTCATGGGAGGCAAGCAGTCCCTTAAGTATTTGTCTAATTTGTATAGCTTCCCATCTCACAAACAGGTAACTCTGGGCAGGGTATAACAAAACTAAAACAACAAGTATCTAAAATCTTTATCATTCCCATATTTAAATCATTAACAAACTATAAAAGCAGCTAAAACGAGATTAGTAGATGAAGGGATGTAAAGGCTCCATCTCATTTGTTTACCTGTCCCTTGATATCCCCAGGCCTGCCAGCATAACCAAGTCTTATGGACCTTCAGAAGCCTAGAAATGATGAGGTTATCCTCACTTTAGGGAGTGGGGTAAAATTCCACATATGGGAGGCATAGCAAAAAGGCTCATAGCCTAGGATCCACCAAATGTAGCTGCCCTTTCTGTTAGATTTGGTGGCATGGGTGGATGAAAATTGGGGTGAGACTGTCCCTCAGGTAAGATGGTCCTATGCCATGTAGGGTTAGAAGGTCAACACAATTGTCTTGAATTGGACTCAGAAGAAAACTAAGAACCAGTATAGCTCTTGCTGCAGAGGTGTAATGTGTGCCATACATAACTGCTCACACTGCTGCGTTTTGCAACAGCTGAAGTATTTTTCAAATACTTTTCAAGGACAGCCCAATGTAAAGTGAATTGCAATAGTCCAACCAGGCAGTCACCAGGGCAAAAATGACTGAGTAGGGCCCCTTGAAGCAGGACTGGTACAACTGGTGCATAATATGAAGTCGTCCAAAAGCTCGCTTAGCCATGACTGCCCCTTGAGCAGAGTCATGTGTCTAAAAAGACTTCCAAGTTGCACACAGAGTCAGCTGGGGGAAAGGCAACCTCATCCAGTACCAAAGCAATAACAATAGCATAATGCTTAGACTTATCTACTGCTCCACAGTGCTTTACAGCACTATATGAGAGGTTTATAAAGTCAGCATATTTCCCCAACAATCTGGGTCCTCGTTTTACCGACCTCAGAAGGATGGAAGGCTGAGTCAACCTTAAGCCGGTCAGGACTGAACTCCTCGCTGTGGGCAGAGTCAGCTTGCATTAGTGCATTCTAACAACTGCACCATCACAGCTCCTGGTGATATAGAACCCAAAATCATTCAGTCTTGCCAGGGTTCATTTGATGTATGTTGTTTCCCATAAAGATCCTTCACAGCCCCAGGCACCAGGATAGGATATCCATAGTATCGCTTAATTCTCCAGGGACCAAGATGTACAACTGATTATCATCAGCATACTGACAGTACTTCATTTTGTGTCAACAGATACGTTCACTTAGTGGGCTCATGTAGATGTGGAATAGGGGAGGGGAAAGTAACCCCTGTGACGCATCACATAACAGGGGCCAAGGGTGGGAATGTCTCCTCCCCAATCACCACCAACTGGAGCTGACTCTATAGAAAGGAAGTGAACCAGCACAACTGTGTACTGACCACTCACAATCCTCTAAATCGGTCCAGGAGGATACCATGATCAATAGTATCAAAAGCTGCTGAGAAGTCAAGTAAGGCAAGGGTAGGCCCCCTACCACTGTCTTGTCTTTGCCAGAGATCATCCAAAAGTGTAACGAATGCTGATTTTGTTCCATATTCAGTCTGAAATCTGAAGGAAAGGATCCAGATCATCTGATGCATCTAGGGTTTGCTGAAGGGATTACCCAACCATCTTCGCAATCATCTTCCCCCAAGGGAAAGCTGATTACTGGGCAAAAGACCACTATTGCATGATCCAGCAATTGCTTCTTGAGGAAGGGGCACATGAAGCCTCCTTAAGAGGTAAAGGAACAATCCCCTTAGTCAAAAATTAATCACTGCTACGACCCACTCACACAACACCCCTTATCTACTTTCATGAGCTAGGAAGGACATGGATCTAAAGAGCTGCTGACTGAGGCCACAATTCTAAGGATCCTGTTCACTTCCCCAGGTCCAACAAATTCAAAACTTTCCCAGATAACCAGGCAAGACTACCCTAGGCGGCATCTGAAGGCCAGCATCCAGCTGTGAGCATATCTGAACAATTTTGTCAAACAGATGCTGAGCACATTTTTCCACCAGTCCCTACAAAAGGTTTCCTTCGTCCATTTTACCCAAGAGGGCTGATATCACCCAAAACAAGGGGTGGTAAGCTGCAGACACAACATGGGCAGAATAGCATTATCACTTCACTGTCTTTGCTGCTAGAAGCCAGGCCTCTTGCCATTATAATTGATGTTCTAAATCGAGTTTGTCCTTAGTGGAACGCCAGTGTTGTTCTAGACATCTCCCATTTCATCTCCCTCAACTGATCCATAAATCATGAGGAATGACAACATTTGTAAAAGGGGAGATGTCACATAGGCACGATCCAATCCAACACCTCAATCAACCCTGTATTCCAAACATCAATAAAAACTTCAGAAGGACCATTTAGCAATGCAACGGGAACAACTCCCAGTTACCCACTGAAATCTCTCTGGGTCCATCAGTTGCAAGGGGTTAACCAATCTAATGGATCCAGCCTCCCTGCAGTGCATTGCAGCTTTAGAGAATCCCATAGTAATCAGGACGTGATCTGATCATGACAAAGGGGACACTAATAGCTCCATCAGCAAAAGATCACATAGCCACTGCTCTGACAGGAACACCAGATCTGGTGTGTGACCACTGTCCTATGATGCCCATTGCCATAATGGTAGCCATGAACTCCTGAGCTACCTCAGATTCCACTCACAGGGAAGGCAAATTGAAGTCTCTCAAGACCATAAGTCCAGAGAATTCCACCACCAACCAGGAGGTGAACTCAAGGAGCTCAGGCAGGCAGTAGCGACTGGAAGCCAGGGTTTCTGAGAGTCTGGTATTCAGGTATCAGGACTAAGATCAAGGAGCTGGAATGCAAAACTGATATAAAATGCTGGTGGTGGCCTGTTTCCTTGTCTCCTGCCATGTTTCCTATGCCCATAACCTATACAAGGTTATATGCCATGTAGGGCTTTATAGGCAATAACCAACATCTCGAATCACACTCTGAAACAAAACAGCAATAATACAGTTTGTGAAGCAGAGATATTACATGGATATATTGAGACATGCCAATTACTGCTGATGCTGCCACATTTTGGACCTGTGCGTTGACTTGGGCATGCATGAGGAGTGACCCTTCCATCTATGAAAGAATGCACCTGGTGTACCAGGTGGAGTTGTGCAAAGATCTTCCTGACTGCAGCTAACACTAGCTGCAGATCCAAGGAGATCCCCAGATTGTGTACCAACCTTGGACAGCTAATTGTTACCTCATCAAGTAAGCAAGGTCTAAGATGGAAAGTCCTTAGATCTGGGTGAACCAAACACCCACAGCCATTCTGCCTTGGTAGGGTTGAGGAGATATATTTCTCCCCATCCAAACTCATGCGGCCTCCAGGCACTGGGTTTTGACAGCCTCATTGGCTGGCCCAGAGTCAAAAGATATAATTGGGTATCACCATATGTCAATTCAGCCACTCTGGCTTATTAAGCAAATCATGGCTTAAAGCTAATTGCAGCTCAGCGTGAGGAATGAACCTTTTCAAGTTGGAGGAGTGGAGATAGAACCCTTTATATGTATGTTTCTATTACAAAAGCATGTATTTCATAAGGATTTGCTTTAAATGCAATAATATGGGATTAAGTCCTATAGGAGGAAGCACTATAGAGAAACCTTTGTGGGTACAGCTTGCTTCCATGCATCTTTCCCATATGAAAAGATAGGAGAACTCTGCAGTGCCATTGGGGCAGCATAGAAATCCTGTAAAACAAACACATATACTATTAACTTGGGAATTTTCAGCAACATTAGTCTTGGGGAACATTCCCCAGACTTCCTTTGATCTGATATCTTTGCTTTTCTGCTTAAATAAACTGATGCGGTGAAAGCCAGGCACCCCTTTCATAAACCCACTTTTGCTGGTCAAAACTAAATGTTTGAATCCATATAAATCCGGGGAGATACAGAAACAGAAACAGATCCCAGAAACAGCAGAAGCAGGAAGAGCCTCCAAATTATAATTCTAAAGAAAAGTTAGAAAGGGTAAGAGTTCTGAATTACACCAAGAATAATCTTATTTACTATGTGTTAATTCATGTTAATTACATGTGATTCATTTAATCACATTTACTCTTCATTTTAACTCCAACTGGCTGGGTTTGGAAAGTGGTGGCTTGGCAAGCCACTTAACCCATTTCCTGAAGTTGTGCTCTCCTGTTACGAAGTGAACTCCAAGTGAAATGGCCAAGATCAGCTTGCCAATCACAAGTATGAGTGTGGTAACAGAAGACAAACCATTTCTTTCTTACACAGGGTGGCAATCTAAGGCTACAATTACAGCCACGAGAGTTACTGATCCCACTGTGAAGGGCATGATTGCAGTCGAATAGAAAATATTTGTAGCTCAGGGTTGAACTGTGGGGTCCTTGATGCTCTGTAAGCTTGGCCCGGGTTTTTTTTTTTTTTGCAAACATTTCAGTATCCAACTAAGTAACATCGTCAGTGCTGAATGGATAATGAAACGTCTGCAGGAAAACAACTAAGCTCAGAGAGAACGAAGGACCCTCAAAATGAGGGCAGTCATTTGCAATTCAAATGGAACATTCATACTATGAGAGCCAATTCCTGATTAAAACATGATAAATGAGGAAAATCCTGCTAAAATATAGATGCCGTACAATAAACGGCATTGGCACAATGCTTGTTACCCTGACAATAGTGTTAAGAGTGCAAAACAATGGCATCAGGGAATTTTGGGAGTTGCCGTTCCAACAGATAGAGAACCTCATGCTGCAAAAAGCTTACTTTCCTTTCATTGGAGATTCTGACTGCACATATGAGATCTTGCGTGCTCCAATATTGTGACTCCTGTGGGGTCCTTGGTGCACTCTAGCTTGGTTGTTTTCTTGCAGACGTTTCATTACCCAACTAATTAACATCATCAGTGCTAGTTAGTATCTAATGATATTTCCTAGTTGGGTAATGAAATATCTGCAAGAAAAGCACCAAACTCAGAGAGTATCACAAACCCCTCATTACAACCCTGAGCTACAAATATTTTTCTTTATTGGTACAAATATTTTCTTCTATTGGTTGTGACTCATGCAGTTCATCTTTTATTATCAGTAATTGACTCGTTCATGTCCCCAAATGTGCCTCAATAAAAGAGGATTCTCAATAAAAGAACTCTGAAGAAAGAAAGCCTTTCTTTCTGTATTCTGCAAATTATAGCAATTATATGCTATAATAAATCACTTTTTAAAGTACCTGTTGGATGTTTTTATTATCACATAGCCTTTTTTCCTTTAGTTTCTTCTTTCGGTTACCTAAATCTGATATATTCATCAGGAACTGAGAGAGAAAGTGTACCGTTCTTAGCTCATTAGTAAAGGTAGCTACAAAGTTCTCACAATTTGCCAACACTTCCTTATGTCACAAGAAGGAGAAACCAGTGAGAAATAATAAATTGAAACAACATTTTGAACTTTGTTTTAAAATACCTGGGAGAAAGAGAGAATGTGTATTTCCAATAAATATAATTTCTATTACCATTCCATTCTGCCTTTCTCAAGGCTTGAATTAGAGCAGGGAAGAAGAAGGACATTTGTCACACTGCATTGAAAATAAGGCTTAAGGGAGAGAAAGAAGACATGAGGTTTGTGGCTGTCATCAAGGGACTGGCTACCCAGTCCCTGTAAATCCAAAGTGCTATTTCTATACTGTACAGGGAATACCCTTCCAGATAATTAAACATTAAAGGGAAGAATGGCCCACGTGCTTTCAGGAGGTACCCTTCAAAGGGCGTATAAAGGATTTTCTTACTGAACGTTCTACTGTGGTAGCTGGA
>JAOYMU010000098.1:92251199-92261351 GCA_025802295.1 Psammodynastes pulverulentus | reverse complement strand
TTGAAGTCCACATGTCTTAAAATGACTAAGGTTGGGAAACACTGGGCTAGACATACCTAGCTCCCTCAATCATTCATCATATGATTTAGCCTCCAGACCTTTTATCATCTTTATTGTTCTTCTCTGCACACTTTCTAGGGTCTCAGCATCTTTTTTGTATCATGGTGACCAGAACTGGATGCAGTAGTCCAAGTGGGGCCTCACTAGTGCAGTATAAAGAAGTATTATTACATCTCGTGATCTTGATGCTATCCCTCTGTTGATGCAACCCAGGACTGAATTGGCTTTTTTGGCAGTGGCAGCACATTGCTGGCTTGTACTCAAGTGGTGACACCTAGATGTCTCTCACAGTCACTACTGTTGAGCCAGGTATTGCCTATTCAGTACCTATGCATTTGGTTTTTCTGCAATATAGATCCTTTTCATACAGTTGTTCACTACAGTTGCTTAGAGTGTGATTTGCCTTAAACCTTTCTTTTTAGAATGCTTGAGCAGCAGATAGACAATAGATCTGGTATATAAACATATAAGAATTATCTCCCCACTTACCTTGTTAACCCTAACTTTTTTTTTACTGGACTAACCAAACCCAAGCAATTTTTCAAGTCTCTCCTAAGATGACATGAATTGGTGGTGACCTTCATTTTCATAGTTCTTTCATAGACATTTCTTTCAGTTGAAACTCTTCCTTCTTTAATAGAGGTGAGTGTTCTAATAAAGACTCACTCGTGCCTTATACAAAACCACATTCATAAGTACATTTGTCTTTTCTGGAATTCAATAACCTAAAACACCCTACAATTAAAATAGGAAAATGTGCAAAAGACCCTTTTTTTTGTTAAAGATCCAAGGATAAATTTGAAATAAAAATGGGATTTTCTTTTCACAAAAAAGCTTGATGATCCCCCATTACTTCCAACTCAAGGTGCTTCCAAACTGGCAGCTTCATATCCATCCAAGAAGAATTTGCAACCATTTTCTTTCTTTGCATATTATTTGGAAGAGGCGGGGGGGGGGAGCAGCTAAGAAAATAGATCCCAGGTTATCCTGGAAAACTTTGTGATCTAAGTAAATTCACAGTTCTGTGGATAAGGTTGAGACCCTTCACCATAAAAATCTAATCTGGAAACCCCAGCAATTTTCAATCTACTTCCTTCCCAGAACATCCCATGAAGAAGTGGCTTACCAAACTTCAGTCCACCATCAGATTCTTTTGTGGCCAGCAGGAATGCCAGATTTAGTTTCCTCCTGATCAGTGAGCTCTTCATAGCTACCTGACATGGTCTAGAACCACTGAGTAGCATTCAAAATTGCTGTCTCAAATGTTCATCTTCCATGGGCAGCACACCGGTGTTGCAATCAACACCTTTAAGGGAGCAAGGACTGTTTGCAATGACCAGCTTTGTTTGTAGAATCAGGTTCTTTCCTGCTGTAGGAGAAGCAGTTACACCTTGAAGACAGGTTGGTGAAGATGCACACCTCTGGGAAGGTGTTCCAAACTCCCAATATTGTTAGATTCTCTACAACCGGAACAGGGCTGGGTAGAGTGGTTGCTGCTATAATTCCTGCAGTAGCAGTTGCTGGTTGTTTCTTTACTGTAGATGGCACAGGCTGTCACATCTGGGCTCTGCGTGGCCTTTTAAAGCACTGTCTATCATTCACAGAGAGAAGTCTACTGGGTCCTAAGTACCTCCTACAGTGAAGCAAAAGTGCAGGTTGCTTGATCCTGATTTTATAAGAAGAGGTGGAGTCTCAACTCTGCAGGCAAGATAAATTGGGTAGGGATGTTCCATTTAGACAGAAATGAATGAAAAATTTGTAAATTATTGTCTTCATAGAGTGGTGGTGGTGGAAAAAGTAAATCAATGGCATTCTTTCTCAGCTCCCTAGGATCTTCACAATATTATAAAAAACCACTGCTTTGTATTGGCAATTATGAATGTGTTTTTTAATCTTGCTCTGGCTTTGATGGGACATATATAACCATGCCCCTCAATTTATTTATTTTTCACATTTTTGAACCACCCATCTCCCTCAGACACATACACTAAGTAACTGATAGCTTTTTCTTTCATTTATTATTCTGCATGACTTAACAGTAGGACCAGAGAATCTGTGCCTTCTAGAGCTTTTGCTACTCAACTCACATTGGCTAATGACTATGAAAATTGTAAGGCCCCTAATTTGCTTACAGTAATGCTGCCTGACAGGAAAAAAATCACTCTCAGTCATGATATCCACAGAGGTCTTCATCCATGGATCATAGAGGTCTTTATCCATGGATCATGAACCTATCAATAACCGCTATAGTGCTTGACATGTGATGTAAACCTGTCACTCCCAGGCCCAGATATATGCTACCGGTACTAGTTGAATAAACCATTTCCTGGCTTCCTGCCCTACCTGTATTTTACAGTTTTTAAAATTACTTTGTGTGTGAGAAAGAAAGAGACTTGAGAAGTAGGCAAACTACAAAGTGAAGTTCTTGTCTCCAGGAATACATCTAAGTCCAAACTGGGCCTCAAGCTGTTCTAGTAAATCAAAAGAAAAGGCAGCTGCATCTCAATGTTTTTTTCTGAAACTGTCCAAAAAGGACAAAGGCAGCTAGGGGTGTGAGGGATCATTCTGCAAGGTGAAGGACTAGAAGGGAAGACAGTAACCTTCTGTTAACTTCATACTTGTTCTGACCTAGGCTTCCCCCAACAGCACGAAGCTGAGTCCTCGTCCCAATAAACCCCTTTTTATTTGATTTACAATGAATTTCTTCTCCAACAAAGTCCCAGCCAACAGTCTTTCACGATAGTTCCTAATTACAAACCTTTATCAGGCTTGGAGAGGGACCAGGCCTATATCTCTTGGACACCACAATACTTGGCAAGCATGCAGGAATGAACTAATTGTTTCCTGCAAGACCTCACTCCTCTTTAGCTCCTCTTTTATATTCTAGGGGAGGGGCCATTCACCATCCACCTGTGGCTCTACCTCCAAGTTGGCCCTTGTTCCTCAGCTGTTCTCTTCATCTGGCAACTCTGCACATGTGCATACTGGGAACAGGCTCCAGCTGTTCTTCTGCCACACTGAAATCCGACTCTGAAGACAGCTGATAACTGTCAGACAGCCCTGGCCCCTCCAATGCAGAGCACTCGTCAGAGTCTTCCCCAGACTCCAGGACTGGCCCATGCTCCTCCCCAACCTCCTCACTGTCCAAATCTGCTGCCAGCTCCACTGGCCACTGTCAGGCCATAACAATACATTCCAAGAGATTGCTTAAATAGTATTTCTGGATTTCTATGGGCAAAGAGAATTAACCAATGATGTTTTAAGTTAAGACTCATCCAATTAGTCACGAATGAAGACCATAGGGTTTGTGTTCTAACCAGAAAAGATAAAATCAAAACATTTTGGGATCTTGGGTGGTGATTTCCTATATTGCATTGCCTGAGACAATCTGTTTGGAAACTTGTTGGATCAAATGATGGGGCCGGATAAATTAATATTACTATCCCAGAATAGACAACCAGATGCTTTAAGGAAGTTGAATAACCTGGGCATAAAAGCTACAATTATCTCTTGCTGTGGCTTCCAGACATTGGGGTTCAGTTGCCTTCAACCTCCAAATCTGGAGCTCTAGAGAGTCGGGATTACTAGGTGTCGCTGGGTGGCATATGGAAGCCAAGACACACGGAAGCCAAGGTAAAACAGCAAATTCTGGAGCTCACCTCCTCCTGAGCACTGGACCTGCTAGCTGTTCAGGGCATTTTGTCTTCCAAAGCCTTGCTTTGAAAAGCAGTTGCACCATTTTGATGCAGGTATCTTTCTTAGCATCTCTGCCCCCAAATCCACAGAGCTCTTGGAGCATTGTCACAATTTCGCTGCAGTGGCAAAAAAAAATGCTGCCTGAAGTTTAACAGCTTAGTCAATAAAGCAGGTACATGTTTCCTCTGAGGCAATAAGTCACTGCAAGTCCCAGGAACATCCAGGCCCTGTTCTTTCTTAGACGAGAGAGTCCTCCACCTAGTCCTTGTTCATCCCCCTGAGAAAAAAAGGTCACTCCATCCTCGTGGGGCAGGACCAGCCTTAAACACCACCTCATATATTTCTGTAATTCCCAGTTGAAAACATCTCTGTCATTTATACAACTTGTGGCAAAACTTGAACCCTAATTTAGAGGCTCCTGTATCCATGGTCCAATGTAATGGACAACAAGGGAAGAACGCAAATGGCACTTATTCTTCATTAATCATGTGTACACTCCAGAGGAGAGTTATAACTCTGTGTGATCCACAAATGATGGCACTTTCAGCTGGGATGACGCAGGACACAGATTGTGTACACATTGCTTTACCAAACACAATGCCTTTGGCAGTTTAAATGCTATTTCCTCGACTATTTTGCCATTGATGATTTAGAGTGAGTGAAACCTGGAAAACACTTTCGTTTATCTAAAGAAGAGATAATAGAAAATGGAACCAGAATACCAAATATCGTAGACAAACAAGCTCTCTTTGGTTGCTGTAAGACACAGGTGATCTGCTGTTGTTGGTAACAAAACAGTTCTAACTAGGAGCTTCGAATGGGATTTATAGTGGTAGTTTTAGTAAAGACCAAGTTCTCACATTGCAGTAAACCAAATGGTGGTTTTACTTTACTTTGGTTTATTTATTGTGTTATATGAGACCAGCTACTCGTGCTTTATAGTTTAGTGTGTGACTTACTTTTTAAGATTTATTTAGGACTGGATCAGGGCCCTTTGCGAACACAACTATCATTACCAAGTTATGGCTAATGACAATAATATACAACTTTTTATTCTTATATTGATCTTAGTCAGCAGAAAAGCCTCACCAGGACTAGTAGACAATTGATAATTCTTAATGTGTTTGCCTAAATTCTGTTTAAAGCTGTCTCGGTTGATAATAATTGTCAGCACATCGGCACATCATTCCTTAGCTTGCTTAGACAAGTTGATATGTTTCATCACATATTCTTCCCCTTAGCCTTCTGCTAAAGTTAAAAAAAAAGTTGAATATATTTTGCAAATTTGCTGCAGAGGGGCAGAGGGGCAGAGTTTGAAGGTTTTCTGCTTTGGCTGGAATTTACTCTTATACAAAAAAAGAATTAAAGCTTTAAGTAAGTCTATTCCTGAAGTTTAAAGTGATACAGCCCAAACATAAGCTGAATTGCTGCAATAGTTGAAACACACCTTTTATTTAAAAAGAGAGAGAGAGATGATACTCTTAATATAGTAAATTAGGTATATTGTACTGATTTTTCTGCTGGTATTTGTATATAATTAGCTACATGGTACCAACAATGAACATATGCAAATCTGGGACACTGTGTCATAATTAAACAACGTTAGATTGTTTTTCAATTAATCTGAATAGCGACAGATTTCATTGGAATCCAAAAATGAAAGCACTTATCCCAAAGCACTAATTCTAACAATCATAAATGCATCTAGACATATAGCAGCATAAAATCATAGGGATAGATTTTAATCCAAATACTTCTTTCAAAAATTTAGGGGCCGATCACAGTTTATTTAGGAGTTGTGATTTTGAAAGAGATGGCCTAATTCTGGCTTTCAGCTGAATCACATCTCCTTGTGGTTGGGTTGGGTTGGGTTTTATTTTTGGTCAACTACAATTAAACCCATTAAGTTTTATCTTTTGCATTATCAGGTGGAATGTGATCCTGCACAACCAAGTCCAAAACAGAGTGTTTCCATGCACACATAGGAAAAGGCATTGGTATATTCAGTGTTGGCATGATCAGGGCCAGGATAAAATATAAAGGTGATTGAATCAAAATGTACATAAGCTTGAATCAACACAATTGATATGATTATTCCTTGTGTTTTTAATAGTTTCCCTTTCTGTCAAATAAAAAAAAAATCACAATTGATCGACAACTTTGGGAGAGACTTTTAAGAGCTGGGTCCATGCCTGTGGTGGGGCCTTGGAACTTTGGCTCTGAGGTGGATCTAATCTTGGTTGTCTCTATCTGTTTCAATCTGTTCTAGCTTTTAATCTCCCATCAACAAAAACAAAAACAAAACACACAAAAAATTATCTATAGCAGCTATTTGCAGCACCCCAAATATTGATTCTGCTCTGGCTACTTCTAACGCTTCCAATTTCCTTGTAACACAAGATAGTGATAAGCGTGGTTCTCAGATGGCTTGTCTTCACTGGGCCTGCCTTACCTCTCTTTTCTCTTATCACTTATTTGCATGTAAGAAGGCGTGCTCCTAGACTTTCATGTTTGCTTAATTAATTAAATGTTTGCACAGCACTTGGTGAAAAAGTGGTTCAAAGAAAACAGATGGCGCTTGCTGCCTTGTTTCTTCCCAGGAGCGCTGATGACAAGTGGTCAAACCCTGGGGTTCAGATTGAAAGGCTCATCTTAACAGCTACCAGCTCACTGGACTATTTAGCAATTAGACTTAACAGTTTATTTTAGCACTTTTAAAATATAGTTTACGATGACTGAACATTTATTGCTCTCACTGAACACGGCACATCAAATATGTATGATGGTCACAGAGGATAAAACCTTCAGCTGGCCACACTACTGTCTAAGTAGTTTCTATCCAAGTCATAGTACTTTCTTTGGGCTGTCTTTAGCAGCTATGTCCCAATGAAAACAAAGAGTGATTATTTAGCAGATAGAACATATATGGGGATGAGACAACTAAGTCCAAGGAAATATCTGTAGTTGCATGATGGTTCCAGAATTGAACCACTGGAGAGATAAGTCATCATTTATTTGTAGATATAATGTGCTCCAAAGGAAATTGGAAATGATGGTGAAGTTCAGTTAGGAAAACTGTGGCCACATCTTCATTTCTTCCTCCATGCACATCTCCTTTAGGTCTTTGAAAGAAGAAGAGAAATATAACTGCAACTTTGGGGGCACTATAAGCAATATCCTGTATTATTGCTGAGCCTGACAATAAAGGGCTTTCCCCCTTTCCCTTAACCATGGGTCAGCCACACCTCAAAATTTTCTTTTTTTCTGCCTTGTCTTTGACTGATATCTGAAACAACTTTAAATTGAATCACTGAATTAAATTGTCCACTGCTCTACTGCTATTGAAGCAGTGTTTTCACCTTACGAAGCCAACAACCCAGAGGTGGTATTCAGCAGGTTCTGACCAGTTCTGGAGAACCGGTAGCGGAAACTTTGAGTAGTTTGGCGAACCGGAGGTAACCTTCCTCCAGGAGTGAGGTGGGAATGGAGATTTTACAGTATCTTTCCCCTGCCACGCTCACCAAGCCACATCACACCCACCAAGCCACACCCACAGAACCAGTAGTAAAAAAAATTGAATCCCACCACCGCAACAACCCGCTTCAGTTCAATCATAAGTAAATCCTGGAGTACTCTGACCATTTTAGAGATGATACCATCAAGTCATGTGTAGGATCAGCTCACCAACCACTGGTTGCTTTAAATAGGGGTAGACATATTCCCTGCCAACCAGTTCTTGGGCAATGTCTTTCCTGCAAGGCTATTCTAGTTTGAGCTGGAGAAGACTCCAGCCCCTGCTTCTCACTTCTTTGTCAGATCTCAGAGCCAAGCCTTGATTCAGACTTAGTTTTGATTGGGAAAATCAACCTAGATAGCAATTAATTGGGTGTGGGAGTAGGGCTATTCAGCCAATCAGGAGACCTGGCCCTCAATCTGGAGATTTCCCTACACCCCCTCCATAGTTTTAGCAATTGAAGTGGCTCTTACTGACAGAAATAGGTGTCTCTCTGTTTAAGGAATTGTGTAGGCTGCTATTGGGAGAACCAGGCCTGATTCCTTCTTCACTGGACAATTGCCCCCTCCTCTCAGTGCTAATTAATTGTTTGTTGGGCTCCCTTTGAACTTTAGTGGGGCAGTAAAACTTTGTGTTCCACAGTAACCCAACTAACAGCTCACCAATAGAGGAGCTGGGAGCTGTACCATACAGCTCCCATCATAAACTATTAGTGAGGCTATATATGTTTTATTGATTTATTGATGTGGTATTTAAGATATGTTTTATTGTTCTTTTTTATTGTACACTGCCCAGAGACACCTTTGTCAGATGGAAGGCTACATAAATCTGATAGATAGATAACTAAAACAAATAAAGCCAGGAGTGCATTTTGACAGATGGCTAAATAAGCTCTTCTTTCAAAACTCCCCTGCTCTCTTCTCCAGTCCCTCCCAGAAAGGAGCCTGGTTAGTGAATACTCTCCCACTGTCTAGAAACTGTTTGTGAGAAGGAAAGGCAAAACAGCAAGCCAATCCATTAGTCCCCTTCCTTTATTTGTTGAAGACAACACCATTTGCATGATAAACCAGAACAGACAGGACAAAGATGGTTGCAGTAAGAACAGTGAGTTTATGCTGATAGTTTTCTTCCAGCTAAGCAAGGACTAGTGGACAGTAGTAGTTTAAATTTAAAATGAGGAAAGTAACTTGTTCTCTAACCCATTTATTTTATTGTTTTAGTTTAGTTTATTGGATTTGTATCCCGCCCCTCTCCCCAAAGGGACTCGGGGCGGCTAACAACCACGAATATCANNNTTGTTCAGTTTCCATCCATTATTCCTTGTCTGGCCTACAGGTGCTTTAGAAAATAGCTTGACCCCTTCCTCTCTGTGACAGCCCCTCAAAATATTGGAACACTGCTATCATGTCTCCCCTCGTCCTTCTCTTCACTAGACTAGCCATGCCCAGTGCCTGGCTAGTTAGAGCTCTGGGTTTGAAATCATAGGCCTAAAAACTAAAAACGATTGTTTAATGCAAAAGGAAACAAACTTCAAGTTTGTGGGATCCATTTGATTTATTATATCTCTGAGATCCAGCAATCAGAGATGGAAAGCCAATCATCATGGAATAAGGGCAGCTCGGGAATGGAAACATATATAAAATGAAGAAACTGGATTTGTGGTCATATATCCTTCAAATCATAATCCAATAGTCAAAACAAGCCTCCTATTCCATTTCCTACAACTCATAGATCAATTTTTAAATTGGCAGTAGAAAAAAAAATTCACATGGCAATTTATGTGCATGTGAACAGCACATGCTATGAGTGAGACATGCAATTAACAGCTGGATTTTCCTAAAGCAAACAAAGTAATTGGTCTAAGAAAGGACTTTTACCTCATTGTTCAGTGCATGGAAACCTTGCCATTTAACATATGGTATAATGACATTCAGAATTGATATTTCCACTCATTTTGCTATTAAAATTTAGGTTATTTTTTTTAACCAAAAGTCAAAAATTGTAATCTAATATTAAGTGGGTTTATATATTTCACCAGTCCATGGCTTATTTTAATTGAGTTTTGCTGTTTAAGCTAGTATGGCTGGATTCACACTTTGCATTTTCATAAATTACAGTTTGCAAGCCACTGGTAGTTTGGGCTAGTTTCATGTACTGTAACAATGTTAAGCCATATAAATCACATTTTCATTTTGCATGAATCCAGCTATTTTATACCAAAACTTATTGGTAGAAGAAGAATGAGACTTGATACTCTTAGATTTGATATCGTATTATTTTAGTGCCCATGGAGACAATATTTTTTTGCATTCCTATTAACTTTGTTTCTTCTAATTTTAGCAGTATTATTCTGTCTTTTGTAGTACCGGTATATTGCACACACTGGCTAAAAAGGACAATAATACTGTAAAAGTAAGACCACAGAAAGTCAATAAATGCCTCAGCACATGAAAGTTTAACACATGCTTTATAAATATTTTATGCATTCAAATCATGCCTGACTCTTGGCAATTCTATGGGCCAGGTCTCTCCACATTTTCCGATCTTATTGCTACTTTGAGCTATTACTTTTCTGTGCTCTGGCTGTGTCAGCTTTGATGATGTCCAGTCACTGTATTATTTGATGGCTTGGTTTCCTTTTACCGCTAGTTCTTCCAAACATAATTGCTTTCTCCAGTGAATTCCCTTTCATGACATGGCCAAAATAAGAGATGCAGTTTCATGATTTTGCCTTCCAGTGACATGTCTGCTGTTACGCATTCCAATACTTGCTTGTTAGTCACCTTTGCTCTCCAAGGAATACTGTGGTTTGTTTGTTTGTTTTGTCAAGCATACATACATTGGATATACATATAAGTATAAACATAACCATGAACACATAA
>JAOYMU010000098.1:92173577-92190000 GCA_025802295.1 Psammodynastes pulverulentus | reverse complement strand
GTTTTGCCAGGATCTTCTTCCAAGATGTTTTAAAATTCCCAGATTAGGGCTGAGGGAGCCGTTGGCTCAAAGACCCCCAGCTAGCATCCAAGCTTAAGGAAAGTCTAGAACTCAGGCCACCCGCCTCCTAGTCCAGTGCCTTCAATCATTACACCACAGTGGTCTCAACAGTATCATTCAGTTCCTTCTTAGTTCTTTCAGAGCAGCCTTCTGGAAGGTTACCGGGAAGCCATCATTCTAATAAGGGCCAAGCTAAATTAGATTGAGGAGTTTGCTATCAAGGCTTGTTTCCAAACCCTTCTTCTCATGGCTTGTGAGGGAATTTTCTCAGCCAGCCCTCTTGGCAGGATGAAGTGGATGGGGCTGCTTCATTTGACAATCATTACATTTCTTCAATAAATCCTTACAGCAACAACAATTCTTTCACATTGCATTTTGTGGGATTGGGTAGCTTTGTCATAACTGCAAATGCAGCTCCCATACTATTTGCATTATAATAGCAACTTCATAACCCTGGCTCCACACTAGCAATCCAGACCTCCAGCTGCTGATACTGATTTGTAGAGTGGGATTAAGAACCCTGAAGCTGCTAGTGTGATTTCAGATGAGGTCCCAATGTGAAGATCTCCCATTTCATGTGGGAAAAATACCTATCTCTGATTATTTTAGAGGAAGCTTCGCTTCTTGAGGTTCCAAAATAGTAGATTCTCTTCAAAAAAAAAAGTTAAGGAAAAATCATTTAGACAGCACAAGAACAGCATCTCCCAATCTTGGTTATAGCAGTGTAAATGTTTTTAGGTTTCCTCATAAATCTGGAAAAAAGAAATTCTACTACTTCAATAGTTTGACTCCTTAAAGGAGCAGTTGCAGTTTTTCAACTATCATATATTTATTCATCTGAGCTACACAAATCCAACTGGCAATAAAGGAAGATCTCTTTTCCTTTTTAATAAGGCTCTCAGAGACCCTTACTGAAATAACACATGCTTAGTCTTTAGTATATTAGAATTTGCTAATAAACTCATCTTCTGCAAAATTCCTCCCAGAGCAAACCCTCCCACAAACACAGAGGATTGTTAACCAACAACTTTAAGTGACAAAAACATGATCCAAGAATCTGCAATTCCAATTAGGCAGCAGAATTCAAATGTATTAGGGGACCATCTACAAGTAGACAGACCATCCACTCCTTCTCAAGCATTATGTAGAATTAAATTACCCACTCTTAAAAGAAGCTTAAGATGGTGCTTAATTTGAATAAGCACATGTTCATTTAATGTACTTAATACCCAAAGGCAAACAAGCTAACAAGAGCTATGCCAGTTGCCTGGTTAAAACAAGAGTAACACAACCAAAAAACTCATTACAGTATATGGCAATTCCTTTTGAAGCCTCTTACACTTGTCATTTAAAGATTTCCAGTATGAAAAAAGGAGGAAGCACTGAGAAAACGTTTCAATAGTAATACAGCTCCATGTCCAACAAACAGATTGTGACCTTTATGTCCTGCAGAAGCATCTCCCACAAGGTGATCCATAAGATCCTTGCATTAATGGCAGCTCTATTTTCAGTTCCTGGATTCTCAGAAACCTGTATTAAAAAGGATCGGCCTGAAAAAGCCCTAGCATTTATTTTTTTTTTGATGGGCAAAAGGGGTTGCTGTTTCTCTAAAGGACAAAACATGATGGTAAAAGGTTCAAAGAGACCAGGTAATTGAAGGTGAGCTCTAGAAATGCTTATTTTGAAAATTGCCTTAAGGTTCAAAAAGTAATTATTTCTCAGTTTCTAATTACTCAATTATGGATAATTTGAACATGATGAGAGTCTGCTGTTTCTGACCAAAACTGTGAGGTTCTTCTTATGAAATTATATAATTATAAAAACAGTGTGGGCCCACAGCTCCCAAATTACTTGAACTACGATAATTTTGTTGTAAGAATAATGCCTTTAAAATGACCTCTTTTATTATATTTCCTCTCCAAGAACGCCAGGGGCTTTTCTAAGTAACCGGCTTTTCTGACTCTCAATTCTCCTGAATCTAATTTCAATGTACCCAAAGTTGATTCTAGCTGTTTTGTTTACTTTCAGTTCTGCTCAGACACCAAGATGCTGTGAGCGCATCCTTCCCAGAGGACCACCAGCCCATTAAGGATTCACCCTTCAGGCCAATGACTGAGCAAGAAGATTGTCAGCAAAGCTGTTCCTGTTTGTCAGCCAATCAGTTGAATGCTTTGTCCCACCTTTCTCGTCGACCCCTAAATGTATTCCTTTTCACAAGAGAGAGGCAGAGACTAAATTGCTAGCATTAACCCATGTTTCTGTGCTTGCTAACAGGGGAAAACCTTAGTTGCTTTCCAAACTCCTCCTGATGATGGGCTAGCAATTCTGCTTTTCCATCTAATGATGCCAGGATATTGCCATGACTGGATGCCTGAAATGAGAAGGGGCGGGATTAAATCAAGCATCCACTCCAGGAGGTGTTCCAATTGCCCCGTCAATCAGAAGGCTGTGATACACTGCTATTTCTTGCTTAGCAATAGCAACCATTTCTCTAGTCCCTGGCTATAATACGTACACACGGGGATGTGGCAAATTCATTTTGTCCCACTGCTAGCACTATACATTCATCTGGGACCCTTAAACTCTGGGTGCAGCAAAATTCTGTGTATTAAAAAAAACCTTGTGTCTCACTATAAATGGTGAAACATGTTTTTAGGTTTGCACTCCCAAAGTGCAATGTGCTGATGAATAAATAGCTCTATTGTTGTGGTTCCCTATTGTTGTTCTTGTTCTGCTATCCAGGATGCAATTACACAAGCACCACTGGCACTTTTTGGGTAGTTCTTATGATCTTAACAATAAAGAGCTTTAGCTTCCTCCATCCCCAACCTGAGCTTATATTATCTAAGGATATTCCAGAAACTGAATCACACTTAAGTATATCAAGTGTGGAGAAACCCTGGAGAGTTTTATGTTATTCCTTCCATAGGGAAAAAGTGTTTTCAAAATGGAAAGAAAGGAAAAAAAGTATGATTCTTTTAATCTGATATGGTGAAGAACAGCTTACAACTATTACAGTGACAATTAAATTGAGGGTATAGTGTGACACTCTTTGTCAAATTGTGTTCCAGAAATTGTTGAAGTAGACTGATAAGGGAATGCATGCTGGGATATTTGTGTCCTGTGCAAACCTATAATACAGATATGCAACCGAAGACCTTGGCTGTCTGCCATTCAAGACCTGGAATGCTGCAGCATTTTCTTTCTGCAATTAGTTAATAAGAGAATTAACACAGGAGATACTTGTCACATTTTAGCTACTGTAGCGCTAATTATGCAGCAAACCTCTTTCCCATGTCCAAGATCTTCTTGGAATGTTTGGTCATAAATAAGCCCCACAGATAAAGTTGCTAGCACCTTCGACTTAAATTTGTCTATATACGCTTTTTTGCTGTCTTTATTTTCTTGTTGATGCATGCTATGGAATGAATGGATGGATGGATGGACGAATTGGTCTTTTAGTTGTTCCTTGAACAGATTAACTAAAATTTGCTAGTATCAGGGGAGAGAGATAAAAATTGACATATGTCAAATAAAAAAAAGATTACTTATGGAACAATTCATAATTTCTGATTGATTATGTTTATTAGTGTTATATCCCACCTTTCATTCAGGAGCTCATGCATAGCACTCCCTCCTCCTATGTTTTCCCATAGCAATCATCTAATGAAGTTGGAGCTTTGACTGAAAGAGAATAACTGGTCCAAAGTCACCAGTGATCTCCTGTAGCTAAGAGTGGACTAGAACTTCGATTTCCTCCCTTCTAATCCAAACTCCACCAGTGGGAATTGTATCCCAGGACATCTGGACTGGAGGGCACCAGGTTGGGAAAGATTCTCTGAAGCTGCCTGCTGTATGCTAAGATACTTTTTTTTATCTTATTCCCAGCAAGAGCTAACTTACGCGGTAATCACTGGAGGTAACATAGAAGATAGGCAGGAAGGCTAGCCAAATGATGCATGTAGTATACATGGTGAATCCAATGAACTTGGCCTCGTTGAAGTTTTCTGGACATTTCCTGGTCTTGAAGGCATAGACTGTACACAACACGATCAAGAGGACATTGTAGGTGAGTGAAATTAGCATACTGGAGTCTCGGTTGCTGCATTTGAGGGTGACAATATACCTTTTGTCAGACTCAGTCTCCTTTCGTGTTCCTGGAATCTCCACCATGAGCCAGATAATGACAATAATGAGCTGGCATGAAATAAGAGCCAGGCAGATGACCACTTGGGAGGTGGGGCTTATGAACCGTGGACGCTGCACACCTTCTTTGACCCCACTGAAAATCCGTGCAATACGGTTTGTCTTGGTCAAGAGGGCAGAGTAGCAGACAGCAAAGGAGGTGCCCAATCCTAGGCGCCGCAGAGTACAGACCACAGTGGAAGGCTTGGCAATGAAGATAAATGTCATGCTGTAGCACATCAACACTCCAGTCAGCAGGATGTAGCATAGTTCTCGGCCTGATGCTTTCACAATGGGAGTGTCATTATTCCTAACAAAAACCCCCAAGACAAACAGAGTAGACATGAAACCAAGGCAAGAAATTGTGACTGGCCCAATAGCCCAGACATCCTTCCAGTGAATATACTCTTGGGGTAGTTCATAGCATCCATTTAAAGTCGCATTGGGCCAATAACCAAGGCCGCAATCTCTGCAAGTAAATTCATCCAGCAGAAATTCATACGGCTGGCATGGGATACATATCCAGCAGCACATGTCTCCTGGTTGCATGCTCTTCATTTCATTCTTCTTGCAGGGATCACTGCACTGGGAAACAGGAATGGAGGTCTTCACCCATGGAATGAGGGTGGTGTTCAGAATGAGTCCTTCTGCCCAGTAGCCTACCTTCTGATAGCGATATCTCCCATTGGTTCTCTGGTAGTTGAAAATATTGTAACGACCAATTCCATCTCCACATTGGTCAAATCGAACCATACTTTTGGTGTCTAGGGGTGGTCGAAATGGAGCTGTAAAGTGGATTTGGAAAATTGGATTCAAAGGAGAGAAAAACAACATGATTATAAAATTGAGCTGTTCACATGGAAACTTTTCCCCCAAATTGGTTCTGCTATATTTTTGTCACTTTTGCTACTTAAAAAGAGAAGTTCTATTCCTTGTCATTTTCATATGGATGAAACTACTTCATATGAGTCTTTTTTTTTTTAACAGAGAGATGCTTATCACCCCCAATGTACATAATTTACTTGCATATTCTCAACAAAGTTGATAGCAATATAATCTGTGTGGAAATCTTAAAAACTGAATTAGACATGGGGAATTATAGGAGCTGAAGTCCAAAATATCTGAAGGGCATGAGGATTGGAAAGGCTATCTTTGGAATCATTGCAGAGCAGCCAGAACATAATAAATAATCTTTTAATGTTTCCCAAAAGTTATGCATTAGAACTATGCAAAGCATTCAGAAGTGGTATGTTTTCAAAGCCTGTTAGTACAAACAACCCCTCCCTACTTGAAACACTCAAGCAGCCACATCCTCTGGAAAGCTTGCTGCACCATATGTAGTTGTTGGTAGTTGTATGCATAGACAACACTTCTGTTGGATTATCAGTGAAGCAGTTTTGTATGTCCCACTCATACATGAAAGAAACAGCTGTTAAAATAGCCGCTGAAGCTTTCTAGAAGACATGGCTGCAGAAATAAGTGCTTTTCAAATGTGGAAACTTTTAAGATGTGTGGACTTCAACTTTCAGAATTCCCCAGCCGGCATTCTGGGAGTTGAAGTCCACACATCTTAAAGTTGCCCCATTTGAAAAAAAACATTGGTTTAAATGTTTTGAGAAGGGATGCTTCCATCACACTGAGATTTTTGTGAAATATCCTGTCTGAAAGCTTTGCACCAGCTCACTGTTTGTTATATTAGTATAACTTGTTCTAACCTGAAAACCCAGGGGCTCATATTGCTTTATTATTCCAGTGCCGTGACACTCAAAGGTGAGGACATAGAAAAGCAAAATCAAATGTATGCAAGTGTGAACTTAGCTTGATACAGGTGGGTAGCCTTTTGACTTGATCGCAACAATACTGCAAATCTCCCTTAAATGGAGTTTAATGCATGTAACTATCTTGCTTTCATTGTAAGATATAAGCAAAATCTATAGAAAGTCAAATTCTAGGCAGTCAAATTTCCTGGCCTGAGAAAACTACAGTTTTGTTCCATTTGTGCAAGCATGCTAAACTACCAGCTGTCATACCCAAGGGAACAAGAGTGAGACTTTTTCACTTGATGGCAACATTCAATCAATGAGGGATTTCCCCCCCCCCAATTAATAATGTTAGAGCAATTCACACAGGAATATTTCTGGTAACCACAATGCCAGGCAGTTTGTGCTCATATGGAAAACCCTACCTTTCAAGATATTTCTGCCATAATCTGTCCTGAGATTGTACTGTTCATCTTAATCTGTGGCTTCAGTTCTGTTCTCCATGCCCTGATCTTTGTTCATTCTTCATGTTCTTTATTCCTCCCCACAACATTCTATATCAAACCATTACTTTGGCTTACCATCAAAAGTTACGTTGAGCATGAAATCCTTGTAGAACCTCTTACCATTCACCGGCTTCATGGAATCGCAAAGCTTGGTGGCATTGGGGCAGAGCGCTTGATACATATTATGAAGGGCATGGGCCATTGCATAGACTGCATTGACCACAAACATGATCTTGGATTCCTGCTCAAACTGCCCTGACTTCAAGGAGAAGTGACTGCAGTTCTGGCTGTGGAAACTACACTGGAACTTGTGTTCCCAGAATTCCTGGAACCACGGATTTCGGCTGTTGTTGTGGAGATTGAGGTTTTGGAAGTACACAGCAAATTCCTGTATTGGGTAGGATGCCAGTTCAATAGTGATAGCACCATCAGCAATTGGCTCACTGCCAGCCACTACACTCTCTAGAGCCCCCCAACCATCACTGGCCACCCAAGTGAAGGACACATTAATCCTTTGAGCAGCTGCTAGCAGCTCCCGAGCATCTTCACTTCGGGTGAAAAGCACCACCACTCTTGCACTGGGTTTTTGCATCAGTGCCTTAATCACCCCATCAAAAGTCTTCTTGTTCATAGAGCGTCCCACTTTCTCAGAAGTGGCAATGCAGATGTTGCGGGCCCGAGCTTGTTGTTCAAAAGCTTCAATGCCTGTTTCTCCATAGTCTCCTTCAGAGGCCACGGTGGAGACGTAGGTCCAGTTGAAGAACCGCAGGATCTCAGACATAGCTTTGGCCTGGTAGAAGTCTGGTGGGACAGTGCGAGCAAAGTAATCATAGCGAGACTTGTCACTCAGTTTGGCACTGGTGGAAGCATAACTGATCTGAGGGATCTGGAACAGCCGTAGGAGATTAGCCACCTGAAGAGAAAGAAATCAAGGAAGAGAGGGAAGATTCTTAGTGAGTAATTGGAAAAAAAATGAATGTGGAAAAAGGAACAGGACTATTTTGCCCACCAGCATAGAAAACATTACTATTTAAGTGTAACCCCTTAGAATAATTTCCTGCTATTTTTTAAAAAGGTTTGGGGATCATACAGGCCTTCTGTAGACTCTAGTTTGAGTAACTGCTACTTAAGGTTCAGTTCTGACATTGCAACTAAATATGATAAAATTGCTTAGGAATGGCTTACTCTGAATTTATTATGTAATCATTATCTTATCATTGTTTTGCAACTCCCTGCAGATCATGGATGTGCCCTAACCACAGCTTCAGCTTCAGAATTTCATGTCATAGTTCTGACCATCCTTCTGCCTTCAGAAGCTATACCTTCTTGACTGGGGAGAAGCATGTTCACTTATAAAGTTGTATGCTTACACAAATGGGAAATAAAAACAAACTGGCACTATTACAGCATGGTTTACCCATAGCATAGCACACATAGTCTTAATGTCTACACTTCCTTTGACCTTTTATTATCCAATATATTTAAAGAGATGGAGAAAAGTAGATGCATTCTCCACAAAAGAGCATTTAAAACAGTGTTTTGGTCAGTATCTGACTTCCAGGAAACATTATATGTATAGGGGATTTTCAAACCACAACAGATCCTCTCATTTCCCCTATCTAATCTTCCAGTCAAGCATTGTTTGGCTATTCTACAATTTGTTTTTTGTTTTTTCCTGCTGGCCCTGAAATGTAGAACAGAAAATCATGGCAAAGGGAAAGGAGCCAGGAGTGTAGAGTAAACTGTGAGTAACCAACAGCGATGAAAAGATTCCCAGAAGCTCTTGCAAAAAGCATAGCACTTCAGGACAATCAGTTTGACTCCAATGTTGTACACCCTGCAGAGAAACCAGGAATAGATTTATTGGTTTTGAAAGCTATTCTGGAGTTGCATTTGATTTTTTTTCCCCCTCAAACATCCAAGCCGGAAGTGATCACAGTTTCAAAATTTTATTCATGATCATAAAGACTAGGCTCAGAGGCAGCTGAGTGCTATGCCAAATACTTCATTCAGAGATTTTGTTGACAGGGAGCTAACATAGTATACTATCTACTTTAATACAGTGTATTTCATATGCGTGTGCCTGTGTGCATTCTATATATAATATATATGTAGGATATACAGATGTAGGATGTAAACATGATGTATGAGGGTGATATATTTTTATATATGGCGGGTGGCACGTGTCATCCTCAATCTTGTGTCCTCTACCACAGTGTTCCCTAACCCCCGGGCTGCCCGAGGAACTTTAAATAATTTCACTGTGGGTCCTCCCGCCTCCTGATTGGCTGAAAGGCAAACCCCATGCCATTGGCCGAGGAGGAGGCGCCGCGGGAGGACTCAGGACTCGAGGTTGGAGACGCGGGGACTGAAGAGAAGCTGCCGTGAGGTAAGTGCGCAGAGGAAGTGGGCCGCTGAAAAATTATCAAACGTTTACCGGTCCGCGGCGATAAAAAGGTTGAGGGGCACTGCTCTAGCATGCTTTCTTTATTTTTCTGCTTGTGTTGTGTGGGTGGAAAGAAAATAACTATGATGCTTAAATTTAGAAAAATATATAATTAACCAAAGAAGTTTGATGGTATGGGAGGGGAAAAAAAGTCTTATATATGTTTGCTTTCTTTTAATTTTTAGGATGTCCTATAAGCCATGAATAATTCTACTAGCAGTGATTTTTAGAATATATCCATATTGACATTTTTTATAGTCAGAAAAAAACCCCATAAGAATGCATATTAGAAGCATACCACAGTGTTAGGATTTAAATGTTTTTTTATAGTGTTTAACTGCTGAATCCTAGCACTATGTCCCATTTCAATATGGTAGGAACATCTTGTCTAAACCATACACACCCACTTCCCTGCTGTTTTTCCTACTGATTTCTGAGTGCTCTAGAGCTCAGGGTAAGATTTGTAACAAGCCCTCCTTGAAGAAAAAACAAACAAACCAGTCCTTCAAAAGATTAAAAAGGCAGATTGGGACACTTTTTTCCAAAACCAGCAAGGTAAATTTTAAATGAACACTTTTAAAAAAGGGATCAAATATCAATTATTCATAATATAAAAAGTGAAAATATAAATGGCTACATTTATTCTAGTTATTAACCCATATATCAGCTTGTGGTGAACTTTCAAAAAGCAGTGAAAGATTTTGCAAAATATTATGTGGGTTAAATGCAAAAGAGGCAACCCTTTCTTATGAAAAAGAATCTTATCCCTGATTCGCTTTCCGTATGTTTTTTTTCTCGGGAAATCCTCAGCAATCATGATATATGTTTCTGAGATGAAAGAGGACTGAGTCAGAAGTATGTTTCCTATTTTTTTTAATTTAATGCCCAAAATAGCTCACCTTCTGTTAGCCAGATTCAGAAGATATCAGAACTCCTGCAGTGAGATTAAAGTTGTCATGATTGTAATCTGAAATAAGGGTTTGTGCAACAAGAAAAAGAATAAAGCAAGGAAACCAGATGTTAGAATTTGAAATGTTATTATCATACTTCCCATTGCCTTCCAAGTGAATTCTAGATTTAATTAAGTTTATTGTCCTAGTTAATGAATATCAATCATGATTCTCCTAATTACTGGTATTCATCATCAGATATTTTAACGGGGCCACTGTTATTTCCAGAACATATTTTCCAGTCAGTGGGCAAATTTAAAGGAAGGCAAAATAAGGGAAGGCAAAATACTAATTTAATGTCATTTAGGATTGAGATCTTGTGGTTTTAGGTAAGTGCAGCTTGCTAATTAGACTACAGTGAAGATAATGGGGTCTATTGGAAATGGATCATCACTGAGAAAATTTAAAAATAACCTGGTTTATACCTGGTTTATTCAGTCTTCGGAGATGGGGCGGTATATAAATCAATCAATCAATCAATCAAATAAATAAATAAATAAATAAAATCCTGTTGCCAAAATATCAAATTAGTAGGTAAATACCAAATGGCTAGTAACCCTAAATATATCACATCTTTACTCACTCTTCTATCTCCTTTAGAAAGGGAGTAAATTATCATATTGGCAGTATTATCTCTGTGTTGACTTTAAAGTTATGCTATGGGTTTAATACACTCCTACCAGCTGTCGCTTTGAGAAAACTGTTTTATTTGGCAATATGAATACTTAACCGTCCTCATGCAGAAAAACCCAAAAATGTAAGCTTTTGCCTTGCTGGACTGTTGGAATCGTGAAATGTCTTCCTTGCTAGTTGTATAGTTGTATTGACGAAATCACCATCAAAGAATGTTTTGGGGTTGTTTTATTGGATTCTTTTTATGTTTTGATGATTGCTGTCAAGCGCCAGGGAAATCAGGAGATTCAGGCAGTTCAAATGAATAGAAATATTTATTTCAAGCTTAAGATTTGCTCAAGAATCTGAGCTACTAGCAGTCAAGGGAAATTTGCGGGAGTTAACAATAGAAAGGAATTAAAGGCGGCTGAACTTAGATTTCTTGTGGGTGCACAGAGACTCATGACTGATGATGCATTTGACCCCTCCCTTGACTCAGCCTGGTCATCTCCTACAATTACTTTTATTTATTTAGAACTGTAATGTTGTATGTTTGCTATATGTTTTTACTTCTGTCATATGCAAGTCACATTAAGCAAAGTCAGAAAACCTTTTCCATTTTTTGTCCATCATATCATAAAGGGTTGAGATGAGGGACAAAGTTAGTGGAGATTGGAGAAGCAAGATTAATATATTTATCTACTCTACTTCTGGACCACATTTTGTCCTGGATTTCAGATTTGCATAGACCTAAATTAATTGTCACAAAGACAATTAAGCCATATGTATACAGAAGATCTTTCTAATGTAATGCATAGGAATCAAAGCCTATATGTAATTGTGAATCCAAAGGTTTAAATCCTAGGCCTTTTCTTCCTGCAGTTCTTAATTAACAGATATTTGACTTCTTTCTTGCTGGCTTGAGAAGTACCTGATTTTTTTTGGACATAAACATTATCTCTAGGTTCAGATCCATTGATTCCTTCCTCCTGTTGTGGCCCACCAGCTGCCAGTGGAGCTGGCGGCAGACTCGGACAGTGAGGAGGTTGGGGAGGAACTTGGGCCAGTCCTGGACTCTAGGGAAGGCTCTGATGGATGCCCTGCATCAGAAGCAGAAATAGGGCCAGGGCCATCTGACATTTCCCAGTTGCCTTTGGAGTCGGAGATAAGTGGGGAAGAAGAACAACTGGAGCCTGTTCCAGATGCGTGTATGCGAAGAGCTGTCAGGAGAGGAGAACAACTAAGAAACAAGGGCCAACTCAGAAGGAAAGGCACATGTGGAAGCTGAATGCCCCCCCCATGGGAAATAAATAGAAGCAAAAGGGAAGTGGGTGGTTGCAGGAAACAATTAATTTGCTTATTATTATGAGGATTTACTTATTGTGGTTCGTGCCTCAGAGACTCCTTGCCAGGAATTAAGGCCTGGTAATTATCCAAGGTCGGATAAAGTCTGTTCTTGCACTTAACCCTTGAAATGATTATTGCCAGGACTTTTCTGTGTGTGAATGCCATGAATTCACACTAAATAAGCTAAATAAAAAGGGGGGTTTCAGGACAAGGAGTCTGTTTCTTGGTTCTGCTAAGCCTGGGTCAGAACACCTCCCAGCTTAATTCCTTATATAACATGGGTTTTAAACTCTGCGCATCCCATTGACATCACATGACATATTGCGATGTTTTTCCCCTTCACGGAGCTGGAATGGGCATGGCCTGTGCATGACGCATCCAGCCCGCAGACCACCAGTTTGACACCCCTGTATATAACAAGCATGTCAATATACTGTGTGGTTTTCTAAAAGTTTATAATACTTTGTAATGCGTATTTGTATGCGCAGCTCATGCAGATGTTCACCATGTACACACGGGGATTAAAATAGGACTGTTGCATCCAAACATCTACAGGCCTTCATGCTTTGAGTACTAAGACGTGCAGGAATGTGTAAGAGTGGAAGCATTAAGCTGAGTCTAGCTAAGTTTCTTTCAGCTATTTCTTACCATTTATCTTACTGTCTTTCTGTGTCCATCCATTGAACAGTGATGCTCATTTGATAGATAAAGATTCATATTCTAAATCAGGAGGGTCAAATTTGATTTCATTGAGGGCCGCATCAGGGTTGTGTTTGACTTCAGGGGGCAGGGGGCGTGGCTAGAGTGGGTGTGGCCAGGGTGGGCATGGCCAGCTTGATGTCACTTATGTCGGGGGCACCTGTGGTGGCCTGGGCAGAGCTGGAGGGATCCATTATCTCCAGCAGAGGAAGGTGAGACAAGAGAGAGTGCCAAACCCTTGTCCTCCAGAGAAGCCTCGCTGTCCCTCTCAGGCCATGCGGAGGACCCCTGGATGGTGACTCAGGCTGTCCAGAGCCCTAGGCAGCAGAGGGCAAGCAAGTTTGTCTTGCTAGCACTCTGCCAGCAAAAACGGAGCTCGGAAGGGGCACTCGGTTTTCAGCTGCGACGGCCTCCTGTGTCACTCTGCCAGTGAAAAAGGAGCTTGGGAGGGCTTCACATGCCCTTCCCAAGCTCCATTTTCATCTGCAATGGCCTCCTGTAGCACTCTGCCAATGAAAACGGCCACCACCAGGTTGTAGATCAGTGCCTGGTCGGCTTGGGCCGGGCTGAGGCACTGTGGACTGGTCCTTTGCTGTTTTCAGGGTGGTCCCACTGGCCAGATTGAAGCACCCCACGGGCTGGATCTGGCCCTTGGGCCTTGAATTTGACACCCCTTTTCTAAATGATCTGCTGTAGCCTTTACCTACTGAGATGAATTAATCATTTGGTATCACAAGTAAGAGATGCTGGTTGCTGCTTTATGCAATATTTCTTAGATTTACTGACTACTTTATAGATTGCCATGTGACTGTGCACTGCTTTGAAACTTTTGACAAAATCGCTTACAGCCTGATTCTTTTTCAGCTATGATTCCCTTGTGATCAGTTTCACCAATTCATCTTTTTTTTTTTTTTTAAAAAATACAGTTTGAGATTAAGCAGTAGGGCTCCTATTGACACTAATGGGAGTCGTATAGCTAAATCTCACATACCCTTTGAAAACATAAGGATTACCAAATCTCTTTTCATCAAGACAAGAGATTATTTCTTCTCCTTTTCCCCCTTCACTTTAATCCTCAGAACAAGTTAGCACAGAGACAGAGGATTGCAGTGATAGAGACAGGTTGTTAATTAATATGCTTTGCATTTTATCTTCATTTTTGTAGTAAAGGGAAAAAACCAACCTGAATTTTTCTTACAAATGTTGTTCTTTTGTAGAACTCTAATTGGCAATGTGCTCATAACTGTACATACTGAGGGGAAAAAAAACGAAGGGGAGAATAGAGTCAATATTTACATTAGAAAGTGCTGTGAGGGGCTTAAAATATTTTCTAATAAAGCTTACTAAAATTTACCTAGGAAGTAAATAATATTAGATATAATGCCAAGCTATTAGGTAGTATTAGGATACATTTTTGTAAAATAGCACAAGAACCTCTCCATTTCCATAAAACGGTCATTAATACATTAACAGCCCCCAATACTTCAATCCTATATTTACCCTCAATAAGTCATACTAGGTTTAATGGAGCTTAGTGAAGAGGACTAGCCACTTGAACAAAGAAAAACATGGGGTTGCTTACAAACAAGAGTTATGTAATTTTAGGCAGCCTTTTTGGATATTATGCTATTGTCAAAAGATTTCTGTCCCTTTAAGCTTCCTTAGCAGGGCACATGAGCTACCCATTAGCCTTGTTAGGTCTCCAAATTAATCCATTTTGTGGAAACCATCTTGTGATCTATGGAATTACGAAGACAAAATCCTCACATTTGTGCTGTAATTTCATTTGTTTGGTTTTGGCAAGACAACATGTGAGCCAGATCAGTGTTTAAATCAGCAGGAATGGGACTTTAATTCTTCAGAAGGCTAAGTTCTGGAAGAGCAGTTTATAGCAGCAAAGTTTTAAAATGCTTTAGTATGTCTAAGATTTATAATAAATCTTTTATAAACTCGAAAGATGCCCGGAATAGTGCACAGTGACTCATAATTCAAAATATTGTTCTGCTGACCGCAAGGATATGCTCACAAAACTTCTAGTGAAGTTATGGATAGAGGGGCTGAATAAATGGAGCTGGGGATTGGAGGAAGATATGTGCAGAATTATGCTACATATAAGTAAGGTGACCAATCGTCTTCCTTTAGGGATGACAGTTCTTCTTTTGTAAGTTCTGTCCTCTCTCGAAAAGTATCCTCCAACATGTCCTCCTTTTCGATATTTGAAGACTAATCTGTAAATCTCCGTATTTGATCGATGCCGATCCGATCTGTTGCGTGTGATGTGACGTATTTGTATTTGACGTGATGATTCGTCAAGGCTCAGTACAGTGCAGCGAGACACAATTATGAGACACATGCACTTTGCACAGGAGAATTGTTTTGAGAGAGTGCACCGTGTGCAAGAGTTCACTGCGCGCGAGTGGCTTTGTTTACTTCTTACTGAAACATGACACAGCACACATGCATGCATTAGATTCACTTCTTTCTCAGTGAATATTCAATCATACACAGGTGAGCACAATAATTCACATTTTATTAATTCATTATCTATTTAATAATTTCCAAATATGTATGGTTTTATTTACAAGTTTAGTCACTTATGTTATTGTTTCAGTTTTAATAATTAATTTTATTTATTCATAATGAATGTGCTTGCATCGTTCGTGTAGCTCTATATTTTATTTTTAATTTTAAATTTCATTTAGGCATGGAAAAATAAAAAAAGAGGAAATGTCATTTCAATGATAAATTGAATTCTTTTATTTACGATATTTTTTTTTCTTCAATTTATTTGTGTCCTCCTTCTCATTCTAAAAAAGTTGGTCAATCAATTCTCATACTGACATTACTATTTGCAATCTTCCCAGACAGCTTCCAATAAACAAAGTCAATGGGAGAAGTCAGATTTCCTTAACTATGATAAGATTCACTTTAACAATCGATTTGTTTAACAACAATGGCAAAAAAGTGTATAAAATCTGATATGACTCACTTAACAATCACCTTGCTTAGCAATAGAAATTCTGGTCCCAATTGTGGTCATAAGACAAGGACTACTTATATCCTCTTCTGTGAAATGTCTTGAGACTGATATATGACATTGTCTCAGCCACTCAGATAATTGTTCATTGTTGGCCATTTTGACAATTTAGAATTAGGTTTGGACTATCCATTATTGTGGCCTAAACAATAGGGCTGGTGGGCAGGAGTTTGTTCAATAAAGCACTAGGCTTTATTTTAGAAAGGTATGTACTGCCTAAAAAAAGGCTAGGAAATTGAATTTGTAATTGCACTTATATTGTGATATAAATATGACACATATGTCCTCATCCCTTTTCTCCTCTCTGTCATTTAATTTTCCCTCATATTGTTAAGGACAAAGAAAATATATTTTCCACCCACTCAAAGCCCACACAACATTGCTTTTAACATCATCTTTTGGTGTTCAAAATATAAAGCAGTATTTTCTCAATCCGTTTTGTTCCAGAAAACAAAAGTGTAGCTAGTTTGTCAATGGATTTAAATTTCTGGGCCTATCTTTTACCACGATCAAATTTAATAAAGTAAGGTATTCAATGCCATCAGATAGAATTACTGCTGGGAATAACAGTTGATCATAAAAATCTAACCTACAAATAAAGTTAATAAAAAATGTAGAGGTGGGGTTTTTTTATATAACCCACCCCCCTCGAAAACTCCTAGAGGAGTTTTTAGCAGACTTTAATGCAAATAAAGCTAATTGTCCTATAGCCCATTTTTGGAAACTTTCATTAAGAGCTAATTTCAAGTCTGCAATCTGCACGCAATACTCTTAAGTCCAAAAACAGCAGCGCTAGTATATATTTTTAATTAACATTGTTC
>JAOYMU010000098.1:92139588-92151916 GCA_025802295.1 Psammodynastes pulverulentus | reverse complement strand
TTAACTATCGTAAGGCTATGGCAGATCTTCAGAATTGTAAGTTTGAACCAGCCACCCTGTAACTTTATCTTCATTCTTGAACAAAAAAACCCCAACTAAGTTTAGCAATTTGAAGAATTGGAAATAAATGCCTAAAAGCTAAATAAGATTTTAATCCAAGGAAGTTATAAACAAATTAAGGGTAAAAATACTGTTAAGTTTGAAATTTTAAGATTTTTATTATAAGGTTTTGGAACTAATTATAAATAAACAACCTTTCACGGGAACTAAATTGTTTTGTGTATCTTAAAGTCATAAGAAAGATATGAGATCTTATGATTTCAGAGACTGGATACTAGAAGGGACTAAAGGTTCCAAGAAAAGAAAAAAAAGTGCAGATTTACTTGTTCTCAGTTGATGGTATTTACAAAATGATAGAAAATGTTTTGACATTTAAAATACTTCAGGAAATTTTTGAAGAATGGGATCAGAAATTACTAGCTACAATATCAACATTAATGCCTGTTTCTATGGATGGATAGTGTCTGAAAGACATTAACAAAGGAATGAGAGATGAAAAACAAATTCTTCTTCATGTAGAAATATTAGAATCAGAAATACTGGATAATAAAAGAAGTATGGATTGGAGCCATTTGCAGTCCTAAAGAAAAGAAATGGCTAATTTTCTTTTAAAGTTTTCTAAAAATATTCTCATTATTGCACTTAGGCTGCACAAATCTGGATGATCCCCAGATATTCAAATTTTCCATTTCTCTTTGCCATTATCTAACAGTTATATTTTGCAGCCCAGATATAGAAGCCTTATTCTTACCTCATGTTTTTGAATCTTTCCCCCAAATGACTCAACTGGCACAAATCTGATTAATTTTGGGCACTAACGAGAAGTTTATTTGCCTAGGATGTTAATGTTTGCTCAGTGCTGTCTTATTGATTATTATGTTTTGAACTGTTAACTTCTATTCTATTTTTTCTGTCGTACCATGTTTTAAATATTGCTTTAAAATTTTATAAATCATCTAGAATCTTTTTAACTAGACCTGGAGAACATTTTTTCCAATAATTAAGAGACAACAAGCTTACAACTACCATATAGTTTCTGACATAGATGGACTCAGATCTAATGCAATGCTTTCTCACTGAATATTTCCCAGAATATTTCTCTTGGGAGGTGATGTAAAAAAGTTGAAATAGGGCATCCCTGCACTGGCTAAACAAAAGAAACTCTACATTTCTAAGAAATTGGGAATTGTTTTATGATATATCAACTTAGGTTATTCCACTCGAATCCAAGTAAAATGGTCTTACACATCAAAAGAAAACATCAAGTGGCAACTTGAGATATCTAGATCAAACTCAGAAGATTCTGCCCATGTGCTCTTCTACTGAGTTAGGATGGCCTATGGGGTCTTTGTAGAGATTGTAATTGATTTGGAGCCATTGACAACAATATTACTGTGGTGAACA
The DNA here is from genome assembly GCA_025802295.1 of Psammodynastes pulverulentus. NCBI lineage: Eukaryota > Metazoa > Chordata > Lepidosauria > Squamata > Psammodynastidae > Psammodynastes > Psammodynastes pulverulentus. Next base: position 92,150,452 of record JAOYMU010000098.1, on the reverse strand, counting down.
GAAAACACCAGTCTCCTTGTGAATAAAGGCTGCCGGATGGGGTGGCCGAAGGGAGATGGCAAAGAGAAATTTGTAGGGAATGCACTTGCTGTGTGACCCTTATCAGGCAAGTATAAGGAAGCTCCCCAACCTTTCTGGACTGCCTGGTTGGGATTTAGCTCATTGGCCAGGCACGGAAGAGATGTGGTTCCTCATGCTAGAAAGCCTTCCTCAAAGAGAAGAATGGTCCAAACTATTCATATGCCCAGAGCTAAACTGAAGGCTTACAGAGGTGTTGGTGTGAAAAAGACGTGGTATTCAGCAGGTTCTGACCAATTTTGGAGAACCCGTAGCGGAAATTTTGAGTAGTTCAGAGAACCGGTGGTAACCTTCCCCCAGGAATGGGGAGGGAATGGAGATTTTACAGTATCTTTCTATCATGCCCACCAAGCCATGCCACAGAACTGGTAGTAAAAAAATTTGAATCCCACCACTGAAAGCAGGAGAACATGCCTCAAATAACTGTGGCTGCCAGACCTGTTGACCTCCTTGGTTAGCTCTTTTATTTGGAATGTTACTTTGAGGTTCGTGCTGCAGGGGCTCCAAAGGTCTGCTTTGGTTTTCCACTCTTGTCCCTGAATGTTCAAGGAGCTGGAGGGAATAAACCTCAGCAGGCTCTCCTCTTTTGGGGAGTCTGGTGTTTGTTTTCTGTTACTGGCTAGTCAGCCCCCGTTCCTCTATCTACCAGAGTCTTTGGCACAATTTCTATGGAGCCAATTGTCTATGGAGATTCTTGGTCATCCAGGTCACAGTTGTCCCAATGGTACTTTTTCAACAGGCAACTGGACTTCCTTTGTTTTTCCTTGAAGACATTTTGTTTCTCATCCAAGAAGCTGCTTCAGTTCTGACTGGTGGGGAATGGAAGGATGTATATATGAAGCTGATCCTTTTTTTCCCCTCTAAAATTGAGATCCCTTCATTTTATTTATCCTTAGACAAATGAAACATACTGTAACTATCTTCTTGTTTGAAAGATCCAGTTGCTTTCTTAAATTAACAGCACCCTGGCAAAAGATACCATAGATGTGCACCTGTACACATGTGCGTTCATGCAATTTTGCAAAAACATGCCAGTTGTTGAACTTTTTTTTTACCTTTTAAAGAGCTTTTGCAGAAACATCTTAGAAGAAGACATAATAGAGATGTGGGGAAAGTGTTAATTCACTGCCTGCTTTGGACAAAAAGTGTCTTAGCTGATTCAAATGTGTTGCTTTCTCTGCCAATCCCAGGGGACCGAATGGAAAGAACTGGAGACAGAAAGCCCTCAGGTTCTTTCCAGCCTGGAGGGGGCACAAAACACAGGGGAGATCATCTAGGAAGAAGAACCCATATTAATAAGTATCTTTTGTGTTGGTACCACACAGCACTGTGAAGAGGAGCAGCCACCTTAGCTAATTGTTCGGCTTACTCTTTTAATGAGCTCACTAATTATCTTGCCATCTATTGCTCTTCTACTTTGTATCCTTGCCTGTCCTTTTTTGTTTATCCAACTTTTGGTTTGTTGTGTTTAGCAAAAGATTCCTTTACAAAAATGGCCATCTATTGGGTTTTGCTTTGCATTCTGGATTCTGTCTTACATTCTTTGTCTACTGATGCACAGTGTTAAAGCTCTTGAGGGTTGGGTGGACATGGGAGAGGCCCTCGGCTGTATTATGTATTTCTTCTATAGCCTCGTTATCCAAATCAAGCTGGTGTTTGACAGCAATATTTGCTCTTTGGGGCAAAGAAGAAATGGACACAGCTAGGTTGTCCCAAAGGTGCTTTTTCAAGAGGCAACTGGACTTTCTGGTTTTTCTTTGAAGATGTTTTGCTTCTCATCCAAGAATGAGATGTGAAATGTCTTCAAAGAAAAACCTTTGGGAGAACCATGACTTGGATGACTGAGAATCTCCACGGACACAGCTAGGGCATTTAAGAAGCAGTTATCAGGAACAATATTTGCCCTTCTTTATAAATGGCTGCAGTTTCAAAACTCCCTAGAAGTGGGAGGTTAAACAAATGCTGAGAACAGCAGAGTTGAGCTAGGCAAGCAACGTTCTTTGAAATGTACCACTTTAACTTCTGTGAGCTGGGGCCACACGTTCTTTGGGTCATCAAGGGAAGAAGATGCCTCACCCTGCTTTAGATGTTGTAAAAGTATTGACTGCCATCTATTCTCTGGGAGAGTGCCCATCTTGTGATAGATAGGAGGCTGCTATCAGTTCCTGGGAGGGCTTAAGGGACATAGAGAATCCATGGGAGTAGTGTGAAGTAGGGGGCCTTTCAAAAAGTAACATGGGCTTTTGTTAATATTTCACTCTGCATTTTATTATTTATTTATTTATATGCCACCCATCTCGCAGCTCAAGCATGAATGTGGCTGGCTCTTATTCATTTCCTAGATATGGAATAGAGTAGGCTCTTACATTACTAGCTTGCATGAGTGTCTGGTCCTGGAGAATGAAGAGGCAGTCAAGAGAAGAAAGCTAGGAATCTCTATATTTCCTTGTTTTCCAATCACATGGCTTTCTTTTTTTAAAATTATCTAAATATAAATTACTCTACCCCAGAACCAGATCCCTTTGGAAAGAGAGTTCTTTTTGCTATCTTGGAAATTCATGTACATGTCAGAGTAGAACATAAAGGCCGTAGAGTGCCAAATGGCAGGATGGAGAATGGAGTCCCAAGAGAGGCGGTGTACCTAGAGTTGGGGTAGCATCTTCTGCTTTTCCCAGTTTGAAGGAACAGGAAAAGGTTGAGCAGTCATGTGTTTCCTTCTAAATAAAAACAGAGCTGGGATGGGTATGAGCCGTGATGGCACTGTCTAATTTTTTTTTTCAAGAGTCCAACCCAATTCTGCATTTCAGTGACCAACCCCAACTTTGTCTGTGTTGTTCTGCCAGCAAGATCTCCTGCTACACACATAAGATAAGCCTATGAGGAAAGCCAACGTGTAAATGTCTATTAAAAAATAGCATAAGAATTTGTTCCCCCAAATATAATCTTCCTGCCACAATTTCCTCTTGTTTTTAAGTTCCAGGCACCAAAAGCTGATTCTAACAGTACAGAAATCAGCTCTTTTGAAGTCCAAGACTTTAGTTTGACTTTGTTCTATTGCTTGTGCTTGCATAATGTGGAATTGCAATATTGCATGATCACTCCCCACTAAGGTTCTTCTATCATTTCATCTCTTTTAATGAGAATTAAGTCCAGTATGGCTGAGCCTCTAGTTCCCTTCTCTACCTTTTGGGAGACAAAGGTGTCTGCTAGGTTTGTCACGAATCTGTTTGATCTTCCACTTGGTGCAGAGTTTGTCTCCCAGTTGATAGTAGTTAAAGTCTCCCATTACTATTGTGGTGTGTTTCCTGCATACATTAGTTAACTGACTATTAAAAAATTCATCTATTTCTTCTGTTGGGTTGTATATCCCTATGGCATTGTCATTCTTTTTTCATTTTATATTGACCCAAATGCATTCAAGATGTTTTTCATCATTGTTCTATTTCTGTACAGATATAGTTATTTCTTATATATATATACAAAAATGCAACTCCATCTCCTCTTTTATTAGGTCTGTTTCTTTTAAACAATTTATATCCCTTTAGCTGTATCTTTCATTCATCGATTTCATCCCACCAAGTTTCCGTACTGGCAACAATATTATATTCTCTAGATTTGGATGTCATTAGACTAGGTAACGAAGGAGGTTTGAACTGCCATATCTCCAGAAGTTTTGCTGAAATTAAGTGACAAATAGCAGTGGAGCCAGGTATCTCTAAAGGAATCTGATGGTTTCTGGGCAATGGAATTGAGGCCAAATCTGATACTGAGGCAAACAAAGCACGAAGCCCTGAAGCTTCATAGAAAAAAATAGACTGGTGAGAGCTCTTTAGTGCTGGTGTAGCTTCAACAAGCTCTTCTCAGCCAGAGGTTGTGCTGAATAAAAGTCTACCTTGAAATGGTATAGGCTTAATTTGAAGGAATCGGTCTTCCTTATGTCCTGTTTTGGGGAAGTAGATCAGAAATCTAAGAGCAAAGCCCTGGCAACCAGCACTTCCTCCCTCGGTAAATGAGACAGTGACACTCAATATTCTGTTTCTGTTTTTTGGCAGTGGCCCTGTACACGATAATGATACATTAATTTGCATTAATTGTAGCATTAATGGGGATTTTTCAACAGCAGCAGCTAATTACTGTGTCATATGAAAGCTATGGGATATGGTCTTTACATTAATAAGCTTAAAATCAGAGAGCACTTTTGTGGAAACGGATGAGCCCAAAAGAAGAGGTGAAGATCTGGATGGCCTTCAAGACGGTCTTCATTTCTGAACAGGCATTGGAATTAACACAATTATACATTCCCTCCATTGCAGGGAGTATTGCCAGAATATTCAAAAACTGCTTAAAAACCTCAACTGAAACCCCCAAAGTTTTATACCATTTTTCCTAAATGACCAATTTCTCCTCTCCCACAATGTAACCTGTGGGTTCTTACCTTGTTTGTTTGTCTGTTTGTGTTCTTAGCCTGTCTGTCTGTCATTTATGACGTTAAAATTCCACTCTAGGTAAGAGTTCTATTCCATTTCTCCTCCCCTCCCCCACCTCAATATTCCTTTTTTCTTCAATGTTCTCTTCTTTGATAGGATAGAAAAGGTTGAGAATCCTTTGGTGACCAATTCCCATAGTAAATGTGAGGGAAGAGAAGTCCTGAGGCTCATGATTTAGATCAACATTTCATCTATAGAATCCTTTTTGACCCAGAATGAAAGAATTGAGTTTATTTGATGGATGCATCCAAGGCAAAGCAATACTTTTTCAAAAAGAAACATCAACCTTAAAATTATGGCTATTACTGTTCTTATTTTATTCTCATTATGACTTGTGAAAGAATTCCACTCAGTCTTATGTTTAGTCAAAGAGTAAGATAGTAAGTGCTTCTCACTGAAAATGGATATGTATGGAATATATGCAGCATCTTTACAGCATAAACCCATATATTTTATGCAGTGAGATGCGTGGCAAACAAATTTAATAATAAATTCATACTTACTCACACTATAGTTCCATATTACTTGGTCTGAAGTAAATACACAGTAATGCATTCTTAGTCTTTAAGGGAAAAAAAAGTTAAATCTTGTCCAGTCCCTAATAAATAAAAAGGGATGGGTGAATGGCATCTTTTTGAGTCCCATTACATGTGATATATTGAAAGTTTTATTTCCCAAGTACTGATTATAAATTACAGTCAGGAAATAAAAGAAATGAAACTTTCACAGCTGTTCAGCTATTATGTCTCAGCAATCCTTACAACAACCTATAAACCAGAGATGGGCAAACTGTGGCTCTTTAGATGTTGCTGTAATAAATGTCCAACATTCCTCAGTGTTGACCAAACTGGCTGGAATGGAGGTGCTAAAATTTTGTAATAGATTTTCTACTACCTATATGATGTACAGGCCAAGACTAATTTCAGAGTAAAGATGTCCTCCTTGTAGCATGCTAGTGTTTTTCCCCTGTTTTCCCATGTCCATAAAAATCAACATAAATCTTCCAAGGCCTTTACCCAATGCCCAATTCTGCAAGCCCAATTCCCTTCTTTTACACTGCTCATCACCTTATCACAAGGTTCCAAACATAAAGTCTCTTGGTTCTAGGCATCAACATCCCCACAAACTCTCTCTTTCTCTCTCTTTTGTCCCTTGTACCTGGATTGAGACATCACTGTAGGAACCCCCAATGACACCTGTGATGGCTGTAGGTACATCGTCATGGATGGCGTAGGACCCATCAGGGCAGATGTGCTCAGAGCCATCCACTCTGGTGAGGGAGGCACGGACAAAATCCAGCGATTGCTCCAGGGCATAGGTGTCTTTGGAGCAGGTATCCAAGATGTGGGCCCCTAGGGTAATGCCTGGTAGAATATGGTGGTTCTTGTTGATCTCATCTAGGGCAAACAGCATAGCCTCAAGACGCTGGATGCCACGATGTTCATTGATTTTGCCACAGTCCTCTGCGGGGCCACCTTTCTCATGAACTGGGAACAGGCCTCCAATAACTAAGTCTCCTTCCAAGCTGATCTCCTTCTTGGTTGCCACATTATAGCTTGGATTCTGAGCATTGGCAAAGCATGTAACAGGATAAACCAGCAAAATCCATAGGGTAGCCAAGAATATCATTGTGTTGCTCCAAAAAGGCAGCAAAGGCCTCTCTGAACCAGTAGGATAATCCAGTCAACACAAAGGCCTTAGATGGTTTCTCATTTGTCCTGGGCAGCTGAGCCCATAGAGTGCAAGAGTGCAAGCGGGCTCTTGGAGGAAACAGAGTGCTTTAGATTCAACTGTAGGGATCAATTGTAGCCCTCTCCTCAGGAGAAGGCAGTTTCAGAGGAGCTTTAATGGAAACCTCCTTGCTTGTTGCTCCAGCTGCTGCTTCTGGGCTGGAGGCTTTTGAGAATGAAAGCCCAATGCCTGCAGGAGGAGAAAGAGAGAGAGAGAGAAAGAAAGAAAGAAAAAGAAGAAGAAGGTGGTAGTGGATCATCAGTTGCATTAGGATAAGTTCTTTCTGTTCCAGGTCTGAGTTTTTATGAGGAGCCCTCTGGCTACCAATATTACCATTTCTACAGGGGTGGAGTGTGTATGTCTAAATCAGTCACTCCACACATGGGAATTAACACAAGAAGCAAGGGCAATACAAATGACCTGATTTCCATAGTTGTGTCAAATGATACGTCATTCAATAGCATCAATTGTCCAATGGTGTCATGATGTATATATCATCATATGGACATTGGCACGACCTGCTGCTCACTTCATAGCAATGACGTAAAGACCCTCTGGCAAAGAAATTTGCATTAACTTCGGGTGAATCAGAATCTCCTTTTTCAGCATTCAAAGCAAAGTCATGGGGAATATGTTCCTCAAGCCATAATGAGGATCAAAAGTAATCTTTCAGATGCATTGGGCTGTCATTTCCCTATCCTACAAATCATGCTATCTGGAACTGGTGGAGACCAGCCCACCTGGAAAGTGCCCGCCTGCAGGATACTGCTGCAGTCCTAAATTCCCACTCTGCTTGGCAGGTCCTACAGCTTCTCTACTTGAAGAAAACAAATTCTAAAATTTCTACTTCCTTTTAAAAATAATCATTCTTATAATTTTCAAGGTGCATTATTTATTTTCAAGTAAAATAAAAGGCAATGCGGTACAGTTACACCAATCATAATATCTCCAAGAGTTGTGGGGTATTTTTTGTTCATCTTTAAAACTTTTCCATAACTATTCCCCTCCCCATCTCTATATCCCTAAATTTGATATAATTAACTGATATTGACAAACCTTATTTTCCACAGGTAGCACCAGGGCTCCTGAGAAGGGTAAAAAAAAAATTCAAGATGGCGTCTGCGACCCATGGATTCAAAGCCCCTTTATTTACATTCATATATACAGCACGCCTACTTGGGGAAGGGGTTGATGATATAATCATGGCAATGTTGACTTTTTTTGTTTTGACAACCCTTGGCAACACTATTATACTTGGCTTTGAAAAGAAATTCCAAGATGAAATAAAGTGGACATACTAGGATGTTAGATATGAAAAGTTCAGTTTCACAGAGCTAGAAATATCTCTGTCGAAAACATCCTTGATTTCTCAGTCATGGATAATGCTTCTTAATAATAGCAAAATCACTACTACCATGGAAAGAGGACTGTTTCTAAAGGTTCTTGAACAGAGCTGTAAACTGCTTTGTTTTTTTTTCTACCTCAACTTCATATATCCAGGATGCAGGAACCAGTCTCCATTCTCCAGTCTCTTTCATTTTTGCTTCTTTTATCCCCTTAACAGAGTTTAAAGTTTCCATATTCTTTTGTCTTTTATCAACCCAATCCATTGCATTTTAGCATGGGCCTCCAAAGAGAGTAGGTCAAAAAAATCAAGATGGCAGCAGCAATCACTTGATCACAACCACATCCCTTTTGCTATGTGCTCATGCACATGAGGCACTACAATGGACAGGGTTTTCATCATCCTGATTTTTAGATTCCTCCCCCCCCCCTTAAGGCCACCCCTGTATTTAGAAGCAAGGCTGCACGCTAATAGCATAATTTTTCTGTTGACATTTATTCTTTCGGAAATTGTTCTCATAGAATTAATTTGGAAGAACGAATGACACGAATCTGAAGTACCGCGTAGTGCTAGGGGTGGGCTATTGTTGTTACAACAAGCTGTTTTATTTTGCAAGGTCATAGTCCAGTTCCGCCTAAGTGTCCTTTCAGAGGTGGGCCTCTCTTCTAAAGGAGGCAAAATAGCTGACAAGCACTTGCAGGCAACACTGAAATTGCCTATTTGAAACCGTTGCTGATGATATTGAACAAATTGACTGGGAGTTGAAAATAAATTGACTAGGTAACCATCCTTAGTGCTTCGCTGAAAATAATCTCACTTGTTTGAAAGCATCTGAAGGCTTGCAGGACATAATAATAAAGCCTTCATTCCAGAATAACCTAAATTCCAGGGAATAAAAGCCGTGCCTTCCTATTGTTTCTGTTTTTTAAGGCTGAACATAAAGGAAGTCCCAATCTGGATCACTTGGAAGTTTCTTGTCACCATGGTGATGACTAGAAGGCAGCTTTACTGAGTCTGTACCTAGTTAAGGATGTGCCTTTCAAGGGGCTTCCTGGGACAACACTATGCAACTTTCTCTGGAAAATTAGTATAACCCCCCTCCCCACCCCCCCTTGAGAGACAGGGGCTGAAAGCACAGCACAAAGAAGCTTCTAGTTACTGTTGAATTGCTCCATACCCTTTATGAATAGCGAAGGATTGTAAGGAGGAGGAATGTGTGGAAGTAATTTTCACTTTCCACATAGGGAGTTAAAATATCTAAGATCACCTGCGTGTGTGTGTTATCAAGAAGGAGTGGTGCAGTGGAACCCTTGCCTCACAATCAGGAGGCTGTGAGTTCAAACCTAGGTAGAGGCTAATATTTGGAATAGACTCTCCTGCTTGAGCAGAGGGTTGGACTAGATGACCTTCAAGGTCCCTTCCAACTCTGTTGACCTCTCTATGACTTCTAAGAAGTGTTTTAAAACTTGAACAAACCATTCCTCTTAACCATTTCTAGAAGTGTGCGCTAATATATATGATAATTCTCCATTGTGAAGGATTCTGCTGCCATTTTGGTCAATCTACTGTATCCTATTTCTTTGTTCTTTAAATAAACGTATAGCTTCCTTGGAAAGATGCCTGCAGGGAGCCAAGTTTTCAATTCACTCGATGAAGAAGGAGCCCATGATGGCCACCATGTAGTTGCCAGTTCAGGGTTGGTTGGATAGTAGAGTGTGGTTGTAGGAACTGGTCCTATCATTAAAGAAGAATGAAGCCATCACCTGAGCAACAAAGGCCGTTAATGGCCTTTGTCACCTAAGGTGCCCCTGCTGTGGAAGCTTTAACTGCCATTTCAGATGATGTTTGCATTTCGAATCTACAATTATGCTGTGACTCAGGCAGCGTAATGCTGGGGAACCAGCCGTTGGTAAAGATCTTGTATGGCCCCAGGCATCTTTGGCATATCTGCTTCAAAACAGGCAAATGGAAAAGAGCTTCTAATGTAAATCCCCACTGCAGCCTTTATATAGCAATTGCTCATGATCTCATAGCAGAGAAATGGAACCGCTCTCTGACCCCGATGTGATCAAGGTCTCTGCCCAAGAAGACCTACCATATAAAATGGCAATGGTTTCATGCAAGGAAGCCATATCGTGGAGTTTTCGAAGCTACAGGAGTGTGTCTGCGAAGGAGAATGTTTTTTTTAAAAAAAGGTCAGCATACTGCAAAGCAGAAGACCAGCCCCTAACAAAATCTTGCTTTGCAAGAATGCCTCTGGGATCCAGGTAGGCTCCAGAGCTATTATAAGGAAATAAAAATGATGGATAGCCGCAACCAATGCTTTGTTTGGAAGAATGTCCACCTCTACTGAAAAAGAAAAAGTAATCTGTTGAATGACAGAAAAAGTCCTGGAGGGTTAGAAGGATTGGAGGTGAGCAATGTCACCAGTTCGGGTTTTTTGATAGATAGGAATTTTCTGATTGCTTTATCAGGAGCCTCCAAGTCTTTTCAGACTGTGGAGATATTGTGAGTTTTGAAAACTAGCTTTGGGCAATTTCACAATATTTCCTAACATGGTGTGTGTTACCAATTTTTTTTCTGGACTAGTAGGCCCTGGAGTATAACCACCCACTAATTTATTTTCTGTACTTGCAACTCTTTTAGGGAGCCCCAAATACATTGAGAAATCTATTATGCACGGAAGCTACGTTTTGCTTTGCAGGATTACTACCTTCCCATTCATTTCTTTTTAAATGAAAATATTTGTAAAAATATAATGGGCGGTTAGCCTGGTGATTGCCCATGGGTGTCATCATTGGTGCTGAAGAATTATGCTCACCATGGCAACCATTTCACAATGTATCTATAACTTACTGCCAAAATTCCAAATATGCCTCCTTATAAAAAATTGTGGTCCTCAGTTGTATCATTAATACTGCCCACGATTCTACCCAATTTTAGCTGATCTGCAGGGACAACTGACTTGTTCCACTAGCCTTATTTCTTTTTTACAGCAGTGGCATATGTTACACGCTATGATAAGTTTCAGTTTAATGGTAGGGAGGAAATTTGAATTGTCTGTTAAACCTAAATTTATATAATTGACATTAAATGTGCGTAATTAGTTAAGTTTATTACAGTCATAGAATGGCATTACACAATTGTTATTTTTACTTTGTTTCCAACAATTTTGGTAAGTTGCATAAATGTGCCATTACTTAATTATTGTTATATAACTTTT
>JAOYMU010000098.1:92079544-92094748 GCA_025802295.1 Psammodynastes pulverulentus | reverse complement strand
TCTACACACTGTACTTTATGGCTGAATAGGACATGATCAAAATTCCTTGATAAAGAGCTTCACCCAGTCAGTATTGGCCTCTACCTTTACATCCAGGCATTCTACATGTTGCTGCTTTCCATCTCACTAAAACTTCTTACCTATTCTGGTTTAATGCAATTTTGCTAAGATATTTAATTTTTTGTCATTACTTGACATCCGGTGTTAATTTTTCATGTTTCATGTGTAGATGGAAAGGAGTTATTCAGTTCATGTTTGAAAACAAATGGAACCTATTTAATGTTGCACTATCCAATCAATATATGAATATGAGTATATTCAGTCATCCTGTGAAAGTCTGATTTCTCCAAGTGATAAAACTTTCAGGTTCAAAATTAAATGAGAAATGGATGTAGTGGAGTAAAATATGACAAAAATAGATACACTACTTAAAAACAACATACAGAAATTAAGTTTTTCAAAGATAAATGCTTGAAAACCATTTGTACCCAACCATTTGCTAGGAAAATTAACATATAAAAGAAATGCAGCAAAAGGTATATTCTGTCAGATATGGAAATCGGATGAACGTAAAATAGAAATGGATATATTATCCGAGATCCTTTCTTTTTAATGTCCTAGGTTGACATCTCTGTACAATAGGAAAATCTGAAATTCAAAATTTAAATTAGCCTGAATTATACTGCTTTAAGTTCCACTTAATTTCCATGTATATTTGAAATTTTATGTGTGCATATATGTACTTATACACATCCCAGTCCAAGTTTCTGCTGTTTGGAGAAAATAGAGTTGCACATATTTTTGTGTTGCCCATTTTGACAGCTTGGCACAGATATTTAATAATGCTTGGTGGAGGAAAACATTCTCCTTTTACTTGTTTCATCTCCAGAAATCTCTACAAGGATTGCAAAACTCTGTCATATCTCTATTGTTTTCCCCCTTCTCTGCAAGATTATTTTTTATTGTGCCTTCTGTTCTTTTTAATTGCCTTTTTCATTATATGCAATATGAAACTGCCAGCTGATAGTTGACCATAAACTGTATTCACCCATACACACACACACCATTAGAAAATGCAAAACCCTTTATCATAAAAAAAATCACAGAGGAGTAATGATTTTATTAAGTGTGATAAAATACATTTCCATTTGCATATCATTCATGGATCTTTGGAGATATTTGAAATTGATCCCATGTATTTCAGAGTACAAACAATACCATATAACAGTTAGAAATGCCCCCTTACAAAAAAGCTCAGATACTAATTTCCCATAAGCAACTAATGTTGTTTTGACCGCAACTCAATCAGCCAACCCTTCACCTATATGATCCTTCTAGAATTATTTTCTTGCCAAAATCACTACCTCAACCAATTAAATATTACCATGTAAAGGAAAGAGCCTGAATTTGGATGAAGACCAGAACAATCCTAGATTTTGTTTGGGCAATACTCATAAAGCCAAACTACATATCTTGTGCAAAATTCTTACAGCTGCTTCTTCTAAAGAAAAAAAGGAGTGGGCGGGGAGTGCTATCCTTCCCTGCCTGCCAGTTTCCTATTGTAACTTCACTCCTACTAGGATGCCTAAAACATATGGTGTCCAAGGCACGCTGGAGCTTCATCAAATGTTGATGTATCTAGAACACCCCTTGGAGGAAAAGTGGAACCAAGAGGCTTTGATAGGAGAAGGTTAAGCTTCTTCTCGCCTATAATTTGCATTTGTTTCAGATCTCCTGTACAGAGCAAAAGCAATGTTATGGGTTTTATTACCTACGTTGTAATGGGTCCTGTCTTTTGGCCCACATAAAGAGAATGAGTTAGCTCTGAGGATGAAACCAACGCTTTAACTCCCCACGTTTGTTTTTCTCTCCAAGACCCAAAGGTCAAGCTTTTGGATGCTGATGCAGAAGAGAGTATTTAGCTCAGCAATGTATGTATGTATGTATGTATGTATGTATGTATGTATTCTAAGATTTTCACTGGTATAGGTATGCAAGTCTTGATGTATTCGGGTCTTTTCCCGTGTAGGATTGGAAGTATCTTGGCGACGTTTCGACGAGGTCCCACTCGTCATCTTCAGGATGGTGCTTTCAGCTTCATGTCTGTGCAAGCAAACCTTGTCGAAACTTCGCCAACATACTTTCAATCCACATATATATAATAAAAACTGGTTCTGTCCAATCCATATCAATAAAATGTCTCAGAGGAGAAAATGTTACCAGTCATTTGGAAACTTCAGCAGACTGTTTAGAAATATCTTCAGCCTTGGCTGTTTTAATCTACTGTCTTTCTCAGTGCTTACATTTCTTTTTCTATTTCTTGTTGTTGTTCTTATTTTAAATCCATTCACAGTGTTTGGTAGTGGCAATATAAGAAAAGTCCTATTTGATTAGATCAAAGGTCTATTTAAGGTAACATTTGGCTTCACACCATAGCTAACCATGCGAATTGGCCATTACTGCTAAGGAATGTTTTGCTGTTATTACTCCATTATGTGGAGAGACCTACAACCATTATTTCTGGACAGAACTAAGAGCAAAAAAAGTCCATTAATTTATATAAGGGCTTAGTTACCTTGTACTGTCCTCTGTATCTTTCATAATCTACCATTTTGAATAGCTGGCTTCTTTTGGAGGATCTTAAATCAGAGTTCCATGCACATATGGATAATAAGGTTTTATTTTGCCAGGTTTCAAAACACAAGTATTAGAATCCTATCATTTCTCACTAGATTCTAAATAGGAGATAGTCCTCGACTTACAACCATTTGTTTAGTGATCATTTGAAGTTACAATAGAACTGAAAAGAGTGACTTATGACTGTTTTTCACACTTATGACTGTTGCAGCATCCTCGTGTTCACGTGATCAAATTTCAGGCACTTGGCAACTGGCATGTATTTATACAGTTGCCCTGTCCTGAGGTCATGTGATCTTTCCAGTCACCTCCAACAAGCAAAGGCAATGGGGAAAGTCAGATTTGCTTAATGACCTAATCATTAACAACTGCAATGATCCACTTAAAAAATGCAGCTAAAAAGATCATAAAATGGAGCAAAACTCACATAACAACTGCCTTGTTTAGCAACAGAAATGTGGGGCTCCATTGTGGTTGTAAGTTGAGGACCACCTGTAGTAAATGAACTGGAGCAACAATTACTTTCATTGGGTCGGTTTCAGGATTAAGTTGAGAAGAACTACACGGACTGTATTTTGCTTGTAAAAAATAAAACAGAGATTATTTTCATATTTTCCCATTAATTTCCTCCGTATACCCAGAAATTGGCTCCAGAAACCCTGTTTTGAAGGATTTGGTGGCATAATCTTCCTCACTGAATTTGGTATTAGAATTATTGGATTTCAAAAATGGAGACCAAAGTCAACCTTCAGTCATGGGAACTCACTGGGTGACTGAATCAATCACCATCCCTCCGACTTGTCTATCCCATGGCTATTTTCTTGTAATCAAAATTGGGGGGGGGGGAGTTCTATATAATATATATATCACTTTGATCTTCTGGAGAAAAGGCAAGATATCCATCTAAACCAAAAAAAACAAGACAATTTAATTCTTTATTCAATATTGTTCCACTCATCTTTTATGATATTCAGCATAGCCTATCTATGACTTTATCCCATTTTATCTTCAGTATCATCTTTCTAATGTAGATTAGACTATGAAGCACATATATGCATCAGGTTTTTTTTCTCAAGTGAGTTTTATACTTAAAATTGGAGTTGAAATGAAGTCTTGCGTATGTGTTAAACTTTATAGGAAACCAATAATTCACTTGATGATGCCATCCTCTTAAGGCCAAGAGGAGCTTTCCCTTTGCTTTCTTGGACAAATAGCTCTGCCAAAACATCTGCCATAGATGCAATAGATAGGCTTCTTTGCACATCAGAGTAAAAACCACATGCAAACTGCCACATCACTTCAGTCTGCAATTCTGCTTTGTATTGTTCACAGGTCTTTTAAGAATTAAACACATCCTAAAATGTACTAAGATCTGTTCAGAGTCAGAATGAAGTTACTGTTGCTCCTCATTAATTGACATCACATCACATCACACACACACACACACACACACACACACACACACACCAAAAAGATATTCTTAGGGGTGGGGGACAGGTTTCTGATTGGGGGATGATTTGACAGTGGTGTCAACCATCTGATGGACGGGAGTCCAGGGTGATTTTAAATTCAGCAATTCATTCAGAAGGCTTTTTAGAGGAGATGGCTGGTCAAACAAAGCATTTGAAAGACACCGGTGGGAAAATTGGCATGCTGAGTTGACTTTCTCATCTTTTCCTTTGTGTCATGTCCGGAGATGAAGCGGGGGAAAAATAAACGTCTATTCACATTTGTAAGCAGAACAAACTTTTTGCAAAAAGCATTGGAGCTTTTTACCCATTGAATGATAAACAAGGTTCTTTAATCTATGTTGTAATGTGAGCTCCTCTTGTGATTTCTTTTGAAAGAAACAATCATTGTACATTCTCTCCCCTCGGAGTTTGTTAAATGCTCTAGCACTCTCCCCTTAGCTTGCCTCTGGCTCTAGATTATAAAGCATATCCCTGCTGGGAACCTATATGAAAAGGGAGGGAGGGAGGATATCCTCATTCCATAATGTATTTTTTTCTGGTTGGGATTCTTATAAGCTTTTTTTTAAAAAAAAATGATTGCGGATAAAGAAAAAGTGAGTAAAAATAGAGAAAGCAGACAAATTTCAATTTCTTCCCACCTGCCACTGTGGGTGATCTATGAAATCACTCCAAATACCTCAGTGGAGGTATATGTTATCCTCTATTTTGATGTTATTTTCCTTTTTAGAGTGCTTAGTTTCTACACACTTTTTAAAAAAAATATACATACATTTGTATGTTCATTTTTCCCCAATCCATGCCCTTTAGTGTCCCAGTGAATATCTGAAATCCCAGAAAGTCTCATTAGTCTCTAGTGTTCGGCAGACAGTATTGTTTTAATACTTTTAATAATAACTCCCATTACAAAACTTTTTATTTGTTTTGATTGTGAGATCTCAAATTAGTTCCTGGATCCTGGACCAAGCTCCTATCATGAACTCTGAGATGGGCTGATATGACTCCCAAATTAAACTTTGAAAGACAACCAGTTACCAGAAATGACAGTGGGTGTCTGGCAGAGAGCCTATCTCCTGTCCAATCGTCTAAATTTTGGGGGAATAATAGAATGCGATGGCAAGGATATCTGTAGGGTTGGAAAACCATGGAGGGCTACTTCATCCTTCTATATCCCAGTTGCAGTGAATGGGATGAAAGGAGGAGAGACCGGAAAGAGAAAGATCAGTTGGATGGCATAAAATAAGAGCAAAGAAAAATTCACACAACATGCCTCTACTCCTCCAAAAAGCACCACATGCACACATCACAATGTATGTAAAAATATCTAAAGAGGTAGTCAGGCTTCTAATTCTACTCATGGTCAATGCACCTGAATAACAAGGCTTACCTGGTAAAAGAGACACCTGTTAGGTGAGGGGTGAGGAGCTTCTTTCCAGGTGGCTTTCAAGGTTTCCCGGGGCAACCTTTCCCGGGGCAACCTCAAGGATCGGATGCCCTCTTCATGCTGTAAAGATGCTTGCCTCTGTCAAATGCTGGAGGTGCCACGCGTCCTCCGGATCCTTTCCTCTTTCTTACATAAGTAGCTGCCCACAGCTCGGGTGGTGAAAGCTCTTGATTTGCTTAGCGTGCAGGCAGGTCCCTCGCTCGCTGCGATGTTCGCCTATTTGATTCACATTTGAAACTCTGACGACGGCGTGGATGTCAAAGCAGCTTGCCACGCATTTATTACCTCGGCGGGGAGCTGTCCGGAACCAGGGTGCTGCAATCAAACTCCCCACCCAGGGTGTCGGAGCACAAAATATTCCCCCGCGGGAGCTGTCCAACAACGTGGTGCTGAATTCTAGCTCCCAGGACAAGCGGTCTTCAGGATAGAAGTGTGCTACATACAGTGCTCGTGCAGTCTCTCAAAACAGTTTTTCTTGCCTGGGATACTATAGCTATAGATAACAGCGAGGGGCTCTCATCTTCCATGCTACTGGTTCTCTGTGCTGGAAGTCAGGATCAGATTAATTCTTAGAAGCAACTGGGGGAGGAGGATCAATGTGCCTGCTTAGTGATTCTGAGGATGGATCACAATATAGATATTAAACTAAAGGTTCATTTTCTAGACTGACTCAGGGAGTAGCACATGGTTAGACTAAAACACTTCTTCACAGACCTCAGACAGGTGGGTGTTGTTAATCTAAAGCTGTGAAGGCAAACCTGCCTGTGTATTGCTTTCATGGCCATATATTTTAAAGGTATAGAGAAAGTAAACAAGAGAAAAATATAGAAAACATTGGGGATGACATGCAAAATAAAAAACCATATCCAACCAAAATCTGGTGCCTTGTGGCAATCTTCCTATGCAGCGAATGTGAACCTAACAAATTCAGGTTCCACTCAATTATTCAGAGAGAACTTTCTTTTTAAAATTTCTTTATGGTGTGAATATTTCTGCCACTTAATTTCACGATCTGCTTCAGGTCTTCTGCATGTATGATATGTCTGCTTTTCTTGTTTGGGCTCCCAGGTAATGTGCTGAAATTTAGACATCAGATGAGAAATCCCCACAATGAACTTACCTCTACTTTAGAAAAGTGATAAAGCATGAACATAAATTTTACAAAGAAGACTAACAGCACTTTCTAGATTATGCTGGGAGACCTTGAGTTGTCCCAAATTCATGGGAAGGGGAGAGGAGGGGGATAATTTACTTAATATAATTACATCCCAGTAGGGGATAAGACTATGATTTGGAATGAATTTAATTCACTAACTGGCAGATTAGGCTGATGGTGTGGAAAAGCCAATGATTCTGTTGGCTTGCTCTTTTCCTAGGGATAGGTTGTGTTCCGGTCTGACATGTTTTCTTCCCTTTCCTTATGTTAACAACCACTTTAATCAGCCACTAATTATGTGCTATGAGGAAACAATTCATTCAGCAAAGCATCTTTCTGTTTCCCTTTTTTTAAAAAATGGAATATCTTTAAACCAGCAACTCCCAAATGCATTAGACTAGAGTTCCCATCATTATATCACAATATATTTTGCAACTAATGCTGCTGTTCCTACCTCAACCTCTTTCACACTGTTTTTTTCCCCTCATAAGTGGAAGATGTTGCTAGCAGAGACCAGATTTGACAAGTGCTGATTTTGTCTGTAAGATTATCTGCTATCGAGAGCTGTATGAACTGAAATCTGTGAAGACTTCTGAAGAAAAATGTGCCATAAATGTGAGGATTTTAAAAGAAAACTACGCATGGAACTTATTCTGACTAATTATTAATAGTTTTCCTTTTACAACTAAACCAGTGGCCACCAGGGCACAGTCTCAGAGCAAATGAAATAAACTAATTATGAATGTTATTAAACAGTGCTTTCTTTTCTTTGCCCCAAATTGACAATAAATTTCAGTGGATGACCGTATAATCCCATGCCATGAAAAGGAGAAAATCCTTTGTCTGCCCACTTTTGCCATACCCAACCCTAATTTGGTAAACCTTTGGATTATTTTTCTTAGCGTTTCTGCCTTTTTATGGAAAAATGTTTCAGATCTCCCAAATCGATTTTATTACCTTTTGGAGAGGCATTTCCTTGGATTGGTTCATTCTTTTGATGAGAAAGTGATGGGTCAGTGGTAGAATATTTGTTGTGTTTGTAGAAGCTTGCGTATTCTACTCAATGGTAGAGTATTTGTTTGCATGTAGAAGGTTACATTTCAGATTTCTAATTATGGTTGTGAAGGACTCCTGTCTGAATCTCTAGGACATCACTCACCACCAACTAGATAATTCTTATGTAGATGGTTTCTGACTGGTTTCTTTTCTGAAATGAAGCAAGCAGAACTTTATTCATAATATCCCAATGTGGTGGTACTAATGGTGTATACAAAGCCATTGCAATACTGCCAGGTTCATTTTCCACACTTTTCTATAAGATACTGCACCAAATTTGCTTCCCCCACAGATTTATACTAAGCTGGTTATGATGCCAAGATATTTTTGTGGAGATTCATAGGCATTTTAAATGCCACCAACAGGAAATTGAAGGAAGGAGGATTGTTGTACTGGGCAGTGTATATTTATACCGACCCTTAATGTCATTTGCCTTTATTTACTTGCCTATGAGCCATCCTTTCATAACATATTGTAATTTGACTGGATTTTGTCCTACCAAAATAAATTAGGGTCTCTGCAAATCTGGATACTTCACTCCCATCCTATACTCTAATTTCACACAGAGAGAAGGATGAGATGGAATTATTTCTGGGAGATCACAGATGGCTGTGAATTCTTCTCTGCTTCGGTAAATTCATTATGTCTCTAAGACATTTTTAAGAAGTCTGAACAAATTGCTAAATGCAATAGTTTCCAATCAGACCAATCAGGCCTTTAGAAAACTTCCTTAAGGACATAACACTTTTGGCCTTATTAATCTTCTGCAGCATCCAAAATCTTTCCACATGTGAGTATAGAACGGGTCTTATTATTAGAAGAGACCCTGAATCATATAGATTACATAGAATCACAGAGTTGGAAGGGACCTTGGAGGTCATCTAGTCCAACCCGCTGCTCAAGCAGGAGAGTCTATTCCAAATATTAACCTCTACCTAGGATTGAACTCACAGAATCAGGCAAAGCTATGCTCCACCATCCTGTATTCTTTGTGGGAGCATCCAGATTGTTGAATGATACTTCTCAGAAGGTTTTACCATTCTTAACTATGTTGCGTTACAGCTGGGGAGAGCCAGAATCCTACACAAACTGGAAAGGTATATATTTAAGGGAGCCAGTTTGATATAGTAGTTAAAGGCAATGGGGTAGAAAATAAACTATAAATTCTGTTCCTGTCCTGAGCAGGAAGCCAGCTGGTTGAATTTGTTCATTCATTCTCTCTCTCTCTCTCTCAGCCCCAGAATGAATGCAATGGCAGACCACTTCAAAGAAAATTAATAGACTTGTGCAAGAGGTGCCAGGAGCGATTAATATAGAATATACACTGAGTGGCAAGACATTGAGTAGTTGTGGTTGCTTCATCCTAGGAATTCAAGGTTGCTTACTTGGGTTATCCCTTCATTTTATGCTTAATCCGACCTATCAAAGTAGGTTGGATTAAAAGACATTCATTGGCACAAAGTTACTGTTGAACTTCCATGGTTGGAGTATTAAAGGCTCAATCTCTTTAATCGTTTAACCTTCCTCCTTGGTCCATTTATCACTGCTGAGTGAAAGCCTTTTACAAGCACATATCACCATCTTATCCAAGAGGCTTGAACCAGTCACCATCTTACACTTTTTCATAGCAATATTTCCATGATCGAGTACTAAATTAGTAGTACTTTGAAATGAAAAGCGCACCCAGGATGTTCACTATTCAAACTTCTTCTTCTAGTATTTCTTCCTGCAACCAGTCATATTTAAAGTAGATGGAAGTTAGGTGTGATATACTGAGCAATGCAGCTGGGGATGGAAATACAAGGGATGGATAAAAGAGGAATTCTGCAGTGGTAATTGTGGCCAATACATTGATTTGTGATCAAAGGCAGAGCCGCTACAAGCCAAATGATTCAAACTGGAATCCTACCATCCCCTCAACTACTTACTGAGGGTTGGGCATCGGTCTCCCCTCTTTCAGGATGGCTGTGCAAACATTGAAGTTGTACAGTTCTACTTTATTTTTAACACTTGTAGGAAGTTATACAGTCAGAAGATTCTGATGCTATGCTTAGATTCAGTTATATGATACAGGGCTTTTTTTTCATTGACACAATTACCAATATGTGGTGGAGAAAACCAGTTTACAAAGAAATAAAAAGACAGAACCATTATTAACATACCACTCAGCTCTTCAATCTGTGTTAAATGTAAGTGGTCATTTCCCAGCTAGAACTATCTCTCTTGTCAGCTCACAATACTTGCCGGCATGAGTTAAATTGTGGACATTTTTCTTGGCTTCCTGGAGTGCTGTACTGTACAAAAGATCAGTAATTGGCAATCAAATTATTAAGGTTCTCTGTATCCAGATCTGTATTTTTAGTTCATTCAACAGCCCCATTAATATTTATGCTATTGCTAATATAAATTAATAAAATAGACTGATGCCACATTAACAAAGAATTGTTACCCAATTACTATAGGCTTTCTGGGGGATTCTGAGACAAGCCAAGGTTTAAAAAAAACCTTGAACATTCCCCAGTATATATGCAGTATATATATGTATTGCAATAGATTGCCAATAGTCAAGTTAAATCTTCTGGCACACCTTAGGCTGTCCAGCAGGGGACCTCTTAGCCCTTCTACTGAGCATTTCTCTCTTCAGCCCAGCCTTGGGAAAACTTAAAAGAAAGGTGCTTTAAATCTTCCTTGCTCAAAGCCAGAAATATACAGTTTAACTACCTTTTGTGCTGGGGTTGCTGTGGAACTGTGCAATGTTGCCCATGGGGAAGGTTTTATTGAAAAATGCCATCATTAAATCAAAAAAGCCAACTCTTTAGATATTAGAAAGGAGTTTATTGGAAAAAACCCTGAAATATAGGAAAACAATGGAAAGCAACATTCGCACGTACAAAATTCAGATAAAATCAACGAATGCAGTCCAACTAAATTAGTTACTGTCTTTGTGCTTGCAGAGATGTTGCTTTCAGTGCATGTTCAGAGGACCTTACAAAGAAGATATTTAACGAGAGAGAGAAACAATTTGGCCTCTTGTTTAGATGTTAATAAGCAGCTGATTCCTTGCTCTTCCACCATCTTTCACTTGGAATGCTCAGGACAGAGCCAAGAGGCTGTTCTTTTGACCAATACAGGAAAAATTTACATTTATGATTATCTGGATTTAGCCAACACTTAGAAATTATTTCATGGATAAGTATGTTTTCCTATACTGATCCTGGATGAAGTCATAAACTGCAGTCCAGATTTTTTTAGTACCTGTGCCATTGTATAAATGAAATTTGAGAAAGAAAAGATGAATTCCATTTATTCAGACCCCGGTTACCTTCCCAAATATGTTAGGGGTACAATGGCCTAGGGGTTAAAGAGATTAAGCTTATCAGCTGAAAAGCTGGCAGCCCAAGTTTGAGACCCAAGTACCACGCAATGGGATGGGAACTCCCACTATTTGCCCCAGATCCTGCCAACCTAGCAGTCTGAAAGCATGGAAATGTGATTAGATAAATAGGTACCACTTTGGTGGGAAGGTAACAGAGTTCCAGGGCCTTTGCATATAGTCATGCTGGCCACATGACCAATGTCTTTGGACAACACTGGTTCCTTTGGTTAAGAAACAAAGTTGAGCGCTGCCCCCTAGAGTCGGACATGACTGGACAGGAGAAATCTTTACCTTTATCGTTCCCTATCAAGTAGGTTCTGTCCCAGGATTGGGGAAGAATATCCAATGCATACAAGATACAATGCTTCCTCTTTTCACCTCTCTTTGCTTCTCCTGGTGGACAGGAGTCCCACTGAGTAGTCCATGGCTAATTTCCATCTTTCTTTCCTTATACCTTTTGGTCTTTGGTGTCTCTGTTCAGCAACAATCCAGAGAATTTTGACAGCTACAGAGAAAATATCAGATCATACTTCTCTTATCCTTTCATTATTTCTTCCATCCTTTTTATCCTAACCTCTGCAACAGAAGAGCTGCTGAGATAGAAACTCATATGAACCACCACTATACAAGCAATATATAAAATTAAATTAAATTATCCTTGTTAAATTAAAAAATGAGGCCCTGTGTGAGAGAGGCAGTACGTGCTGCTACTCGTTTGAACCCACTGCAGGCATTTCCTACCTCAGCATTTCCTGCGATGGATTCCTATTTCTCTATCCACCCACTCAGCTAAGCATGAAAATCCTTCTATCAAGCTTTGTTCAGAATACATTAAATGCCGACTCGCAAGCCATGCTTGGGTGGAAATGAGCTGGTGTCTCCATTTAGGAAAGGAGAGCTGAACATTAGCTCCCATAATGAAGGTACAGGTTCAAAGGATCCCTCAGCTTGAATTTTTACCAATAACATCTGGGTGAAGTGTCCAGTACGGTGCAGAACTAAATGATTGGAAAATGAAATTGCTCTCAGGACTGTCCTCAAGGGAATCTGAGAAATATAATTTGATACAATCCTGTAAGCAATCTTATAGAACTGTTTTGAGGTGTTGTAGATGTTTTTTTCCTAACGCTGTTGAGTAGTAATTCCTCTCCAATAGTCAGATAAATTATTGAAACCAGAAGGCTAAGCATTTAATTTTTATTTTTCCTTTAGAGTTAAGCAACGCGACCTTGGATTCAGCCAAATATTTCATCACTGAAATTTCAGAGAAATATTATCCTTGTTTTGGATTTCTGCAAGACCGGATCTGATTGTATTGTACTTGGTACTTGTATTTTTGCAATTAGTGGGGAAAGGTTGACTTTAGCTATACAGTACCATAATAATGACCTTGAAAACTGGATAGAAATAGACAAGGATTGGATGAAAAGTAATGCCTTTTATTTATAAGTTACCAACTGATAGCAGTAGAGATGTGCTAGAAGCTCCGACATACTTTTAGCATCTGTTCTTTCACTTCAATTTGTGGGAAGTTTTCATAAAAGAAGAAAGTTGCTGTAACAAGTTGTGTTGCTCTTATTGGTGGAATACTCATCGATGACTTTTAAGCAATGCAAAACATACACACACAGAGGAAACCTTCTAATTGAAATGTAGCACTACAGTTGTTTATGGTAAGGATTGCCTTGACATGGATTCTGGGCATCGCTGGCCAAAAAAAATGTAAAGACGCTGAACCATGAAGAGCTGATTTGTTTCCCAGAACAATGTGGACAATCTGTGGCAGCAACCAGTGAGTTCCATGTGAGAAAGATTAATTAACTGATTAAGGGTAATTGGCAAATCACAGAAAGGAAAACTGTTGTCAAACTCAGCATTTCACTGGAACGTTATTTACCTTCTTCAGTATTGGAAGGTTTGTGCTGGATAGATTCCTTGCCTGCTGATGGCACAGATTTAAGATTCAAGAGTTGAGATTTGCCAGCAACTGTATGCACTCATTTGTGACCAGTTTGCTGCAACATTTGATGTTAGAAATTGAATGCTATGTGGACTACATATTTAGAGATTATTTCTATCCTTTTTTTTCCCCGCCCCACACAATTGTCTTTAAAGAACAATTGGGATTTCTCTGATTATGAACAAAGCACATCCTGGTGAGCAGAGAAAGAAAATTGTGGTTATCCTATCATTCTCCCAGAGTCACTGGGAGTCATGCACATTTAATAAATTATTAAATTGTTGTTGTTACATATTTCCTCTTAGAAGTGTGCTGATTACAAGTAGAAGGGTTCCAGCTTCACCAACTTATTTGATAAGTTGAGCAAATAGACCAATTCGATACATCAAATAAATGTCACTTCACCAATCACGGAAATGCTTCATATGTTCATGAAGCATTCATATATTTTGCTATCATATTCAAGACCTGTTCAACAAAGACAAATTTTAGGTCTTAATAAGGCATTCATTGTGTTAGGAATTATGAAGGCACATAGTAACCTGCCTAAGAGAGCTGTCCTCTTCTACAGAGCTTAGGAAGAACTGCACAAATGTGACTTCCAGATACAGCCTTGTTTCATGGAGATATACAAAACCTGACACTCATCTCTGAATAGGAAAACTTGACAAGAGTTTGAACTATATTAGAAAACATTTATCATGAAAGATTGGGAGGCAAGGATTATAAAGTCCATAAGAGTTCATGCTTATTCATGGTATAAGAGGTAGGGCCAATCTCTACAATTATACTTGGACTGCTAAAAAGATGAACAGCAGTAATGTGTTGATGTTCTCAGCCTCATGGTTGATCTCTCTCAATTGGATTTCCAAATTTGTAATGCACAACCCAAATATTTTCTCATAGCTGTCTTCAGCTACACAGCTAGTGGTGCCATGAGCATCTAGACAACAAAACAACACCTTAAGTTTTCACCATGGGTAACAATCTTGAGAACCAAGTGTGTTAAATTCTCCAGCAGTACTAAGAAGATAGAGGCACATAAAATATAACATCTACAAGTTAAGCTGGACTCTTGGTGACTTTCTGACTATATTTATGCCCTTTTCTTGACAGTCAGATAGATATGAATCACTATTACCTTCTTCTGTCTGTACTTTTCAGTTTGCCTACAGATGCAGAATTTCCTCCCACTTAATATATACCCTCCCTGTTTACCATCTGAGTCTAGACAAGGTTAGTCATATTATTTCTGAGGTTGGCATGAGAAACAGAATGGGCTAAAGAACTACATGTTAGAGAGGTGGCATTAAGTGGAGTGGCACACAACTCCTGAGACCCTTAACAGAGGTCTAAGGAAAAACAGCCAGTCTGTTTAGTCTGTAATGAGAGGTTTATTTAACTTTGCCTCTGAAACCAACATCAGCCAGCACTACATTAATTATTATGTTCAAGGCTGCTGCAACATAGACCAGAGGGAGGATGTGGAAATGGTCTGGAATAAATACATTTTTAAAAACAGATTACAAATGTCCTTTAAAGTATCTTCTGTTTCTAAAAAAAAAAAAAAAAAAAAAAAAAGTCTGTTTCAGCATATTCTACTTTCTGGTCAATTTCTTTGACAAATTCTGTTGGTCTGCTAATGTGTCATAGTTCATGGACTGTTCTGTCAATCATCAGATATGATTTCCCCAAATGCAACACACAAATGGCATTTCACTGCTCTATTACTGGGTCTAAGTTTCATCTATGGTGTTCCACACTAAGAAGGGCGGGGAGGATGTAGCTGAAATTTACATGGGGTGCTGCCAGGTGAGCCGTGATTTAAAAACCTAGGCAGTAAATCAGCAGTAGCCTGATATGTCTTAGGGGAGTCTTTGTGTTTACAGGCATCGGATGCCTGCTTTCCAAGAAAAGAGAATGCTGACAAATGAATGTTTTTTTAAAAATGCTCAATCACACCATATAACTTCTCTGTGCAAGAGAAGAAGAAGAACCTTGGTGGCGCAGAAGATAGGATGCAGTAATTGTAATTGCAGACTTCTGCTAACAGCCAGCTACCTGTAATTTGGCAGATCGAATCTCTCCAGGCTCAAGGTTGACTCA
>JAOYMU010000098.1:91937867-91955580 GCA_025802295.1 Psammodynastes pulverulentus | reverse complement strand
TCCTGCCCGCTGCCCAGCAACGCGCCGCCAGCCTCCTCCTCCTCCCTTGCTTACTCTGGTTCAGAATATTTTTTTCCCTATTTTTCTCCTCCAAAACCAGGTGCATCTTATGGTCCGGTGCGTCTTATGGTTCGAAAAATACGGTAAGACATTCACTCTACAAATGATCAGGGAAGATGAGAAAGTTTTGAATTGGATACAAAATATTTGCAGGGGGACAACTACATGAAGAAGCTTCTTAGAAACAGGAGAAAGCAAGATGCAGGAATGGGACCCAAAGTTGTAAGACTGTGAAGAGGAACTCTTATATTTTGCAGCTCCCGAAGAGATTCCGGGACCTCATTGTTTATGATGTTTCTAGATCCCTAGAAGAAGAACAGCCTTCATAGATTACAGGGATTAAAGGACAGACTATACAAACTATAATAAGACAAAACTTCCAGCCTTTGCCCAGAAGAGAAACAACAGATGATGATCAAGGAGTCCCTGAAAAGGGAGTAAAATAGAAATCTGTTAGCCAGATAGCTTGTCAATAGAAATGTGCTGCCTTCTTCAAGCAGACATTCGGGATGTGCTAGAAAAACTTCCAAGACTGTGCTGATTGACGTCTTCTAGGATGAAACTTGCAAGTGGAACACAAGGATTGGAGAGTACCACATACTCAAAAATATTTGGCTTCACAAAAAACCAAGGAGAGTGTTGTTATATGTGAAAGGCATATACCAAGAATCAGGAACTTGCAGATTACGGTTTGCTTGGATGTGTTTGGGTAAGGAAATAAAGCGAAACAACTAAGATATTGTGGAATGCCAGTTTGGTGCAGTGGTTAAGGCATCAGGCTAGAAACCGGGAGAGTTTGAGTTCTAGTTCCGCCTGAGACACAAAATCAGCTTGGGTGACTTGGGCTAGTCAATTTCTCTCAGGCCTAGGAAGGAGGCAATGGCAAAACCACTTCTGAAAAACCTTGCTAAGCAAACTGCAGGGTCTTGTCTAGGCATTCTCCAAGAATAAGAAGAACAGAATGGAGCAGAAGAAAAAAAATGGAACAAGAAAAAGAAAGCTGTTCAACAGTAGAACAGATTGCCTTGGGAATTGATGGACTCTCTTTGCTAGAGGTATTTTAGCAGAATTGAAATTGTCATCTGCCAGGGATGTTGTCATACTGGAATCCCGCACTGACCTGGGAGTTGGAACAGAAGATCTCCAAAATCCTTTCCAACTCTTACATTCTGTGATACATTAATCTCATCCACAGCCTTCCTAGCTTAACCCAAAATTGCCTGTCTGCTCATAACATTTAAGGAATGAAATGCACCATCATTTATATAATCTTCACCAACTTCAGTGTTTTTAAAATTCATTCCTTTTTTATCCTCTGCAATTTCTGAGGTTTTTTGCTGTTATTTTTTTTTACATGCCTCCAATATCTTTTCATGCCAAGTTTTGTCTTGTTGCTGATTATACTCTGCTGCCTCAATCATCAACTGCTTTTCTTTCCATTGCTTTTTGCTTTTGCTTTTATCTCTTTTTCCACCTCCTTCCATTTTGAAATGAGCTGCTAAGTTGCTGGTCTAGAGGGCAGCTGATTGTTTGAACCAAATGTTCACCCTCCACCTTTGAAAAAGGCACCCAGAGCTGCATTTCATCTTTAGCATGGGGACCTTTTGAAGAAATAAGCTGCTTTATCTTTTCTGTAGATCCCTTGGGATGAAGAAGCAGAAAGAGGTTCTTCTTTTGCTCAGTTCACCTGACCAAAGTCTTTCATTAATATTTTCAGACCAGAATCAAAAATGTCTTGCTTGTGCCTTAGTTGCTTTGGGGGGAGGTAAAGGGAAGCTATTTGGAGAAGCTGTCTCCATGGCAACTCACATTCCCCTCAGCAAATGTGCACAGGTCACCTGTTTCTGTGGAAGTTTCTCCCTTATTTTCTTTCCCTGCCTCTCCAACAGGTGCCAGAGAAGCAGATGCTGTTCGCTACATCAGCCAGATGATGTGAGAACGTCTCCGATTCAGGAATGATACCTCAGAAAGTCTGACCTCCTGCAGTCTTGAAAGTCTGCAAGCGTCTGCTTTGGCATGTGAACAGAAATAAAATGCAGAATTCCGAGTAATTCACATTGTGGGAGGGAGACAAGAACCTGACAGTTCAGGGCTTAAGTGCAAACCTGGTGAAACAGAAAGGCCAGATGGTGACAAGCCTGGATGCTTTCATGTCCCACTGCCACAGGTTTTTAAAAGTTGCTAAAGTATAGGAGACAGAAAGAGGTTTTGAAGCCAGAAGGGATTGACATAACTGACTTTGCATCGGCATAACTGACTTTGCAAAGGAAATGGGACGTTACAGCACTGCTAGTTTCTTCAATGTGAGTCTTTTTGTTCTCTCCCCTCAACAGCAACTAGACAAAAAAAATGGATATGCAGTCACAGTCAACATTAACTTTAGTTCTCTTTTAAAAATAAAAACCTCCTACACTCTGATAGAATTATCAAATAGTGCCATGCATCATAGTTTCCCAAAAATATATAACTTCTAGTATCCAGTGATGTTTCAGTATCTAAATGAAGAATAGTGACATTGTCAAGCTACTGGAATTCTTCACTTTATTCCATCTTAAGTCTTAGATACATGACACATTTTTAAAAGCCTAATGATGTTAATGTTTACATAAAATACTGTCTTAGCAAGACTATCTACCCAAGAGACAAGCAACAATAAGAGACAAAAGATAGCTCTTGTACTTTACTTAGATAAAAGTGCATACCAAATAAAAATATCAAGTGCGTTTATGTCTGATTCATTTCTCCTAATTTATTTTACCCAACTATATTATTGGTTGGAATACAGAATGGGGATGCTATAACAATATCCACAAAGGTAATTTCAAGTAGCATATAGCACTCTCTGCAAATCTATATGGTCAAAGGCCACATCAGAGGAGGAGAAATCATTTATCACAATGAATGTGGAATTGCTAGCTTCACTAATCCACTCTATGGATTTCTTCTGAGGCGCTTTGTTCCCAGGCTGGCATTGCTGTTGTTTTTTATTATGCTTGTATACCACCCAATCTACAATGACTTCTAACAACAATGTTGCTGCTTCCCTAATTGAAGAGATCAAGATTTATTTGGGAATATATGTCAGTCACATGTAGAATAGGAAATGTAAGATATTCCTTAAACCAAGAGCTAATAATACACTAGGAGAGCAACATTACTTTATTTCCTAGTTTATAGGAGATCTCCAGCTTGTGCTGGATAGGCTTTTCGGATTGCAATAAAAATTGGGCAGATTTTAAATAGGAAAATCTCTTGTATTTTATGAAAAGCTAAATTTACCTTATAGCTCAAACATGGGCCCAAAACCCTGACAATTTTCTGCCAAAATCTTAACTGGATCAGAATAATAAATATGAATTAATGTAACGACCAGCGTAAGGAGAACCGATTCCCTGAATCAAGTTTTCAATCTTTTTTCAAAATTAACAGTGGGCAGGTCAGATGATTTTTAAAAGCAATTGAGAAAATACATTATCACTGAGTCATTTTCCACTGTACCTATGATAACTATGCAGCTAATTCCAACCTGCTTTTCATTCTATGCTCTTCCACTTTGGTGACTGAAATTTACAATACTATCCAAATCTGTTTCTACTTCCCAAGAAAGATACACACCCTAAGCAGATATAAGTTTCTGTCTTCGATTTCTGTTTCATTTGCCGAGAGTGTCAATTTATGGCATTATTCATTCAGTCTGAGAAATGTAAGCATCTAGGATTCTGAATGCATTCCATCAAACAGTCTCATTAAAAAGCTACCAGGTGTTTTCAGCATAATCTGCAGCTCTCTTTTTAGTTTTAATGTTTGCAGTGCTTGTGTGACAGATGCTCTCTCCAGGACCTTTCCTACAGCATCAAAATGTCACTTCTACACCACAAAGCATGCCTACATTTAACAACAATGATGATGCTCTTCTCCTTTCCCTCTCTCATATCAGCTCACAGTATCAAAAAGCTTGTACAAGTGGCTACAGTTAGGGACTAAGGAAACTGATAAACAAATGCTGTAACTATTCCCATAGTTAAATGTCTGTGGAGATTCTCAGTCATCCAGGTGATGGCTGTCCCAAAGGTGATTTTTCAAGAGTCAAGAAGACTTCCTGATTTTTTTTTCAGCTCTGAGCTGAAGAAGCTTCTTAGATTGACAAGCGAAATGTCTTCAAAGGAAAAAAAACAGGAAGTCCAATTGCCTCTTGAAAAAGCACCTTTGATATTCCCATAGATCCTTGAACCAAGAGTTTTACCTCTTATCAGCACAACAGGACAGCAAGCCCAGGAGAAAATCAAGTATTAACAAAAGGAATATGACAAGTTTCCACAACATTCTGCATATTTCTGCTGCCATTTAACCCTGATCTCCATACTACTGAACTTAACAGCAAAAACTATTCAACAAACAGAATCCACAACTAAATTAAAGACAGATTTTACTGCTTTTAAAAGGACTTTGGGAATTCCAATGCAAATCATAGACTGATATGCTAAGCTTGGCATGAATTTTCAAAATAGCACAAAGTCAGATGCAGCCAGAGCTTTTCACTAAGCTGGGATAGCTGCCCAGGCACTTCATAAATAATTGTGTCATGCAAAAGATGAACAATATTTGCAATGGAGTGCTTCTTTTCTGTAAACAAGGTGAGTGCTTCTGGATTGCTTTTGCTTTAGATTCAGCTACAGATTCCAAAACAAGTTTCACTTTATCTACTTCTTGCACAGATGTAGCTATTATGAAACATCTTTGTTCCAAAAGCAGAGAGAATACACTCCCAGAAAAATGGAAATAAAAATAAATAAATTAAAGCAAAAAATCAATTTGCAAATAAATCAGGGAAATGGCTCATAAATACATTTTAAACAGAAAAAGAAACAAAAATGATACTGAAACTGACTACATTAATGAGCAATGCAGCTGTAAAGAATCATTTCATCACTATTATTCTAATTTGTATAAAGGACATGATATCTCTTTGGAGAAAATAGTTGAATATTTAGGAAAACAAAATCTACAAGAGATCAAACAACAAATTTCTACAAGGGAAACATGAATGGATCTATAATATTTAGGAAGTTTCTGAAGCTATAAAAAGATTAAATCAGGAAAAGTACATGTAGTCCTCGACTTACGATGACAATTGAACCCAAAATTTTTGTTGTTAAGTGAGACATTTGTTAAGTGAGTTTTGCCACATTTTATGACCTTTCTTGCCACAGTTGTTAAGTGAATCATTGCAATTGATTGTAACCCAGGTGTTAAATAAATCTGGCTTCCCCATTAACTTTGCTTGTCAGAAGGTCACGAAAGGTGACTTTGGGACAGCAACAGTCATAAATATGAATCATTTGCCAAGCATCTGAATTTTGATCACATTATCATGGGGATGCAAAAGTCATAACTTTGAAAAATAGTCATACATTACATTTTACAGTACAGTTTGTAACTTTGAATGGTCACTAAACAAAATATTGTAAGTTGAGGACTACATATACTTGTATATGTATATGTATATGTATATGTATATATACATATATACACAGGTATATGTATATACACATATACCTGTACCAGAAGGATTATCAGGTTCTTATTATAAATGATTTGAACTCTCACAAGCTCTACAAATTATAGTGAATTCTAATTTATATGAAGATTTCAGACTTGGAAAGAGGCTAATTTACGTAGCACTAACACCTAAAGAAGGACAAGATTTGACTTTGACAAGAAATTATAGATCAATATCATGACTGAATAACGATTATAATTTGTTCGTAATGATCCTAGCTAATAGTTTGAAAATAATTTTTCATGAATGTATTCATGAAGATCAATATGTAATATCAGAATGAACTGACTAGTCTAGAATATTAGACCAGCATAATGGAAAGAGGCTGAATTAATTTTTTTTAAATGGAGAGAAAGCTGTCAAGAATTTGAATTGCACTTTTCTGTTTAAAGTTTTGGACGATATGAATTTAGGAGATAATTTTATAAAAGAGTAAAGTCAATGTATCCTTCACAGAAAGTACAAATTATTGTTAATGGAGCACTAATAAAACCATGTGAGATGGGAACAATTCAGGGCTCTCCACTATTTCCTCTTCTGTTCATTTTGGTTTTGGAAATCTTGAATGGAGACATACAAAATAAGTGGATTTAAAAAGAGACAAGATTTAAGATTTGTTAAATTAAGATTTGCAGATGATTAGGTGCTGATTTTGGAAGATTCTTTAAACAGAATTGAAATATTAATGGGAAAACAAAAAGAATTTGGTGCATTAGCAGGTTTCAGGATTAATAAACAGAAGTAAAGATGTTAACAAAAATATGATAACACAAGATTAAACAGAATTGCTGAACAAAATGGGTTTTAAGATTGAGGAAAAGGTGTAATATTTCCATTGAGATTTTCCAGAAAGAAAATCTGCTTTGAAAACAGATGTAGAAATAGTTGATAATGTCATAATATAACACCGTAGAATATGTTTGTTTTTATCGTTCTTTGTGTTTTGTTTGTCTTTGTTTTTAACAGAAAATTAATAAAGACATGTTTTAAAAAGAAAACAGATGTACTGATTAAACAATAGCAGAAAGATAACGACAGGAGTAAAACCAAAGTTAAATGTAAAATGTTGTAATATAGAAAAGAAAAAAGAGGATTGGGTTTACCATATTTATATTTTTCAGTTTGTTGTTTGGTTTGGATGAAAAAGTAGACATTGCTGAAAAACAGAAGATTTTGGGAGCTAGAAGGACATGACATGAGATTTGAGGAATGTGGATATTTATGGTATGAAAAAGCTAAGTTACTTTGATATTAAAAATAATTTTGTTAGACATGCCATAGAGAGAATATGGAATAGATAGAAACCCATGTTGTGCTTGAAAATACCTTTGTGGCTCTCAATTCAAGAAGTCTATTATAGAAGAGAAATGGTAAGTAAACACAAATGAGACATTGAGACGTTAGATTTTTGCCACAGGGAATGTAAAGTCAAATCAAATCAAGAGAAGATATGCTGGCAGAAGGATATACCGTACTTGTCAATGGTTCTCTTATGTACAATTATTAGAAAGATTATTAGAAAGTTTGCTTTTGAGCATTGTAAGACTGAATTTGAAAAAGAATTGTGTACAAGTTATGAATATGGTACTGCTAAAATTTCCATTGAAATTTGAAACAGAAGAACAAGTAAAAGAATGATAAATAGGCTAAAAAGTTTCATTACAAAATGTAAATGGAATAATCAAAGAATATGTGGTTGAAAGGGCTGAAATTTACATTATGTTCTCATCTTAAAGAGAATTTTTTATAAAATGATGTATTATTGGTATATATCACCAGAAAAGTTGTCTAGAATGTATAAAGGTAAATTTATGTTGGAAATGTGACCAAGAGGGGATATTATACCATGCATAGCAGATATGCAAAAAAGCCAAATTCTGGACTCAACTTTATGCACTAATTCAGAGATTTTTAAAGATTAATATACAGTTAAAACCAGAGACTTTTCTATTCAGATTGATCAATGAACACATGGGAAAAAATCATGGAATTTTGTTTTTATATATGATAACTGCAGTTAATGATATCTGGAATCACCTGATAGATTTTTTTGCATCAAACAGAAAAAAGTGAACTTATGATATGTGGTTTTGATTAGAAAAAAACAAGAGTATAGAAAAAATAAAAGTCATGCTGTAACCAGTTAGTTTATATTTATACTGGTAGCTTCTGTAAAAAAAATCGAAAATTATTTTATATTTTTTCTTTTTCTACATATTTGCTTTCTTCTTACCTTTATTATAAATATTAGTTTTTGTTATTTTTTTATCTTTTTAAATAGTTATATATTTTTAAAAGATTCATAATTAATAACAATACAATCACTCAGTCACTCATGCTCTGGCCACCTCCAGATTGGACTACTGCAATGTACTCCTATATGGGGCTGCCTTGAAGAGTATCCAGAAGCTTCAACTGGCAAAGAATGCAACGATGTGCACTTCTAGAACAGTACATGTTACACCACTGATCCATAAGATGCATTGGTTGCCAGCTTGCTTCTGGGTCCAGGTTCTAAATTTAAGCTTTAAAGCCTTTTATCACATGGGACTGCCTCTCATCCATTACATCAGCCTGCCCGACTAGATCTGGCAGAGAGAGCATGTGCAGCTACAATCAGCTACAGTCTTATCTGTGCTGGATCTCAGATCACATGCCTTCTCTGCCATGGTGCTTGCCTTATGGAACATTCTTCCCCTTAGATTAGATCACGGGTGTCAAATTCCCGCCATCACGTTGCCGTCACGTGATGTTTCGTGACATTTTTTTCCCTTTGCAGAGCTGGGATGGGCGTGGCCTATGCGTGACGCATCCGGCCCGTGGGCCGCCAGTTTGACACTCCTGGATTAGATTCATTCCTTCCAATATTCCAGAAGTCCCTCAAAACCTGGTTATGTAATTAGATCTGGTGCTCTCAGGGAACCAGAGATATGCTCAGATGGTTCTGTGGCTAGGTACATTGTACGAGGTACAATGACAATAAAGTGAACTAACTAACTAACTAGGTGCGCATTCTTATCCTCCCTTCGCTTAAGGCTGATATATTTGTTTTTATATTTTTTTATTTTTTAATCTTCATTTTACATTTGTTTATATTTCCTGGTTTTGTATGTATTGTTACTCACTTGTTGTACACGGTCATATTTGGTGAGATGGGCAGCTATCCAAATTTGATGATAAAATAAGATAAAAATAGCTTTAAATTAAAAAAAAAATGTCTACATTCATGGTCTGCCCAATTTGTTCCCAAGTTTTTTTTCTTCGTGATCTGCATTCCAAGCAACAGAAGAGAACAGAGAAAAACCCAGGGGACGAGGCTTATTCAACAGTTTAAATTAATTGTGTTGCCTTTGCCTTTAACAATTTTTTGCTTTCAAACAGATCGTCCCTTTTCCAAGATGTATCCATTCAAGTATGAGCCCATATCTGAGACAGATAGTAAACAATCTAACTGACTGGCCCTTTTCCAAAAGCAACCCTATTGTTTAGAGATCTCAAATCTTAGCTATGGTGAAACACGGCATTCTCACACAGTACTTTTTAAAAAAAGGCAAACCTTTTAGTGAGAGTTGAGATTTAGTGATGTGCTTTCCACAGTTAAAATTTTCAGTGGGGAATTAGTTTGACAGGAAATAAGAATCAGTCATGCTGTACAGGTGATATGAGTGGAAATGTTCCGCATGTCTATGAGATAAGAGAGAGATATTCCCTTCAAATAAAACAGGACTCTCTCCTCACTCACAAAGCGTTATTATTCTCTCCCTTATTAAAACGTATCGGCAGATATACAGGAAAAGAGATGTTATGAGTCCTAGAAATGTTCAGTTTCAAACAGCTTTAGCAAGATTTCACCCCTGATCTTTCTCAAATAACTAGAGAAATTTTAACAAAATATCCTTCACCTTGGGATTACATAGAAAAATAAAAGCAAAAATGTTAGGAACACAGCAAACATGTCCAGATTACTACAGAGCTCTACACAAAATCATCACTATTATTTAATATTATTCACCATCTTGCTTAGAGCCATGAGTTAAATGTTATTCTGTAGTGCCCTACTTGAAAGACAATTTAATAATTATGGATTCATATCTGCTCTACATGTAGAGCTATGACCTTGTCCAAATAACCTGAAAAGAGAAATGTAAATAGGAAATACAATGATGAGTATCTAAAAAAGGGAATTTACCTTTGCCAGAGATATACCTGTCCCAACCCCTTTGTGTTCGGATAATTCTACTGAAGAACATTCTTGGCCAGCAGATTCTTATTGTGGCAGAGAATGTATATAAAAACATTCAATCAAGTACTTGTTCAATTGGACAGTTCTCGCATTTTCTAATATTTATTTGGTGGTCCACAACAGCAGAAACACAACGAATGGCTTGCCATTTATTGAATAGCAGAAGATCTGAATTTATGTAGTCAACCAGAAATACATCATATAATATATATCCTCTGCAGAATTTTTTTAAAAAATGGATTTTTAACTTCGAGGCTCAAAATTAAAGGTCTGTTTCACAGT
The DNA here is from genome assembly GCA_025802295.1 of Psammodynastes pulverulentus. Taxonomy (NCBI): domain Eukaryota; kingdom Metazoa; phylum Chordata; class Lepidosauria; order Squamata; family Psammodynastidae; genus Psammodynastes; species Psammodynastes pulverulentus. Next base: position 91,945,435 of record JAOYMU010000098.1, on the reverse strand, counting down.
TTCACTCACCTTGATGTATACGTCAAGACTTGAATGGACACGGTTCACCGCCAGATGGATGGATAGTGGAGTTGTATAAGGGAAGGTTGTCGTGACTACATGACTAGGAGCTGGGAAGTTGATAATCTTGAAGCCATACTTCAGAAACATGCGGATCACGGCCTCAGATGGCTTGTCTTCTCCTTCACTCAGGACACTACCTACAGCATAGCGACATTTCTCTGGATCCACCTATGGAAACAAGCAACAACTGGCATTAGAAGGCAAAAGAGCTACAATGCTACATTTAAAATAGTAAAATATACCAGTCCTATCATTTTGTCCTGTTACAGGTTCCTTTTCATACTCTGCGTTCTGGAGAATATTGGTTTCCTCAGAAATTTTATTATGCATCAGTATTTTCCCAACTATAGCTCCTTTCCCCAAACCTATAACAGCCACAGGGTAGTTTTCATCAGGATCAATGTAAGGGAAGAATTTTTTTTTAAAAACCTAACACTCCCAAAATAGTGCCGATCCCTTTTCCTTTTTTAACGTATGTCCAAGGCTTCCAGCAAAAAAATCAATCTTAAAAGTTCTCCAGAAGATTGGCAGGTTGAAAATATCAGTGTTAAGGAGAGACATTGTTAAAGGCAGTGGTCCCCAACCCCTGGGCTGTGGCCCACTAATAGGCCTTGAGCTGTTGGGAACTGGGCCGTGGAAACATTCATTCAAGTGCACATCCCTACTTGCACAAGCAGTGGGCAGCACATGTGCGCACATTCCATTTGTGTGAGTGGTGTGCACATGTGCTTCTCACTCATACAAATGGTGCTGCATGTGTATGCACACTTGCCCGCCACTCATGAGGAACCATTCCCTCTCCCCCCCCTTTCCACAAAGCTGGAAAGGTTGGGGAACTCTGCTTAAGAAAACTACCAAAGCAAGTTACAAGACTGTATGATATGGTATTTCTTTAACATGTTTCATATTTGCTAAAACACAATACAAATACCCACAAAGATGCATTTATAAACTTGTGTGAACTGGATACATACTATGGGAAGTTGATTTATATTAACAAAATAACCCCAGCTTTAATAAGCATCTATCTTACAGCACTCTAAAATTCCCCCTTTAAGAAGTGGACAAATGAGTTACAATATAGTTTGATGGCAAGCACAAACAAGCCATTTTTCATCCTATTTCCAAATAATTCCTGTCAATTAACAAGCCAAGTTATCAATGTTATTGATGATATAAGTATGGTATAGAAATGTAAAATTTGGATGATTAATGGTTTCATGCTGTTATTCTTGCATAATTGCTGAAACAAACTGTGGTCCATAGAAGCTTATGCTACCCTATTTTTTTAATCTTTTTTAATCACCGCCCTGAGTCCTATCGGGAGAAGGGCGGTATAAAAATACAATAAATAAATAAATAAATAAATAATCTGTAGAGATCCACAGGATTCTGTTGATATTTCCCTCGCTGGTGCATCATTTAACTATTTTGCTATTCTTTTTAAAAATATTTTATTTGGAATTGAAATTTCGATTATATAGTGCCGCATTATTTCTTAGCTAGAAGTATAGTCCTATTTTGCAGCCCTGATTAGACAAGGGCAGAAAATAACTTGCTTACAGTCACTAAGGAACTAAATGAGAGGGGACAGCTTAGCTCATTAATTCTGCACATCTAAAAAAATTTCTTAGACTTTAGAGTGAAAGTTCAGCTTGGCATAACTAAAACGACTTAATTATAGTTTTAATATGGCTCCATAACTCTTCTGTTTGTAATGCCTGAATCAGCCCTGGAATACATGGAGCCACAAAGGACAGGAAAACACTTAGGTGGATCGCTAATTCCTCAGATATGAAATAATCACAATGCGTTCATAATAGGAGAAAAAATGTAATTAGAGAACATTTTGTATAGTGATTAAGGTGCAAGAGGAAGAACAGAGAGATATAGGTTTTATTTCCCCCTTAGGCATTAAAGCGGCTGGAAGACTTTGGGCCAGCCACTGTCTTAGCCCAACCCATCTCAGAGGGTTGAAGTTATGGAGAAAAGGCCTTACGTACATCACCTTGAGGTATACCCTAAAAGATAGGATATCAATCAATCAAATAAATATATTTCAGATCAGCATGTATTTCTTTATTTAGAAAATGTAATGTTAAAGAATAGTTTCAATTCACACATCAGAAGTTAATCAGTAAATTCACCAGGACATTGTTTATAGCATTTGTTAGAAAAATCCTCTTGGGCCATTTTGCCATGATGGAATTGCCACATATCCCCAGATAATTTATAAATAAGTTACTGTTTATTTAGTTGCTTATCAATTGTATCCAAAGAATTATAAGAAGACACCACTTAAGAGTTTATATAAACAGCAATAGTTCTTTTGCCATTTATTCTTGAGTAATGATGATATATATACAGGCTTTTTAAAAAGTGAACAAATCTTCTACATTTAAATCCAAATCTTGATAATAGATTTTGCAATTGCAAATGAGCGTTCTTGATATCTATCAAATCTATCTTCCAGATCTAAGGAGTGGAGAAACAGATGTTTTTCCATAAATGTGCTTTGACATTCTCTGGTAGAAAACTGCATGGACTTCTGAAACAGAAAATCCATTTGTTATTTACCAGTGCCAATTACACTTAGTAGACACACCAATTAGAGCCAATGTGAGTTAATTGTCTGCTATGACAGAAACAATAAATAAACTCCAATTGTCTACTGTCAGTTTAAAGGCCTCACTGCTCCATCTGCTAATCAAGAACAATGCCCTTGATATCTTATTATTCTACACAGAGGGAAACTAACATGGTGTGTTCGGAACCACATCAAACAAATTTGTTATTAGGTAAGGTCTTTTGGTAAGCCAAAAGACCTTTCCATTTGCAGGGTGGGATCTGCCCACTCCTTTCCCACCTGGCCCACGTGATTCCAAAAAGCAGCAATATTTCCACCCATCTCTCCCTGGTCCAAGTGTCTCACTTTTGAGGAAGTCCTCATGGTGAAGCATTGCAAGATTGACTCAGAATACAGGTAAGCAAGGTAGACATGGAGGTAAATGAGGCAGACAACAGTTGCCAACACACCTGGGACTCTGCTTTTGTTGGATAAAATACTGGTATTTATCCAATGATCAGCAGAGACTCTGCAGTTTTAAAAACAAGGTCATCATATTGGTCACCAGAAAGCGCAATGCCCAACCTAAGCAAAGTGCATTGGAAGTTATATCCTCATCCATGCCACAGAATTGCAGCACGGAGTCATGTCCACTGAACACCTAGGCATATTACGTTTTGTTGTGGGCAGATCTAAAACCTTGCATCTTGTGCTCTAATCCCCATTATGAAAAGAATCACAGTAGAGGTATATAGAAGCTTTACTATATAGGACATCAGATGTAGAATGATGTTTGTCAGGGACTGTGATGCTCAGATTGTCACTACAGAGTTAACTGAATCATTTATAAAAAAAAAAAGCCAAAAAGAAACAAATGATAAAGTTTCACATATTTTCCCCTGTGTGTTGATTGAGAAAATGTGGGTCATTGAGCAGATATAATCTGGCCTGAATATACACTGATGTAATGTAACAACATTAACTCCCTTTCTTATCTGAGCAGACTAAATTTTGTTTCAAAATCGATTTATAATGCTACAGATTACAATGCAGAACAAACCAATACGTAGAAAATATTCTATGCTCAAAAGACAAAATTTGAGCTATTTAAAGGTTTACACTTTAACAGAACTTTTAAGGAACCGCGCTGTATTACTGCTTTTAAGAAGCAAAAGGGGACTTCCGGCGGCAACGCAGCCTACCGAAGACGCTTCTTTGAAGCGTCCGTTCTTCTTCGTTATCGCGCCGGGGCAGCGCCAAACAGCTGTTCCGAATGGCGCGCTAGGCAGGCTTTGGGAGAAGAAGCCAGCCTGAGGTGGAGGAGCTAAGGTAGAGCTCTCGGGCAGCTTTTGGGGGACCACCCAGAGCTGCTGAAGAGAGCTCCCTAGGCGATCCGGATCTCCGGAGAAGAGAATATGTCTGCCCAGCAGACCAAGGAGGCTCGTCCGTCCCTGCTGAAAGAGTGATCACCGCGAGGTAACAGAAGCAGGCAGTCCAGCCTGGAGATTTCTTTTTAATAAATAGAGACTATGTATTTTCCTTTCCACGAAAAAGAACTTTTTTTCTTATTTTTCTATATTTTTTTCTTTTTCTAAAAACTTTCACTTCATGAAAATGGCGTTTTAAACGGAAGTGAGGAGCAGAAGTGAAAGTGATTGCCTTGTTTATGTGTATTCCGACTTGTTGTTGATTCTAATAAGAAGAATGGTTTTAAAATCCTTGAAATATCTTGTTTTTCTTGTGGATTGTTGATTTGGATTTTTAAGAAGCTTTTCTTTAAAAAAATAATAATTTTTTTTTCTCTTTTTGCCTGTAACTGCAGACAGTCTTTTTTTTTTCTCTTTTGGGAGGGACTTCAGAACTTCCTTTGTTCTTTCTCTGAAGAAGAAAATGGCCTATAGATCCTTAATACCTCCTTTTTTGGAGAAGGATTTGACTGCTCCTGTCGAACTGCATACTAAAAAAGACTTTAATCCAATAACTGAGATGATGTTGGAATTCCAAGCCCAGACTAAAAAAGATATGCAAGATATGAAAGTTTTTTTTGAAGAGAAATATTCAGATTTGGATGAGAGAGTAAGAGGGGCTGTGGAGCTTCTTATTGAACAAATGAAGCAAAATGACAAGGACTATGAGAATTTATATCAAAGTCATAAAATTTTGGAAAATAAAGTGATACAGCTCCAAGAAGAGGCTGCAGTGGATGGGCTACTTGCTCAATACAAGGCAACAGAATTTGCTGTAAGAATCAGGGGCCTACCTGAAAACCCTAAGGAAAATCTCAAAAGAAATTTTCGCAGAATTTTTTGCACAACTAATTGGCTGTGATAAGAAAGAATTAATATGGCAAATGGATTATGTCTATAGAGCTAATTCAAGACTTGCCACACAGAGAAAATTGCCAAGGGATGTGGTTCTATATTTTGTAACAAGAAAATTAAGAAATGACATTTTGCAGGCTTCTTTTAATCAGAAACTTAATTTACTAAAAAATGATATATTAATTTTCAAAGAATTACCAGCGAAAATCTTGATGAAAAGGAAAGGCTACAGATTTCTTACAGAAGCACTAAGAGCAAGACAGATTCGTTACAGATGGATTGTCCCTATTGGAATATCGTTGAACTTTGATAATAAAGACTATTGTCTCAAGTCAATTGCTCAAGCTGAAGAGTTCTACATCAACACTCTCAAATGTGTATTATCATCGACAAGAAGTAATGTGCAGGAGTTGGAGAATCCAAAACCAGAACTGGAGGCGTCGTCTAATCAAGAAGATTCTTCTTCGGAGATGGACTTAAGGAATGTTTTCGTGAAACAGGGGCCCAAGAAGAAGCCCAAGAGAAACAAAAAAAGATACTAAACTGTTTGGTAGATTGTGATTTTGTAAATTTTGATAATCAAACTAAACAATGTGAAATTATGGCTGTTGTTGGTTTACAGTTTTGTTGTTATAATTCTTGGGGGCCTATATGTTTCAGAATAACTGTATGTCGCTTCCCCGGAGAGAGAGAAGAGCTGTTCTGCAGATGGATAACTTTTTATTTTGTATTTTTATCATTAAATGAGAAAGGTTTGTTTACGAGTTAGGATGCACATTTTCTCTTTCTTTTCTTTTTTCTTTTTGTTCTGCTTCTTTTTTATACCTCTTATATCTTTTTAGCTATAGTTAAGAGTGTTACCTAATCTTTTTATTATTTAGTTAATATCTAAATAGGTTAGAATTAATTGATCACAATTTTAACTTGTAAAGATTTTTGATTATTCTTTCCCCCTTTTTTTTCTTTTCCTATCCCCCTTTTTTTTACAATTATGAGTCAATAGGTTGGTTTCAAATAACGAGAATTTTTTTGTTGTTTTTTCTCCCTGCTAATGTTTAAAATGTTTTTCTAAACTGGAGTTGCAAGGGTGAGGGAATTTGAGATGTATTAGTAATGAAATAGGTTAGAACTAACTGTTTATAATTTATAGTTGAATTGGGAACAGGTTTTTTTTGGGACTGTTTCTGACTTTTTTTCCCCTTCTTTCTTTTCCTTTGTTTCTGAGTCAAAGGGGCTGTTATTAATTCATAAGGAATTTTAAGAGGTCTTTTATTAATTAATTAAGAATTTTAATTATACTCATAGTTTTTTCAAGTATAGATATATAGTGGAAATGGAAAGACTATTTTAGTTGCTAAAAATGTATAAACCAAGCTAAACTAGAGTTAAACGTGTCTTCTACCTTGTGCTGGTTCTGGGAAGTGGGGAGGGGTGCGGGAAGGGTTGTTGAGGGAGGAAGGGAGGGAGGGGTGAAAATTTGTTTAAAAATTGTATTAATAAAACTTTTTCAATAAAAAAAAAAGAAAATTATATGAAGGTGTCTATAATATTACCTGGAGCTGTATTGAAGTGGGGTTTACATTAATAAATCTTGTACTTGGAAACAGTTTTAGGTTCTTCTTCCTGTTTGGATGTGATACAAGCTCCCCCCCTACAATATTTGGGGGTAATGCTGAAGATTGATGTAGAAATGATTGAGAATGCTTGGAAGAACAAGCAGTAGGGCAAAGATAACTTTCATCAGAGGCAATAATTCACTCTATCTGGAGACATTGGAAAAAAGTAGAAAACACTCCAACCCCAGCAGAAAATGCATTGTCTCCTGGATTTTAGCTCCTTGACATCAAGAATTTGATTCTTGCCTGCTAGAGGTGCTGAATCCTCAAGCCAACCTTCAATCCTGAAAAATATGCCTAGATAGAGTTTAATCGTGGTGTAGTTATTAACCTTTTGGGGGAATTCATTGCAAAGCAAAAAGGGTAACAATAAAAGGGTAACAATAAAAGTAAGTGGAAAATGTGTATCAAAAAATGTTATTTGAAAGACAGGGTCTCCCCCATTATATCCATCTGGATGGTAAGGCAAGGTATGTTGCAGATCCCATCTATTAGATATGTACACCTAGTGAGACTACAAAAAAGGGCCTTGCTAGTAACACCTCCATGGATCATCAATACTCCAGTGGAACAATTAGTTCCCATGTTATTTTTACAAAAGGCCCTGAATACATGATTTTGTCAGCTGGCCTGGTGGCCCTGAATTGAGATGGAGCCATTCAAGTGGTTGATCTGACTGTGTTGTTGCTGCCATTGAGGAAGGTGGGTCAATGGGTCATGGTTTTCATATTATGGTTTTATGTTGTAAGCTGCCCATATTTGTTTAATAAAAACACGAATGAATGAATGAATGAATGAATGAATGAATGAATGAATGAATGGTATTATACTTTCATAATGCATATAGGAAAGATGATAGGCACAGTAGAGGAGCCTGTAGAAAGAAGTTTCTCTGTGCCTGTGAGAACCAGGGCTTTTCTTCTCTGAAGAAAGGTGCCGGAACGCACCCCCCGTCGTCATGCTAAAAAACCCGGAAGTGATAGCGCGCGATTGGTGGAGACG